>CM070032.1:149871175-149887490 GCA_036250615.1 Ptychadena robeensis
ACATACACACATATAAACACATATACATAGAAGAACTAAAAGGTTTAAATGGTGGATATATACATTATTTGAGCTTCCATCATTTAAATCCCAGAAACATAAGCCTTTACATTTCATATAGGCATTACCTACAGTAGCTGCAGCTTTAATCTTATTCTTGACATAAGTGTGACTTGCTTGGTTGTCTCCCACTAGTATCACACTAAGATGAGGTCTTCGGTTGCCAAGGCACAACCACGATTCCACATCCCTTTGGATTTCTTTCTTAATTTCTTTGGCCAGTTTAGTTCCTGAGATGATTTGTGCTTTGGATCTGCAGAGCATCCTAAAAAAGTCAAATTGACTATGAAACATTTTTTCCAGCTTAATAATTGTAATTTGGATTGTTTTATGTCAGTCACCTTACTAGGTAGTAGATTTATGTTGAATACTATATTTAAAAACGCCCATTGTCTTTGTGGGTCTGTGGCAGTGGGGACTATAAATGATCCTTTAAAAAAAGCCCTTTAAGTATAATACACAATTAAATTGAATTGAAGACCAACTGAGATGTAATACTTTTTTAACAATTCAAAGGACAGAAATACAATACTATGCTACATTTTATAACATATCACACATGAACCCCATTATTGGCAATTACTTCTATTACTGCTATAAGTGACTTCTTCCTCCAATAATACAATAATAATAATAATAATAAATGACAATATTTCTACTTTTTGTGTCTTACTTGCCATTCATATTTTTCTGATTTTACTTGTTTTGTTATTTTTGTGACAATGTGTTTTAAACATGCATAAAAAATTGTAAGCCCCATGCTCCACAGATTGGCTGCGTCAACATTAACCTGATGGAGGCAGGACCAGCGGATCCGGGGCTCTGACAGGCTGTGGAGACAGCCCTGTCAGAGCCTCATTGCCGTCAATGGGCGGCTTGTGCGTTCAATGCAGGGGTTTTAACGGATAGTGGAGCCTAGGGCTTAAGGTCATTTACAAATATTTTTGTAACTTGTGTTTTGCTTTGCAATATACATTTTTGAAGGGTATTAAAATATGCTATAATACGGATATGATCCTACTCAACCTTGATGCTTGCAGCCTACTGGACAAGAATTCCTTGGAGCTTCTGCATGATTGAAATACCATCCTGCAAGAAGAAAACCCAGATATGTGATCAATGTGTAGTTCCCAAATCAAGTCTGTGCACAATTATATTCACTGATACAGCAGTGTGTTTAAATCTGGCCATACACCTTTAGATATCTCTGTCAGATTTCCTTTAGATCAACCAACAACTATGTAGTGCCGGGTCCTCTGCGATTGAACACAGGTAGACTTGATGGTTTATAACCCAGGTGCCCAACCTGTGGCCCTCAAAACCTAACAGTTAATGCATAGGTCATAGGAACTCACCTGTCCGCCGATCCCCCACTGACAGGTCTTCATCCGGGATCTTCTTAGAGTGGGAAGAGAAGGAGAGGCGATAAACTTACAAGATAGGCATATGTAAAAGCCAATCAGTGACCCAGATTGCGCCTGAACAATTCCCTCGCCTCTCCTCTAGTGTTGGTGGGGGATCAGCAGACAGGTAAGTGCCTATGCATGATGATATGTATGACACAAAATATGCATTACCACACTACAGTGTTCCCTAATGCTGGAAGTATCATTTAAAACAAGATTTGTTATTTAAAAATTTTAAAAATGTCTTCTAGCTAAGCAGTTGCTGTTATTTCTTATTCATTAAAAAATGCTTCTACAAGTCAGAATAGAGTGAAAATGTTATGTGCGGCCCTTTAGTGATCCTGAGGGCCACACTTGTGGCCCTCCATATCAACTCAGTTGGCCACCACTGGTTTAGAAAGTCCCTCATATTACATGGTTTTGGTAAAACAAAAGGAGATCTAAAGGAAATCTGACAGAAAAATCTAATGGTGTACGCGGATGCTTAAGCTAGGCATACACGGTTCGATTTTAGTATGATTGATTCGATTTTAGATCTTGATCTTTTAATCGGACACCGATCGTAAGTGAATCCAAAGTAGTACCACATTTGAAAAGTTTGATCGTAATATGACCAAAATCGCTAATTTTAGTTTTGATCACAAAACACAGGAAAGAGTCATATATAAACGTGTTCATCAAATTCAATCGACCCAACCAACAAACACAATGCTACGATTTGATCATTGTACAATTGACTAAAATTTTCCAACATGTCCAATCATACGATTTAAATCCGATCAATCTAAATCTTTAATCATTCTAGTCGATTTTTAGTCGATTGAATGCTAAAATCGAACCGTGTATGCCTAGCTTTATTGAAAGTCTTTATCATTGAACAGTTAATAAGACACTTTCCAATAGAGTACGGGTGTTATCTTTCGTATACATTCTCACTACTTTCCAGGATACATTATGATTGCAGAAGCATTGGAGATTCCTCTATTTAAACGTGCAATAGGTTCATGCTGATAACATCTATTCTATTACAATGACATCCTTGCTGACATTTTAGCAGATGTGATTTACTGCTCCAATTTTAGAGGAATTTCCAATGTTATATACATTCCTTTATCTGCAGGGGCCAGCCTTTGTTTCAGTAATGACAATATTCATAGAGCAGAACCATTCCCATAAATCAAGGGGCTACAGAGCAGATACAGGGAATTTGGGCAGTTGTCTACTCTTTAGCTTTTCTAAGCAGACACATTTGTTTTATTGGAATTATGTGGCATACCTTGCAGGCAAGAGTCATGGTTAAACAGATTGAGAAAATGCAGATTACACACATATATGTATATAACACACACACATAGCCACAACTATGACAAATAACTGTAAACCTGCATGATTCAAAGAAAAAAGGCCAGACGATAGTAAGCTATGTAGTGCATGTGTACTGTGAATATGGCAAGTGACCCCCTTGCCCATGTGCTCCCAATACTTCACTTTTTTTATTTTTTTAAAAATGGGAATCACATGACCTGGATAGCTCCATAGAACCTTCATACATATTAAGGCCATCATTGGCCATTCTCCCTAATCAATACCCTTTATTCTAACACTTAGCATCTATAATTATAACACTGGACCACAATTAAATTTTAACATAAAAGTAGCCATACATGGGTCGATTTTTCATTAGTTTTTTGACAGATTGATCACTGCGCGCATTCACGAGATTGATCGGCAATCAATTGGATTATGCCCGCCCTGCCCGATTGACCCCAAAAAATCGGATCGGACATTGAACCACCATTTGGGTTTTTTTTTGGTCGATCGTTTGGCAATCGGAGTACGTTGGTGGACCCACAGCCCTATGCAGCAGCATTTCCGATCGATGGAATTTGTGGAATCGGACATTTTGGAGATCCGCTCATGTCCAAATCAGCCTCAAATCGGATTCCCAAGGTGGTGTTGCATCGATTCCCAGGAATTGATCTGCAATCGATCGGTGACAAATCAGCCCGTGTATGGCTACCTTTACACAAATTGTAAACCAACATAAATCTTTATAAAAATATAAACATTAATATTTTTTTTTATAATACTTAAAAAAAAAAAACAATAGGGTTTAAGTGAGTATAAAGCTACCCATACACGCAGAGATAGCTGTGCGATTCTCGAGTGCCCGATCAGAGAATCGGAGCGCTACCTGGTCCCCATCCAAAGTAATGTGATTAGAGAAAAACAGGTATGGCTGTTCTCTGTCCAATTACGATTTGCTCCAGATGGCTAGCTGCAATCCACCATTTTACGGCCTATCAATTGCCCCGCATGCCAAATTGATTGGCTGCAAAATCGTCCGCGGATCTATGTGTGTATGGGGGGCTTTACAGTTATATAGAGCCTCCCCTGTTTTAGTATTTTATCATGGATAAGCACCCCTGGAGAAGCACATTATCAATTTGGTCAGTTAATTCAATAGTACTGCTCTGATCAGCTGATGCTGTTTTACCCTATTCTGGAAGCAGAAATAAGAAATTATTCTGACTAGTGAATGAGTACAGATTGATCGGATCAAATTGATTAATTGATGGAGATATTTTGCAAGAAAACTCGACATTCCTATATAACATATTACTAAGAAAAATACCTAGTTTATAAATATGTGGACTGTTCCTGCAATCCCGCCTAACCATGTTATACAATGCATGATGGCTAAGGGGACATACATATTCATTATGTGAAATTAAAGCCTGCCATACACCTTTAGATCACTCCATACAATTTTCTTTAGATCTACCAACAACTATGTAGTGCCGGGTCCTCCCTGATAGAATAGTGGTTGAAGGGTTTAACAAGGTCCTCATACATGGTTTTGGTAGAACAAAAGTTGATTTATGAAAACAATACAGAAATTGAATGATAATATAGTTAAGGCTGCCATACATGGGTTGATGTTCGTGAGATGGATCAGCCATCGTTATCTTGCTGATCCTAATATTGAAGGAGCTGGAAAAGCAGCCCTGCTGTGTCATCCAACTCAGCCGATGCTTTGCATGGGGACACGCAGTCCCCATCCAAAGCAATGGACATTGACCGTGATTTACAGTCATGCCCAATAACCCTGTCTTAGGATAGATTGATCCTGCGGATAGCTGCATTAGATATGTGCTAGATAGATGGCCATGAGCGCGCACAGCGCTCTAAGCGACCATCTATCTAGCGCATATCTATGCATGTATGGGCACCTTAAGGTCCTGAAAATCTAGAGTGAATTGACCATAGATCATGTTGTACCTCTTCTAATTTTGAATGCCAGATTAGGCACTGTTGAGTTCCAAGAATATATTGTAAAACAAAATGGTGATATGATGATGATGATGAATGATAAGAATATTATTAATATGGGATATATAGGGAAAATATGAAATTCAAAAGCTTTTTACAATTATGCATTCCGGAGCCTGGTGGACCTTGTGATTCTTCCCATTTTGAACCCCTTTGTATACTGATTCAGACAAGTCTACTAGCCAATGATGCATTATGTTATGAGTTTACAAGAGCTACTTATGATATCATTAGGAAGATTTTCCAAGGAACATGAAATGATAGCCTATTCTATTAGATTGTAAGCCCGACTGTGCAGGGTCCTCCACTCCTCCTGTGTCATAACCTGTACCTGTGTGTTATCTTGTGTTGTATCTCCACTCTAATGTATTGTACAGCGCTGCGTAATATGTTGGTGCTATATAAATAAATCATAATAATATTCTGTATTTCTATCAAATGTTTTGTGAGTTTAGGTATATGCTGTAGCACAGTGACCATTAGTAGGGTATACATTATCTATTATATGCTGCAAAGATAAATCACTATTATCTATTATCTATAAACATTGTACAAAATATTCTATTTTTTTCTGATAACGATGTGCATGTCCATACAATAATAGCTTTAGTATTCTCCAAAAAAATACCACAAAAATCTAAGTAAACTAAGTATATATGTATACCTCCCACATAGAACATTAATAGGTACTACCACAACTAAAATACAAAACTACAAAAATCGAAATCTAACAGTGCAAGGCGAAAGCAGGGACGTAAATAAAGGGGTTGCCATATGGAAGGGCTGTGCTACATCTCAGGCTCTGCAGTCATCAGTTTAAACTAGTGGAGTGTGAAGGGAAAGCTGCAGCTGCAATAAACATTATTATCCCTTTATTATTATCTCTACCAGAAAGACAAAGCCATTTCTACATTGCTAACACAAGAAAACCACTGCAAATTAAATACGACCACATAAGTGAACACTGATACGAAATATCTACCAAAAAACATACAATACGCTTCATATTCATTGAGTAAATAGGCTGACATTAGAGCAAATGCTTCATATCTTATATTATTATTACCGGTATATCGTTCCATTCTGAATTTCTAAAATGAGTGTATACTTGTCCTATTAAATAGTCAGATAACATGCTACACCTAAAAAGTTATACTTTTTTTATTACTAGTTGGTACCACTGAAACGAATGCTCCGTCAAAAAATTAAATATGTAATAATCAATTCAACTGCCAAAATATTAATATGTGATTTGTAATCATTATTATCATTTATTTATATAGCGCCAACATATTACGCAGCGTTGTAAATCTTTTTACAAAATTCCTTCGAACACCTTCAAAATGTTATTTTTTTATACCAAGAACAGAAATGTAACAACCTCCTTCTAAGTAATCGTACCCATTTATACATTAACACACACACACAAAAGGTCATACTACCCTGCATGGTTGTTTCCTCACACACACGTATATGTGTTTGTGTGTGTGAGGAAACAACCACGCAGGGTAGTATGACCTTTTGCAATGATAAGCGCATACAGTGCTAAGCAGAATCATTACAGTTACCTGGCGAAGCTCTCACCTGCTATGTGCCATGTCTGTGTGGTAGCCTCTGGTCCAGATGGTCATTCTGGCATTTGTAGTTCCATATTTTGTCCTCTGTAGAAAGCGAATGACAGTGAGTGTAGAGGCCATGAGCTATGCGTATAATAAGAGAACACACCGAGAACAAGGGTCTATAGGAGGAGGAGTGGGTTAGATTATCTCCCCTGCAGCAGCAACACCATCATGAGCATCATTTGCAATACAGTCAATGGTACCTTCAAGCATCACTGACTGATGAGGGTGAGAGGCAATCTCCACTCCTCCAACGCACTGATTGGATAATGGGTATACCTGCAAAAAACAGTCACTCTGTGCTTGGTCCAGTGCAAACATGCACTGCTTCTGGCTTTTACATTTGGCACTGTTCAGTTATTAAAATATATCATATTTTACGTGTGATGCATTTGATTTTTAATAGAAATCTCATGCATAATTGAAAACAGTCATGTCATAGCCCATTGAAAACAACCAACATAAAATGTGTAGACAGGGCCTATTACTATTACTAAACAATCATATTCATATGAATTAACACAGATGTTAGCACCACTTTGCACAACATTCCATCCAAAGTGACATTGTGACGTTCCATGTGGCGTCTAAGAGTTTCATTTGGTGATCATGAAAAACCTCTTTGTCAGAGGTGCCCAACCTGCTGCCCTTTTGGCGTTGATCAGTGCCCCCTCTCCGTCCGCCACTTACAGCCCCCTGACCTAACAGCGCATTGGGCATAGGAACTCACATGTCTGCAGATCCCCCGCCAATTCGCCCTCACCCAGGATCTTTCTCCTTCTTTCTGTTCTGGACAGTTAATCTTGGTATTCCCAACTCCACTGGTGACATGTAAATGATGACAGCACCATCTTGTGGACATTTTTGTAATTACTAGACTTTTTCACTTTATTTTGAGTTTAGTACAAAGCCCCTGAACATGGTATTATCCCCCAAATTGCTGGAGATGTAGAGAAGGGTTGGAGAAATATTATAACAAGGAAAGTATTGCTTTAATGCTTGTAGTTTTAGTTGTAGTTTTTCATTTGAAAAGTCATGTTTCATTTTCCACTTTAATTACAGCCGTATATAACCAGAAGGGATGGATTGTTCTAGATAGGCAATATCAATATCAAATACTCAGGGGGCCAAAATAAAAGACTTGGGCAACATTAACCTCCCTGGCGGTTCACTGAGGTCCAGATTTCTGTACCAAAAGTGATTTTTTTTTCAGTGTTTTGCCTTTCCGCCCCCATCGGCGTCACTGATGATGCCGAAGACATGGGGCCGGAAAGGCTCTGTGTGCCTGTAGCTCTGTAGAAATGCTGCAGGCACACGGAGAGCTGGCGGTTGCACCTAATTCTGGCACGGGCACAGTTTAATTCACGATCAAACTGCGCCTGTACTTGCTTCGGGCCTATCGCTAGGGAGGTTAAACCGTCCATAGATGCTATACTCTGCGGGCGTTTATCGAACATTTGACCGCAGCATGATGACATCATCGCGCCATGGTCAATTGTTCTGCAACTCGTAATACACCATTTGCGATTCGACAACCGATACTTTGGATGAGGACCCTGGTTCTCATTAAAAGTACTGGCGATCGACCAGAGAAAAACGTTTGTTCTCTGGCTGATCAAAGTTGTGTGCGACCACGAGTGGTTGCTCCAACTAGTAAGAAAAAATGAAATTCTAAGAAAAAAGAATTTTCATGTACCTTTAAATTTTAAAACTCCCAAACAGTGGCGATCCTGGAAATAGCTGGAGAGATCGGCTCGGGTCCAGCCGGAGGTGGATCCAGCTGCAGGAATGCTCCCGCTGAGCGTTTCTGCTAGCCGGATTCATTTTTGAACTGGATCAGATAAAGACATTTATCTGATCCAGTTCAAAAGAAAAAAAAATTTCAAAAACAAAAACAAAAAAATTTCCTTTAAGTCCAGGTCCTGTCTCCGTGGCGTCACTCGGCCAGCAGGAAGAAGCCAGCGAGGATGTCACTGGAGGCGGCAGCCGGATCAGGTGAGCTCCCACTCCGTGCGCATCGGGCACATCGCTAATTGCAGCGTCATTTTGCACTAACTGGCTTTGGGCATAGCGCTAGGGAGGTTAAGGGCTTGTTTCCACTTGTGCGGAAGCCCACGGTTGACTACAGGGCGGATGAAACTGCGCCCATGTAGTTGAATGGGCTAGTCCCCGGCCGCGGACATGGTTGACCGAGTTTTTAGGCGGCGGTCCGCGCTATTCCGCGGCCACCCAGCACTGACCGCGGCCATAGAGGTGAATGGCCCCAGCTAAGAACCACATAAGATGCGGTTCTTAGCGGGGGCTAATCCAAGCGGCTGCAATCGCGTGGCCGGCAGCCCTTAGTATTAAATATAATGATGGACACAGCAACTCTATGGAGTTCAGTGAGAAGTGGTCCTGGTCCATCAACAAACTGATTGCTGGGATTTATTCAGTTTATGTATTTATTTAGTTTAATTAGCAATTCAGTTTTACATAATTTTGTGTTTCAAACTTTATTATAGTCAGGAGAACTACTAGAAGCATTGCATACTTTCATTGATTATTAAGTTTTACTGCTGCTCTTTATCATTTTACTGCTTGCACTATGTTGGGGCAGCAATGAGACAACTGCTGCACGCAGTAATTGACAATGAATGTCGCTGCACATTAAATTCTCGGTTTATTACACTGGGCTGCAAAAAAACCTATTTATGTATACATGATGCGAAATGTGCATTACATACCACAGTGTTCCCTAATGCTTGAAGCAGGGCTGCCGTCAGAAATTATGGGGCCCGGTACAGCAGAAATGTCCGGGCCCCATTGGAGGATTTGTTGACGGGGGGGGGGGGGGGGGGGGGGGGGGGGGGGGGGGGGGGGGGGGGGGGGGGGAGTTGCTACCAGAAATATCACGACTCCGAGCGCCCCTCCCCCCCGGAGAGCTGCATGTATTGGCGATCAGCCCGGAAGGACTGTCAGTCCCGGTCCGAGCTGACAGTGACAGCTGATTGCTTTGCCGATCCGGGGCCCTGCGTGCGGATCGCCGGGCCCCCCTAGCTGCCCGGGCCTGTCCCCCCCTGACGGCGGCCCTGGCTTGAAGTATCATTTAAAACAAGTTTTGTTATTTAAAAATGATAAATAAAGTATTCTAGCTATACCTGCTGTCCTCTTCATTATAAAATGCTTACACAAGGTCCTCCGTATCAACTCAGTTACCCACCACTGCTCTATGTCCTCTGCAGGACACAGAAACACAAAGTGAAACATCTTGCTCCATACTACCTATTACAGAAGTCCTCCAGGAATGGCTATAGGTGACAGATGACAGAAAAAAAGGGCCTCAGCTAGGAGGGTTGTTCTTTCTGAAAATGGTATGGTGACCATACACAGGTTGATTGTTCTCTTTGATATACTTAAAAAAAAAACTTTGTACAATTAACTTGCAATAAAAAGGCCCTCCTGTAATCTGGTTAAAACCTGCATTGCATCTGCTTGTCTAGGTCGAGGTGCTTGGGATGGCAGAGTTAAGGTGAGTTTACACGTCTAGATTTTTTTGTCCGATAGACTAAAAACGAACGATTTTTTGGTTGATTGTACAAAAATCTAGAATGGCAATTTGGTTCGATGGATAATTTTTGTTTGATCTGGAACAAAAAAATCGTTCAAAAGGTCATCGAACATGTTGGTTAATTTTATCGGCCGTAGTAATTCTAAATGTATTTTCATTCGATATCGGGATGGATGAACAAAAAAATCTAATGTTACATTCGATAAATGGACGAACGATGTTCGACATAAAAATCTATCAAAAAATCTAATCGGCAGTAGATTGAACAAAAAATCTACACGTGTAAGCCCACCTTTACTTACCTGATCCTGTATTCCCCTGTCTTCTCCTCTCCTAGCCTTCCCCCAATGCGTGTAATTAGACTCTTTTTGGGTGCATTCTAGAGGGAGGATGTCAGTGGATGGCTCACAGACCAGAATGTAGACATATGTTCCACCTGCTATTTGTGATCAAACTATGGTGCTGTGCATGCTCCATTGCAGGATTGCATACAAACAAAATTTATCAACATGGCCGATCACTTTCTGATCAATTTTATGTTTGATTTCGACTACTTTTGTTTGATCGTACCAGGTGTGCGGGAAACAATGTCAGTACTTCGATTGTTTAAAGTCGATCTAATGGAAATGGTAACATGTATGGCCACCTTATCTGTCTTAAAGCGCACCTAAACAAAACAGACAAACTTTTCCCCCTAGCTAGCCAACCCCACATTATTAGAGCAATATGCAATCCTGCTATGGAGCATGTGCAGCACCATGGTATGATCACGAATAGCAGGTGGAGCATATATCTACATTCTGGCCTGTGAGCCATCCACTGACATCCTCCCTCTAGAATGCACCCAAAAAGAGTCTAATTACAGGCATGGGGGGAGAGGGGGAAGGCTAGGAGAGAAGACTGGGGAATACAGGATCGGGTAAGTAACTCTGCTATCCCAAGCCATTTCTCCTTGCACAAAGGCGGAGGCAGCGCTTCTGTTGCTGGGTTGTTGGCCTCCTCCACGTCTCCGCTCCTCCATGATCTGGATACTACACTGACAGACACAGCAAACCTTCTTTACCTCAAGGTGTGGGAGAAGATCACTCAGGTGACCATCCGCCACCTCATCAGGAGCATGCCCAGGTGTTGTAGGGAGGGCATACAGACATGTGGAGGCCACTCGCATGATTGAGCCTAATTTTGACTTGTTTAAAGGACATTACATCAAGTTGGATCAGCCTGTAGTGTTTTTTTTCCACTCTAATATGAGTGTGACTCCAAATCCTGACCTTTGATAATTTTTGTGTGATTTTGTGGTCAGCACATTCAGCCACGGTATGTAAAGAACAGTTTTTAGAAGTATTTAAAAAGAATATTTCATTCATGCAGTGTATGATTGCAAATCAAATCTCTTTGATATAATTCTCTCTGTACTCTGACATTTAGTACAATGTAAAAAAAATTTTTTAAATCATATATACCATGGCTTAAAACGTATGGCCTTGTTAACGCCTGGCAAGTGTGTAGCATTTAACTTGTAGATCTATTTTTGTTGAGTGTGTAGGAGGGGTATGTCAATGCTACCTCCCCTTATGCTGGGTTTAATATGAACCCAAACTGTAAACATAATAACCGATGGGTGGTAGCTAATGTTTCTGGCTGGAAGTACAGTTAAATATTCATTTTTGATAGATCTAATGTGATCAGGTATATGATCTAAATTAGACATCAACACTATATTACCCTAAGAAGGCTTGTAATATTTGTACATACTGAACATATACTCCATTGTCCATATGCACAATACGTCATTTCTTTGTCTTCTACGAGTTTGACATTGTAACCCTCACCATTTGGGGTAATATTTATACAGAACGATATGTCATTTGTTTACATATTTAATGTTTGTTTTTTGTGTACTTTGTGTGGAGAGTTCTTTAGTCCTTCATAGTATGGTTGGCAGAAAGGAGCCACACACTTAAAAGTCACCCCAAAAAACAATTGCTGAACCCTTAGAAAGCATTGTTAGTAAGAAGTGACATTTTGGACAGACTTGCCCATCAGCTGTGTGGATGGAAGACTACCTTCTAGATGTGTTCCCAATAAGTCCAGCACTGGTCACTTTTTATTGTGTTTTTACTGCTAATTGCCAGATTTATGAATTCAATGCAAATCAGCCAAACATGACATCATCGGCAAAATTGCAGAGCAGGTCAGAAACCATTCAAATTCAAGTCTTGTTTACATTTTTGTGTAGGCATTAGTCATGGACGACCATCGGCCACAGGTGTTCACAGACCATGTTCGCACTTTGCCACAAATACCATGTTCGCAGCGAACAGCATTGACTTTAACAAAAGGCAACATCTACATAAAAAATATCATCTCCTTTTCCAGAGCATAGAAGAACCCTTTAAGCAAAAGGTCTGGCATACTCTGGAAAAGGAAGACCACAAACTGCGTAGTGTCACCCCTAGAGCAAACCAGACCTGCTGCTAGCATATTATCTGGTAAGCTCTGGAAAATGGAAGCCATGAACAGCGTGGACTACCTTCTCAAGAGCACAGCCCTTTTGGCAAGCCTAGTAAGATAGGAATGGTGGAGAACCTCCCATCCCACCAGGCCCAATGCCATACCTCAATGAGGGGGAGACCTCACTACTAAATGGCCTTGTTGTGGAGAACAGACCCCCCTGACTTTAATATAGCACCAACACATCACACAATTTTGTACATGAAATGAGAGTTAAGATTTAACACAAAATAACACACAGGTACAGGTAATAGCAAAGTTTCCAGAGTTCCTTTTTGACAATAGAAGCCCTAAATCACACTCTTCCCCCCCATTGAAAAAGTACAGATGTCCCAAGGACCTCTTACCCGTGCACAGGGAATGGTCCAAGAAATCAAAGCCGAAAAAGAGAAAAAAAAAATCTTTATAAAACGTTCTACCCCTCCACATACCTACCTAAGGGGGGGGGGGGGTTCTTCCCTGATGCTCCAACAATCTTTGTCCCTCAAATATCCGCTATTGATGACTAAATGAAGCTCCAGATGCTGGGCAGATTAATATCTGCCTGGCGGTTCCCACTGTCTCTTAACATACTCCACATTCTACTGCAAAATTGCATATGCCAGGGCGAGTGTGATATAATCAATTTTATTGTAAATTTTTAATAAAAGTTGACAGAGTCCCTTTTTTCCTATAGTGTTGCGCTTGAATATTCGAATTTCGAATAAATTCGGCGAATATCAGCTATTCGAGAATTCACAAATATGGCAGCGGATATTCGCAATGGGATGCTTATGGGCATGGATTGTGAATATATATTTGCAATGCAAAAGTAAATAGCACATGTAACCATTCATTTTAAAAGGTAATAACGAAGCATATAACTGCGAATCTAGAATATTCGCGAGTATAGAATCAAATATTAGAATTATTTGCAAAATATCGTGAATTCCAATATTGCCTATGCCGCTCATCACTAATTTCCTAACCCGTCCCCATTTTGGCATAGGGCCTTGGCAGGCCAAGGAAGGGGCATAAAGGCCACACCCCTCCTTCTTAGTCAATCCAAGGCCCATTGCTATACTTCAACCAGGGGGAAGACCCCCTCGTAACGGTAGTGGAGCTCTTCCCCACAACCTTGCTCCGAGTTGATAGGCTGCTTCAATTAAAAACAGAGAATAAGAGGAATCCCTTCCTATGTAATACGTATTAGGGATTATCGGACCACTAACCCATTCCTAAAGGTTGAAAAAATTCAGGATTATATATATATATATATATCAATGGATTGTCCTGCTGCTGTAATCCTCCCCGCACTGAAGTCATTATAGCTGTGCTGAATGACAACCGAATACAGGTACCAGCCAGAGCTGGCAAAAGCACTTGCTCAGCCCTGATTGGTACCGGTATGTAAACAATAACATGTCCTGAAATGACCACCAGGGCATGTGCAGTAATGTAGGACATTTTTTCTCACAATTTCCCACTGTTACTTGGCATGACCACCTTAGTAATGTCTGTAAACATTGCCATAGGAGAACACTATGGACATGTGCACCTTACCAACATCACCAGTCATGGCATAGTAAGCGTGGGGAAACATCTGTGCGGGTATGGTAATAGAAACTTTTGTGTTTTATTTTGTGGCAGATTTGTTTTAACCCTTAAGAAATGGATGTTAAGTGCAGGATACCTCTACCTTCAAGCCCACACCTGCACTTCCACAACACTGGGGTAAGGTTGTGGGGATATGCACAATATATTATCATGGTTTCTGTTTATTATAGAAAAAAAAAATATATTTTTTTTGAATGCTTGCAAATGCACACTACCTATGATTAACAAAACAAACTGCTTTGAGAGTTCTGTAAGATGGCACCCCTATATACTCAAGATTGTTTTTCTGTCCTCCCTACTAAAATATAAATAACAGAAATATAGAACTTTAACTTGCCTACAAATATTCTTGAACAACTTCTGAGGCATGCCAGGGTATTGTCATACTGGGCACTCCCATCAGCGCATACCTTTGGCATGCATCTGTACTCCATCAATCATTAAGGAGGTTGTACACATTAAACGGCAGGACCCAAAGAATCCCATTGCCTCTGTTCAGCTGCTTTTTTTTGCCTCACTGCTCTGGAGGCCCATTGGAGGGGAGGCTCATTGCCCACTGAAAGCACTTTCATTGTTAACAAATGGTTAACCAGGACCCCCTTGATCAGCTAAAAAATTTGCCAACACATCCCGCCTCATTAAGGAGGGTTTTTGGAATATTATGCAATTTAAAGTACCAACACAGCATACTAGAATACCCCAACAAGATCTGCTGTATTGGAGATACTTTATGCATCCTGTTCAGTTTTCATAATACAGATTTTATTGGCTGCAGTTTGGTAGCCTCACTGCAATCCAGTAGATACTAATCCATCCAAGGATGAAATAATAATATATTAACAGAAAACCCTTTACCACAGCTCAGAGATGGAAACTGTGATGCTTCATAAATCTATTTTGGTTTTCAAATAATGCTTTTATCAACTTAATCACTGGACATAAAAAAATTGAACATTTGTGGCATGTTCTATGTTAAACCAGTTACGTATACATGAAAGATACAAGCTTTTTTTACCTTTAGGACAGTGGTTTCCAAACTGTGGGGCAGACAAGCAGGAAGCCAACCATGGGTGAGCTAGCTACAAACAGTAAAGCAGGGAACACACGCATAGATATGGGCCAGATGATAAAACCATGGTCTATGTCCATTGCTTCTCATGGAGACCACAGGGTCTCCATGCAAAACATCGGCTAAGCTGGAGACACAGCGCTGGTATCAAATGGCTGCAGTTATATTATATACCGTATATACTCGAGTATAAGCCGACCCGAGGTACCTAATTTTATCTAAAAAACTGGAAAAACATTGACTCGGGTATAAGCCGAGGGTGGGAAATGCAGTCAGATAGTGGAGTTTTCTAAATGAGAAAATAAAGAGAAATAAATCAAACAGGATTAATCTTAGTGCCACATCAATACATTTAAGAGAACACAGGATTATTATTACAGGATGGGTTGTACAGGGCAATCTGTACTAGTAACTGGCCACTAGATGGCAGTGTGGAGTTTATTATTGTTTAACAGCGGATTCTCCCAGCTGACGCTAACAGGAACTGACAGGAGAGAGAGATCGCAGCTGCCTCTGATTCAGGATGGCGATTCAGGTGTGGTGAGTGGACCCCCCCTCAGCTGACTCGAGTATAAGCCGAGGGGAGCACTTTCTGCCAATTTTTTTGGGCTGAAAAACTCAGCTTATGCTCGAGTATATATATATATATAATCAAAATTAAGTTGTACAAGTTGTATTTTAAATAGTTTGGGGGGGCAATTTCACATTAGTACAGGATATTGAAAGACAAAAAACACAGCTACTGTGAAATCACCCTCATTCTGAGACTGTGTAGTTTGAATGGGGAGTGGGGCTCAATCATTTTCTCATCTAGAAAAGGAGGGCCTTGCAGGTAAAGTTTGGGAACCACAGCTTTAAGACCAAATGTCCTTAGTCTTCCTACATAGAAATCTTTGTGTGGAAGGCGCTGATGACTCCTGTGACTGGAGGGATCAGGGATTTCTGCCATAACTGCAGCTTTATTGCAACACTTGTAAAATTTGTTCAAGTAGTTATCAGACAGATTTCTACAAAGTTACATCATTTCTCATACATGCAATGCAGTCAGTGGACATGACAACAGCACAGGATAACTCAAGTACACAGATCACAAAACTTCTTAATAGGCAGTGATGTGCAAGGTCTATATCTCATAACTCTACATTCAAACTCCTCTCAAAAAAGAATA
>CM070032.1:149887590-149901586 GCA_036250615.1 Ptychadena robeensis
AAACTGAGGAGTCGGAGTCGGGGAATTTATCAACCGACTCCACAGCCCTGCTAATTAGGGCCACTGGAGTTCCTCCACATCAACCAAACCAAAATTATTATACACCAAGCGTTATGAACACAGACACAGCAATGTTGTATCGTCTTCTCCATAAAAATTGGTACAGGTTTTAAAAACGCACAAAATAAACTTACAGGTCTTAATATAATGTAAAAAAGATTTGGGGAAACACTGGAGATGAACACCCAGACAGATATAATTTTGAAAACAGCCCTTTGAAATATGAGGAAATACAGCATGGTACACAGATGTGTCTGTTTTTATGACAAGTACTTACACTCTGCTTACATCAATGACAATATGTAATATGCACAGAACAATTAAAGGCATTGAAACAAAAAAAGTATGGAAATCAGCCACTGCTGTAGACATCAGTAGTTTATTGTTGAACGTTTTAGTTTCAACACATTCAGAATATGGAAACCAAAAGAAAAATACGCTCCAAAAAAGGACTAGATTCTACTGGCATAATGTTAAACACATTACAGCAATAAAGATGGCAAATCATTCACCACTGTCTTCTACAGCTAGGTAATAGTACGCCAATTGTGCTGAAACAGAAGTGCAATGAGAAGATACTACAACAAATTATCTGCCCAACACAATAATGAAAAGGAAAAACTGCAGCCATGTTGGATGAGGTACATTTACTCAAAAGTTTAAGACAATAACACTTAAATGTACACAGTAAAGTGGGTGAACAATCACCAGTAAACATCTTAGATGTATGTTTATTCAAGGTATTCAGACATGAAGCAGACTTGAAAGCTTAATGGCTCTGATGCTCCTCTAGTGTGTTATGTTACACTTTGATTTAGTCCCATTCAGTTTGCCATCACACAGTTCAGGTTAGAATAAAAGTTCAAATTTAACAAGATGGGGGGAAGAAAAAGAAAAATAAAGAGAACAAAAACAAACTTTTTTTTTTTTTTAAGAAAACAGAACTGCTGGCAAACTTCCTATTTAGAGATATTGGAATGACTATAAAAACCAGTCCAAGGTTTAGCTGTTAGAGTAGGGGATTCAAGTACAATACTTCCAGGTAACAGATTGCAAATGTAAAACTTTTAAAACACAAAATATATATATGTATTTATAAAATTATAACCATGAGAAATCTGTGTCCCAGAAATGTATGAAATATAGTGCAAGACTTGCTATCAAAAACAGAATACCTTAAAAAAAAAAAGGAATCAAAGTAGGAAAAACACCAACATATTCATAGAATCTAATTTAGCCTAGCTGACTGGAAGGGACTTTTGTGCACAATCATTAGTTTCAGAGGAGGCTCAGCAAACAGTTGCATAAGTCAAAAGCAGCATGTTACTCCATGTGCATTTGTTCCCAAATTTCCAGAGGCAGCTTTAAGTGTCCACACGTTCTCTAGGAGAAAATCAATTAAGCAAGGCGGTTAGGATCTTCTGCTACATTTGTAGACTGCCGGAATTTTTTCATCAAACCATATGGTGGTTTGAAAATGGGTCATCCAAATTCTACCAGGAGGAAACCGACATGAAATAGATCATGGGTTAAAAAAAATAAAAAGCTCTCCTAGGTTTAGGGCAGTTTACCTGGTATTTGTGCCAAAAAGGAAAAAGAATATATATGATAACCCTGTATGAGACTGTAAAGTGCATACACTTATAGCTGTTGACCACACATGAAGAACATCCTCTGCTTCCAGGTTCAGGGACATGAATATGTTAACAATTGTGCAAGTTGACTAGATTATGCACTTTAAGAGAGTTACAGCTAGGGCTTGGAACACACAGACATCACCATTAGACCTTTAACACCCCCCATACCCTCCCCAACATACTGTAGCTCCCAACATTGGTAAGCAAATACCAACTGTTAGAGGTGGAACATAGAGAAGTTACAAAAGAAAAAAAAAAAAATCTACCAATGTACAGATACTGCAGTTTGGTTAGGCAGGCTTTTCAATGGTTCTTGAATGTACAGAAGCAGTTTGGCTTTGCAGCACAGTAATTCGTTCACTGTACAAAATCACCAGCAAGACTGGAATGATGAATTCAAAGAAGGCACCATCATGCGTATTACATTACCAGAAAACTAAATACAGTTGAGTACAATTTTTCATTGTTGTTTTCTGTACAAAGCTGAAAAAAGGGAAAAGGTTTGGCAGGGTAAAGTTGGACAAGTAGCCTGCCAAGTGGGTTTCTTGGATGGACAAGTGCAAAAAATTCTTCACATATGAAAGATTAGACCACTTCAGATCACACCTTCTGATGAACTGGAATATGTTCAGACCAATTCAGATTAAGTTCAGATTTAAATTAGTTCCACAGAAATAACTTTAATAGGATTTGCACCAAGGTGTTTGTGGTACAGTAAACCAGATGCCCTCGATTTACAAATCTGGGTTCTTACAACCGTTTTATGAGGAGATCGTTCGTGCGTTTAAGGAGAGCTTGATCACCGCTCCCTTATATGCGAAAAGGTGTTGAGACTAAATAGAAAAAAAAACCGAAGGAGGCAACATTGCACTATTTTTTGTTTCCGGTGAAGAAAACGATAACACTTGAAGACAGAGCTCTACTAGACATGAGCCTCCAATGTCCACATAATTTGCAGTGCTAATGGTCATCATAATCCTTCTAATTTCTTAACTCAAGGTGCAAAATTAACTGTTAATTACTGTTGAGAAACAGCAAAAAAAAGTAAAAAAAAAAAATTCACCTCAATTGAAACTGCAAACAAAAGATGTCTTCACATCAAAAAAGTTATGGGGGAAGGGGGAAAAAAAAGAAAAAAAGCTGTGTTACATTCCAAAGCTAAAATTAACAAGAATGCAAACACCACGAATAATGTACCACTGTAGGCTTTACTTTGTATTAATGACTTATTTTCAGCGGCGTTGACCGGTGAAGCGGTTTTCCATAGAGGTCGATCCTCTCCCTGTGCTCAACTTTTGTGCCAACCCTCCCCTTGGAGGAGGGCCTCTTCCATCCCTATCCCGCATCATTCCACCACCACCAATGACTCCACGGGGCCCCCCAGGACCACGATCATTGCGGCGTATATCTCTGCGCTCGTCACCACCACGAGTTTCCCTTTCTCGTGCTGCTCTGGTTTTCTTCTCTTCCACATTTAGACGCACTTCTCCACGGAACATGATTGGCTGCAAATAAAGGAAAGAAAACATTGATGACCATTTGAAGATAACTCTACAGATCTCAAATCTCAAAAGGAAAAACTTACTTTTGCGAGCAAAATCCTCTGAACAGGCTCTGAATCATCGAACACAACAAATCCAAAATTAGGAAGCTTCCCACCAACACCTTTGGTATTAATCCGGAGTTCCATTACATTTCCATAACCTGCAGCAAATTAAACATTAGATTTTTAAAAGTAAGGAACCCCCAAATCCCAACATCCAAATATAAAATTTCAGCCAATGGTTCAAAAGGTCTAATCCCAGGCTTGCTACCTCTATGCAACACTGTTGCTTAACAGAGTGTTACCACCCAGCTCTATTACATGGTAATCTATCTGTATTTCTCATACCACTTTAGGATGGCAGAATTGGAAATAATGGTAACAGGGAGGTTAAGGTATGTAAAAATAAGATTAAAATAAACACCTGGTCTAAGGACCTGGGACAAGAAGGTAAAGCAAGGTTCATGTAACAGCCTTTCCGTTACTCACTATAGTTTAGACTTTTTTTGCAGCAGCTTAACTGGTTGTAATCAGGCTTGCAATCTAAGAGGGTGGGGAACAAAGTATACAATAGGTGGGGTGAGATTGGCAGGTTAATGAAGTTAGGAATAAAAAGATGGGTAGGCCAGACTGAAGATTTTTTTCATATTTTTTTTTAAAAGTCTGGTGTGTTACAGAGAGTAGGAGGGTGATGATGTGGGGTGGGGATGTCATACCCAGGTCAAGGGAGGAGCGGAGGTGCCCAATAGAGATATATTTATGTACAAGTTTGGAAATGTATGCCATACAGGAGGTGTGGAATGATGGAAAAGGCACAGAAGTTTGAATTTGATTCTCTGGACAATTGGAAGCCAGTGTAGAGATTTACTGAGCATAGAAGCAGATAACCAGGTTAGAGGAGTAAAGGAGTCTAGCAGCACCATTCATGATGGACTAAACAGGCAAAAGACTATTTAAAGGAAAGAGGATGATGTTGCAGTAGTCAAGATGAGAGCATGTACCAGGACTTTGGTGGTCTCTGGGGATAGAAAGGGTTGTAACTTGGAGATGAAAGTGGCAGGATCTAGCAATGATCTGTACGTGGGAAGTAAAGGAGAGTCAAAGGTGACACCAAGGCAGCGAGCTTGTAAAAAAGGGGAGATGACGTGTTAACGGTCTGTGATATGTTGGGGGAAGCCTTAGAAGGTGGATTCAAAGTCAGATAGTCAGTGGCTTCCTTACTTCAATATGGGGAGAACCATTGCATGCTTGAAGGATGATGGTAAACTACCAGTGGAGAAGTTAAAATCAATTAATTTTATTCATTTAAAGAAAAAAAAAAGCACAACATAAAATATTATAATATACTTACTCATGAAAAATTCTTTTAATTCGCTCTCATCAATATCATGTGGTAGGTTACCAACAAAGAGCTGGTGGCTGTCAGGATATCTGAACATGCGACGGTTATCAGTTTCTCCTTGCTCAGTGTCTCCGCGGCCTATGGAGAGTTGGAGACAACACATTTTTCCATTAAAATACATGTCATGTAGTTTTTCCCAATGCTTATTAACCTCCCTAGCGCACTGCTGAGGTCCAGATTTCCATACCAAAAGCGCACCATAGACTTCAATGGAATTTATTTTTTTTGGAGCCTGCAACTTAACAAAATATGTCAAGTAAACACCTTGAATATATTAATGTTTGAAACAATTACGTTAAAAAAGAAAAAAAATATTCTGATGATCTGCCAGAACCATTGTGGGAACATCTGATGCTGTGGGCAGGTAAGTGGTTAGGGTCCGTTGGCATCCCCGCCAAGGAATGCGCTTAGTGCAGGGGGTGCTGATGTACCTGATAGTGCCAGGGAAACCGCCTTGCATAAAAAATCCCTCCGCCCAAGGTGCGACGTCATTAGGTACGTCCGACTGGGGGTGAGCATGAAACATTTGAAGTTTGAGTAGGAAGATTTATGAATGCCATACGGGCATGGGGAAATTACAACTTCCTGTTATAAACCCACTGGCATAGGTCAAGCAAGCTGCAGCTAAACACAGTTTTATAACATATGTGCATCTACAGTACAAACAGTTTCATGGACTGTCAGAATTGCCATTTCTACTGCTCTCCCAGCCACAGCATTTATGCTTGGACTTCCACGAGTGTGAATAGAAGATTTAGAAAAGCTTAAGTATCTACAGCAGTAGGAAATGCAGTGAAGGAGCAAATTTAAAACTTAGTGGTCTTCTCTTTGTATGTATATTGTGTGATGTGCCCAGCAGAAAAAAAAAATAAAAAAACAATTACCAGATCGAGCCCCCCTGGGTTGAAAAGTTGGGCGCTCTCGTGGACGCTGCTCCCGAGTACGAGGAGGCTGTATTTGGCTGTCTGGTTTATTTTCAGTTCTTGACTGCAATAAAAGAAAAAAACACATCTTAACAACCAAGTTGAGAATCCCATATTACATGACCTGTGATTTTAGGAAAGGATATATTAATGTGACCTTTGAAAAAGAATGGTATCTGCTAGCTGAAAAACTCTCCTTAATTACTCCCCGCCATACCTGCGTTATAAAGAGTGTTGGCCACCTCCAACATTACATGGTGAACTCTCTGCACAACAATGAAGTGAAAACCCCTGGATATCAGAAATGACCTATCAGATCCCTATGTCAGGTTTCCTCTTCTCCCCTCAACCCACCCCATTCCCCATATAAATGTGTAACTACCTGTGAGGCAGGAGCTTTTATAACATGGGGAGGAATTCCTGAAGATGGTACAGTACCACTTGGAGGCAGGTTTTTACTGGTCACTGATGCCCAAGAGAAAGCCTAAAGAAAATACAAAGAAAACTTGGCAAATGCTTCAAACTGCTAGATTAGTACCACCGGAACCACTAGTATGGCTTAGGTCAATTGGCTTAAGGAAAAAGGACATTTTTGTAAAAACTTACCACACAGTACATTTATGCTACCAGTTAAAGATTAGACACTTTGGGTGTTAACTCTTTATTGATGCCTAGACTTTGAATGGCATGTTAATATTCTGGAAGCAGCACCAATATTTTTATATTTGTATACATCAGAATTGTTTTGGTCCCCTTTTAGTTTACAGACACCAGAGCAGAAATGTGCATTACGATGCCCTGGCACAAATCTCAAGACTGGTATTTAAACGGCAATGATTGAACAGTTAACAGAAACATGATTCATTCAATAAGTAATCAGATATTTGACCGGGTTCCTTCTGATGAATACCAATAAATGAGTTTGAATTGTAGCTTAAGTTAAAACAAAGCTAAAATCACCTTTGGTGGCTCTTGAGGCAATGGAATTGGATCGGCAGGTGGAGGTGTTGGTGACTTTTCATCAAGCTCCTCTATATTCTTTTCTTCTGGTTCAGGTTTTATCTCCTCACTCTTCAGGTCTGGTTCAGGCTCTGGCTCAGGTTCATTAATGGGTTCTTCCAAAGACTCTTCTACTCCATTGCTAAAACACAAAGCACAAAAAAATAAGGACTTCCTGTATAAAACATTACATCTAGACAGCCAAAGTTTAAAAGGTAAAACTGAATTCCAATAATTATTTTTTTGCCCTTGTACCTTACCACAAATGTAAATGTCTGTAAGGTGAACAAAAATATTTAAACACCTACTTCTTTGCTTTCTGACTTTGCAGTATGTGGATGGGTGCTATGAATCTATCTATTTACAATGCAAAGTCAAACTCTGAACTGTGGAGCATGACCTCTCATGGGAGACAGTGAGTGACCTGTTCAAGAGATTGAACTTACGTCACTGGATGTGGATCATAATAGGAGCTGTTGGAGTTTTCTTGAACAGGTTCAGGAGATGGCTGTCTTTCTTCCTGTTCTTCTTCCACTTCCTCCTCAGATTCTAGAGATTAAAAAATAAATAATAATCAATATTTAAATTATGTTATGGTTATGTCAGTGTAAAACAAGTATGCAAATCCAAGGCCTAAGTAGCATTTACCTTCATCCAGCTCTGCTTCTGAATCCCCAAAAACTTCATCTTCATAACGAAAAATGTCATTGTGAACATAAAATTTGTTTGGGACAGAACCCTGCAAGATCAAAAAAGTTAATACATGAGTATTTAGAAACATTTAAATTCCCTTGCGTTCAGCCTGTTAAAAACAGGACAGTACGATGTACTCTGCTTGAAATTCCCATCCTTGTCCATGTCATTAATGATGCCAGATACGTGTGTTGGCAGACCGCCCCCCCCCTCCACCCACCCCTTCAGCGTCACCCAGAAATGCTGGAGCGATCTAGAGAATCGCCGCAGCTTTCCGGGGGTATATCGGGTACTCATACAATATTCGGAATTCCCAAACGGGACGGAGAGTATCCAGGAAAAGGACACCACCCGAATCCTGATGTTCCTCTCCAGAGGAGGAAACACCAAAGACTGAACAGCAAAAGGGAGAGATGGTTTTTATAAGTTTAGTCCTGGTGTTTCCTCCCACTGGAGGCAGAGTCCATCTCTCAGGTGCAGTCCTGGAATTATGTTTTGGGTGGGGTTTAAAGTTGGAGAACATAAATTCAGATGTGCAAGGAGCCCTCTCAAAGAACCTTGTATGTACCTTGCCTCTGCTACTTGTCAAAGCCACCATCAGAATCAATGTAACCTCACTACCTTGCTCACATGACAACAACTTGTGATTGGCTGCTAGACAAAGGGAATTGCTGGTTAAGCAAGTATTAGAAGGCATCTTCGACAAGAAAAGAAGACAATAATCTACCATAAATACAGAATGCTAAATCAGTTCAGAAGGAAAGTATCTGTCAGAAGGCCCATACTTACTTCTGGGGCAAGAACAAAAGTTTGCATAAACTTTCTCATTGGTTGGCCATTATTAGAAAGTTCACCCATGACTTGGACAACAACTCCATCACTCAGAGTAGCATGAGCATCAACATGACGAATCTTTGTGCGACATTCACTGAACTGTAGGGACATCACCTTCTTGTGTATTTCCTGAGATTATAAAAAAACAAAAAAACCATTATATAAAAACAGGAATGGCAGTCCTGGGCACTCACATCCCCTGTGTTACTGATGAATCTGGGAATGGGCGGGCAGGAAATACAAACATTATATGGTAATCTTTTTGTAGTTCCATACCACTTTAGGCAAAAAAAATAAAATAACTGAACTTGCCAGCGAAAATAAGTAAAACACATGGTTCCTTTGAGCTGCATAATTACATAAAAAAAAAAAAAACCTTAACAATGCTTAACTTTGTTGCACTAGGTTGGGCGCCTTCTGTCATTTACGGCTTCACATCGGGAGCTGCACACTTCAATGCAATCCCACCCACCACTTATACTGACCTATTTTGAGTTTCTCCCGATTCTATATACCACTCAATGGTCTTTCTGGCCAAGGGCATCACTCCTACTGTGAGATTACTGCTGACAATTGTGCGCAACTATTTTTGAGCTTACATCAATTGGTAACCATTAATTGTCCATGTAGAACAGATTTGAATTTAAGAATATTTTTAACAGCTAAATATCATGTGGTGCGAGACATACCGCTTGTCCATACACAGCTTCTTGGGGCTTTCCACTGACATCCAACCCTCCATGCACATAAGAAGAATTTCTTCCATAAAACCTAAAAAGAGATCAAATACAGTGAAAACTAAAAGGTTTAGCTTTTTTGCATCAAATGATGACTTAACAAAAAAAAAAAAAAAAAAAAAAAAAAAAAAAAAAGGGATAAACAGAGACCAAACTTTTAGTCCTACTTCACCTGTATGAAATTTAGAGGGCCTAGCACATAAAGTGTAAGAAGGGGGCATGGGGAGATTGAAAGGTTCAACACATGAGAAATCACAACCATCAGCCTATCCTCGGTTGTAAAATTGGCATCATCATGTCAATTAATTTTGCCAAAGGTTGGCAGCAATCACTTTAAATGTTTAGCATGATTTTACAATTTAATATCTCAACTGTAAATGGGAAAACAATCTCATGAACCCCTCTTCAAACATTTGCAATTATACTGCAGCACTAACCAGTTTGCTTATGGATAAGCTTTCCTACATAGCTTGAGACATACAGCGTTATCTTTAGCAAGCTTTGGTAGCAAGTCTAGTCAACGTTCGTGCAGTTTTTAGTCACATAATCACAGCATTTAGAAACCAAAAAAAAACCAAAAAAACAGTAAAATGTACCTGTGCAAAAAGTCTGGAGCCTTATTCAGGAGAGTATAGTACTGCCTGACAAACTCCCGCCCTACAAGCAGGGGACTTGGCTTCTCCATCACCATTTCTTTGGTACCAGAAGTGATACGCTGCGAGGAAAAAAAGAAAAGTACATTACATAAACGTAATGCAAAGCATGGCAGACATAAAATGACTACAATTAATTACCATACCTGGCTATTGTTGCAACCCATAGGCTTCAATACTAACTTGGAAAAAAAAGCATGTAAAATGGAAAGTGATAGAAAACTATACATCTCCTTCAAACAACCAACCACTCCATGAATGCAGCCACAAATCTGTAGGTAACCTATGATTTAGCCATGACAAATTTAAACCTGACAGGTGCTATGAGGGTGACCCATCAGCTAAATGATTTTTTATGTACATGCAGAATAAAAAATCTGAACTTTGCAATAAACCATGGAGTTGAGTGCTGTATCCATGGAGTGATTATCTTGAATGAATAGAAGCTTTGTTGGGCTAATTTGTGGATGGAGCACCCTTTGAACAGCCTTTTTGACCCTGGACACCTAGTAAAGTGAGGAATGTGACTTGGGACGCCTATGTCAGAGAACACTAGCATTGGCATCCCAGACAGTCCAGAGGAAGAAGTGATCCCCGCGGCATTGCTGAAGAACGCAATGGGGCAACAGATAAGCTGAACCCAGGTCGGCGGTTAGGGAATACACACTGAGATACCACCAGACAGGTAAAGGCATACTGTGCTGCCACAAACAATTCATTATGAACAAAAGCTAAACAAATAAATATCTAGTAAGCACATTTTCCAAATGCATAAGAATGACGGACAAAACTGGAGTAAATTGAGCCATAGTATAAGGATTTATAACTGATTCAAGGAAGACAAAAAACCTTAAAGCAGACATGTACAAAGGCTGGTCCAGGGGACATTTGCAGATAATGTTCAAGTTCCTAATTGACCTGCAGTCTCAGTAATAAAAATCAAGATCAGTACCATCAGGATACACCTCACAAGGTGAGTAGTGTTAAGGAATCTCATCACCGATTCTCCATTTACCATAAACTTAGGGTAATAGAGAGGACTTCGGCAAATAGGTGAAATTTGGCTGGACAAGCTCTGGTCCCAGCAAGTCTAAAGCCGGGAACACGCTGTTGAGGAGCCGTTCGAGGTTCCCAGCAGCAGCACAATGGCGTCATACGCTGCTGCCCACGTCATACGCTGCTGTCCGCAGTCTCCATGGAAAGCAATGGACCTCGACCATGATTTATGGTCATTTCCGATATCCCTGTTTTCGAGCGGGATTGATTGGTCACGCTCGAAAACAGGGATAGCTGTATTAGATATGGGCCAGATAGATGGCCGTGAGCACGCACAGTGCTCGAAAGGCCAGATATCTGGCCCATATCTATACGCATGTTCCCTGCTTAAAGGTAGGCATACACACCGATAAGTGAGGGACAGATGACCCTCAGAGGATTGGCCAGCACCCTTTGTGGGTTTATGGGATGGGCCAGGAATCTACCAACATGATGGATCACCGCGGGGATCCAACTTAAAGGAGATTGCTGGTTTATCCCACCAGGTGGATGCACCCGATTTTTTGTGCCCATCTATGGCTACCTTTAGGGCAGTCTTTAAAAGTGTTATGGCAGTAATTGACTAATGATTTACAATAATGTGTGAAGGAAGAGATCATACAGGTAATTTACATTTAAGGTTAATGGTTCAAAGAATGTCAAGTTGGTCCTGGCTATCTTTACAAAAAGTATGAACTCCTTGCTTATTGTTCTATGTGTACAGATGATAAAGGATAGGCCCCAGCGACTATTGTCTGCAATGTATGAGACTTAAGAAAACAGGAAAAGGAACTGAAGAGTGAAAGTAAGTAACTTCAATAAATAAAGCAATTATTGTAATAAAAAAAACTATATGACATCAGAGTAAAGAAACCTTCCTCGTCTCTCCTACAGGGCACATGATTGCTATGTGAATGTGCAATTTAAGCAGTCCGAGACTGCTTTCTTGCCTTTTTACCTCCTGCTCTGCTGGAATCTTGTGCGATTTACATATCTACTAGTTGATCGATTGAACCACCACACAGGATCAATTTAAAACCGACTATTTTCATTACCTAGATTGGTGCTCATGGTCCATAATAAAAATCGATTGAAATGCCTTCTATTGTTGGCACCAGAGAAAGCCTTCCGACGTCTACCTTCCCATGTCATCTGCAGCCAGCCATATCTGAATCGAGTGGTGGGGGGCGGAGCATCACCTGATCCAGATCTGGATTAGTGGAGGGAGCAAGACCGGAAGAGTCTTTATCCCCCCATCTTACAGCCTGGAGGATCAAACACTCAAGCATGGGGGCATGGCAGTGAGCAGCTGGGATAGGTGAATATTTATTTTTAGGGGTCACTGTACCTGGATGAAGGCGAGTTGTGTATATGTTTATGTTTTTGGTTTGGTTTGTTTTTTTGAGTTAGGAATATAAATCTGAACCTGCTCCAGGTAACTTGAATGAAGCAAGCCACCCCATCAAACGGTCAATTGCCATACTAAAGTTTATTTACGCTGAGCCCACTTAAAAACAATTATCACTTACGTTAATAGATAGGAAATTGCTTCCTTTTTTAATGGAGCTGATCAACTGGAAGTGATGGAAATGGAACATAAAAAGAAAAGAGATTGGATCGGTCAAACATTTTTCAGGGTGTTCATACAAGCAAGTATAGTAGTGAACACAATTTGAATGTAATTAGTATTTGAACATAAACTGTGTGCACATGCTGCAAATTATGGAATTTGCTTTCACACTGCGTGCTAGTAGCACACAAAGACACGAACGACAATGATCAACTTCTGTTAGACTGAGTGTATGGCAACATTCCCCCATACAGGTATAGAATTGCATTCTATTCCCCAAAGATTGATCTGCATTTATACAGAGAAAATACACTTAACCCTCTGGGCGTTACGGGCTTTCGCGACATTTTTTATGGCACGAAAAGCAGTTTCCCCCTGCAATCGCGGCGGAGTGATATTGTGGGCATGTTGTAGGGTTTGGTTTTATATTATTGTGACCATTACAAGGATCCAGCATTGGACAGAAGAGGTAAAGACATTGAAAGAGGTGTTGGCATACACAGATTTTGCCATTGCTGGAGGAGGTCCACCATGTCTTAACTAAACATCTTTTGTTGTTTGGATCTTTGTCTAGGACTGTGGTTTGCAAAGACCCCATCTCAACAGACAGAAAATATGGGATATAACAGTCAGGCTCTATTCTATTTCCACAGCATCTGTTTTTTTTTTCTTTAAACACTGTAAACGCATCCAAATTAGTCAATGGATACGTTTACGGTGCTCTATAAAAACATGCCAGGCACAGTATCGGACACCGTGGAAATGGAGCCTAGACAACACTTCTTCCCGATAATCATTCTATACATCAATTGTAGTCAACATGCATTAAAGAGGACCTACCACCGCCACCAGTGGTGCCAATAATAGGGCAGATCGTTACATACCACTACCGCAAGGGAACATCGGAGTTTACACGTCTACCTTCCCATGTAACCATCTGAATCAGGTGATGTGGAGAGCCAAGGAGGTTAAATGTCCCTTTATCCCCATAACATTAGTAAGGGGAGCAACTTGAAGTGTTTGTGAAAATATTGGTTGGGATGACGGTTGTTACGTTATATAGATGAGGGTTTTACTATAGTGAACTTAAGGTAACACATCTACCAGACCTAAAGACTGTGTCCTTGCCACTTCTTGTAAATCAACCCGAAAATGTCACACTAGACTTGTTTGTAACCATGTGTGACAATGATGGCTTCCTGCAGATAATATGGAGAAGTGTAGCCACCCAGGAACACAATGTGAACATACAAACTCCATGCACATTGTGTGCTAAGTTAACACCTGCTCTAAGGAAGACAATCCTTGTACAAGCCAATACAAGTATCCATTGGTAGTGTTAGGGTCAGATACACTATAAACCCCAGGTGCCCAACATAGAGCATGGGGCCACATGCGGCCCTTTGGGTGTTCTTCAGCAGCTTCCCTCGGTCATCCACTTGTGGCCCCCGAAACCTAACTGCTAAAACATAGGGAATGGGAACTCACCTGTCCGCCAATCCACCGCTGACGCATCTTTGCCAGGGATCTTCTTAGAGTGGGAAGAGGAGGAGAGGCGAGGGACTTGCTCAGGCACCATCTGGCTTTCATGTATACCAGCCAAAGCAGTTGGCAGACAGGGGAGGGCCTATGATCCCACTATCCCAACAAATGAAGGAGGATTGTATATTATATATTGCAGCACATAACCTCAGAATAGGGGCACCTAACCTTTGAATCTAAGATCATCAGTCTTTGATGATATCTATGAGGCATATAACCTTTGATGATATATATCACACAAAATGTGCATTACCACACTACAGTGTGGTATCATTTAATCTTGAAGTATCATTTAAAACAAGGTTTGTTATTTAAAGAAATGTCTGCAGTCATTTTCATTATAAAATGCTTACACAAGTCAGTATAGA
>CM070032.1:149906527-149957462 GCA_036250615.1 Ptychadena robeensis
TGAATACTCACTGTTTTGCACAAAGTTTTACACAACAATAACCTAAATATTGTCTATAACTATTTGTGGCAATCAATGGCACATCTGATTTGTAAGGCCAGGGCACCACGAGCATTTGCCAAAATGCAGAAAATTTTGTAGTGGCTGCATCTTTTGTATGCATCCCATTCATTTTAAATGGATGTGTGCCTGTGATCTGCACCGCGATGGGACGTGCGCATACCGGGGGTCATACCTGTCCACTTTATTGTGCACTATTATAGGAAAAATACAGGAAGTCATGTTTCGAACATCACTTACGGTATTCGGAATGTGTGGTACTCTTTCTGCATTCTCTGATTATAGACCAGACAGGGGAAAATTATGGCCCGCGGGCCACTTGCGGCCTGCTTGGTATTTTGATCCAGTCCTTTGTCACCTTGACAATACACGATGGCTCCTCTGTGCTCATTCACTATAAAGGAAGAAGATAATGCCTAGAGCCAGAATGCCTAGAGCCAGAATGTCACCATGGGGTTTATTCAGTGTCATAATCATGTGATCACATTAGGTAAGCTCATTTATGTGTGATTAGGCACATTTTGTCAATTTATATATTCATATTTTTTGTGTAAATTTTAATGGACACATACCTACGGCATACCAGTCAACTATCCCGTTTTGGCTGGGAAAGTAATTGAATTGGCTCAGTTGCTCTCCCTTTAGTAATACAGTGATTTTTCAATGGGCACGTACAAGATTTTCAGATTCAGGGTCCAGAACTTGATTAAACTATTTGAAATCACATTCTCTTTTATGTATTAAAAATAATGTGAAAGATTTCACTGATGACCAGTAAGAACAGCCATTATTTGATCATCACTAGAAGATCATGTCTTATGTGAACTAGCTCAGTATTGTGGTCAGGAGGGATGACGATGATGAACAAAACCCTGAATGCTGAATCCACTACTGACAGCTTCCCCATAGACAATGGTACTACGTCACGTGACAGTCTCACGTGACAGTCTCCTACACGTCACCGCCACGTGTTCCGCGCATGCGCCGCCTGGAGTCGCGGCTTCCGGGTTTCTCCTCATTCCTCCATGCCCACGTCATCACACCTCTGCCCTGTGTACAGTGCTGTGTGCCCCCGCCCCTCTTCTCCCAAATCACCGGGGCCTGACCCTTCACTCTCCGGGCACAGGGACCTTTCTTCTCTCACTGCCTGCGCCTCACAGTCTTCATCACCATGAATTTCCTGAGGGGAGTGATAGGAGGGCAGCAGAGCTCCGGGGTGCAGCCGTCTGGAGCGGACACGGTGAGTGCCATGGTGTACACAGTGGCCTTCCTGAGGTGACATCTGTGACAGCCTAGGGTGCTCATGGTGGAGCGAGGGGGTGCCTTCTACACATAGGGGCCATGTTTATAAGATGACACGTATAGATTGTGCTGTCTAGCTGCTTACATAAGAACTGGAATAGTTGGCAGGCATTGTTAGTGTGAGGTAAGTAGCTTCAACCTTCATACTACTGATGGAAACAGAGAGGGAGGCACTTACCTAAAGTGAGGTTTCATCATAGAGTCCATAGTCACAGTGAGCTCACAATCTAATATCCCTTACATATGAAATGATTGTTCTGGTGAACCTGCTGGAATGATGGCCGCTGTTCCCATATGAGTAATGAAGGCTCATCCCCTCCCCATACTACAGAACACGTACTGTGATCATTTATATTCCTGTCACTGAGAACAATCTCCAGAGATCGTTGCCAGCAACACATATTGTACATATTACATTGTTCATATGTGTAACATTTTGCATGACTCGTCTGAAAGGATCCAATTATCCCATCTGTATGTTTATGGAAGAAAATCCACACCAGCAAGGTTAGGGAGTGGAACCTGGATCCTTCATTCGACAGAGCAAGAGTGCTGGCCATGTCTCCACTGCAACAATATCCCTGTGTTGGACATGTGTCAAACTTGGGAATTGTGACATGTCGGCAGCACGACTATTGATATTGAATGGACACATACCCATTGACTCATTGGAGAAACGTTGTGTCTCTTCAATATCAAATCGGAATCCTATGCTTTTCAATGCGTTAAAGCTGACTGATGTGTGAAAAAATGCATTCTGATGCTTTCTGCATTAATGCTTGTCTGTCCTTAAAGCGGATGTAAACTCAATGTAAACGAAATATACACGTCATAACTTACCTACATGCAGACACTGACCCCTAAATTAAAAAATATATCCTTTAGTTCTACCTTGCTCCCACGTTGCCATGCCTGGTGTGTCCTATCCTCCAGGCTGCAAGATGGAGGAATGAGACCAGATCTGAATCCAGTGACGCTCTGCTCCTCCAGTGTCACCGTGTTCAGATCTGGCTGGCTGCTGGACGTAAGAAGAGGTTTACCTTCCTATATCCCCTTGCGCCCGGAGCCCATTGAGGTGCGACGTCACAAGGGGTGGAGCGTCACTGTATTGTTAGTTTATACCTAGGTAATTAATTTTTTTTATTGACCTCCACTCTGCAATCTGAAAGTAGATTTGGAGGTGGTAAGTCTGCTTTAATGCACAGTGGAGACATGGCCTAAGCCGCTGGGAGATCTTCATCACAGGTCTCTCAGTTGGCATGGAGAAAGGATGATTCCACAAATAAATTTGACTGATCCTTTCACTCATCCTTTAACCTTACACTAACCTCTCCTAACCCCTACCACCACTTTAGAGTTTACTTACCAGGATCTGGGGTTCAGGATCTGCAATGTTGTTTACATTCCAGCGCTGGGTCATGTGATTTCACTGTGGCCTGTGAAGTAGATCTTCATAGACCTCTTTTGGAGCCTGTTTAAACAGTATTTTTACCCATTCCAGCTGCTTATTGTCTGGTTAAAGCAGATTTAAACTAAAAAAAACCATAAAAACATTTTTCACCTACATTGGGTCATCGTCCAGGGACAGTAACCCCTTAAATGAAAAAATAAATACCTTTCCTGGCTGCTCGCTCCTGTCTTCCTCAAATTTTTTTTTTAATTCCTCAGATGTTCTGCTCCCTGAAGACCACTTGGGGACTCCCAATTCAGTTTAAATTTCAATCGAGTTTCTCAAATGATAAAACTCCGCCGAATTCCCCAAGCATACCAGCTGATACTTCCATGTCCGCCCCAATGACACTGTAGGGGAGACTGCACTCTGTGTTTGGGTTCCTCAGGTTAATGCAAGTGGAGCCTAAAAGTCAATTGCAAAGGTCCAGTTAACAGTTCAATTAGCTCCCTAAGTATGTTCATACTAAATTGCAGGTGCTGTGAATATATTACATGCTGTTGCCATAGTCACTGCGCATACCACCTGAGCAGTGACTGCACTTGCAATTTCATATTTGCATACTTAATGAGCGGCTAACTTTGATTTGTTTATGGATAGCTTAAAGCCCAGGTGCCCAACCTGTGGCCCGGGGGCCGCATGCTGCCATTTGAGCATTCCTTGGCGGCCCCCCTTGGTCTTTCACTTGCGGCTCCTGAAACCTAACTGTTAATGCATATGGCATAGGAACTCACCTGTCCTCACCCAGGATCTTCTTCTGGAGGGAAGAGAAGGAAAGGGACTTGCTTTGGCTGAGCACATGAAAGCCAATCAGCAACCCAGACAGCGCCTGAGCAAGTCCCTTACCTCTCCTCTGCTTCCTGCTTTAGGAACTTCTTATTCTAAGAAGATGAGTGCCTATGCTCCCACTATTCCACCAACGAACAGGGGATTATTGTATGTGGCACATTACCTCAGAATAGGGGCATATAACATTTGAATCAAAGCTTATTTGCCCCATAGATATCATTAAAGGCTTTGATGATATCTATGAGGCACATAACATTTGATGATATATATGACACAAAATGTGCGTTAACTTACTACAAAGTAGTAGATGTATCATAAAAAAACAGGTTTTGTTATTTAAAATTTTTTAAATAATGTGCTCTAGCTATGCCTGCTGTAATTTCTTCATTAGAAAATGCCCATACAAGTCAGTATAGATTAAAAATGTTATGTGCGGCCCTTTAGTGGTGCTGAGGGCCACACTTGTGGCCCTCCATATTAACTCAGTTGCCCACCACTGGCTTAAAGCATCAAAATCAATATGAAATGCATGAGCCTAAGGGCCATTTCACACTATATGTGTAGTGTTTTTTAAAAACGCAGATGTAATGTGAAAAACCCATGCGTTTTTGTATATATGCAGAAATGCATGCCTATCAAAAATGCATATAGTGTGAAAGGGCCCTTATGATACATTTGGGGACCACTAAGACTAACACAAAGATTGGTACACTTGGCCTCAGTGCCTCATAACCTCAGGATTGAGTTGGTCAGCATCTTTGGGTCTCTTGTATTTTTTTTGTTCAGACGGTACACCCGCCATAGGTGTGCCAATCCCACGCATCGCTGCCATCACTAATGATGTGTGACAGGGACGGTGTTCTCTTAAAATCTTCCCGCACATTCAGTGCAATGATCAGAGATAATTCCTGGAGACTTCCTGTTGTCACCATGAGGATGTTCACACAGTGTAATTTTTACACCACTGGACAGCTCTAGGCATTATGTGCACTCATTGCAGAGAACAAGCAGAGGGGAGCATCTTTTCAACAAGGGGCTGGGGAAAAAAAAGCTAAACGGGCCAGATCCGGCCCCTGGCACATGATCCTGCAACACAACAAATCATATTTTACATGGCTTGCTGAATATTTTGACCCTAGTAGAGATAACTTTGCAGTTTTCACTAATTTCTGATAATATATATGCTTACAATATATTATCAGAAATTAGTGAAAACTGCAAAGTTATCTCTACTAGGGTCAAAATATTCAGCAAGCCATGTAAAATATGATTACATGTACATTGCCTTTCTTCCAATCACAGTATCTTTGTTGGTACTTCCAGACCACCAAAAAAATGTTGTAATGATTGTTGTGATTCGAACTACTTCGTTTGTTTACTTAGTTAATTCTAGTTCATTTGTTGACTTATGCTGGGCATACACACACCAAGTAGGTCAGACCGACCTACTTTGATGTGTTCCGAGATGCTAACTTGATGACGTCATCATGTTAGCATCCCATTGCATTGTGGGGCCCCTTCGATCGGCTGGGCACCCTTTGTGTGCCAGCCATAAGCTGCGATGGAGACGCCGTCTTCATTGCAGCTTATGGCATCGGCTTCCATCGGCTCGCGCCGGCCAGAGATTATCGGACATGTCCGTTCTCTGGCCGGCCGAGCTGTGGGGCGACAGGGATCTGTCGCCCCATGTGGGCACATGCCGATTAGCGGCCGATTTTTAACCTGGCCGACGGCGCGAGCACGCACGCCCGTCGGTCAGATTAAAAATCGGCCGCTTATCGGCATGTGTATGCCTAGCATTAGTACACTAAGAACCTAACTATGAACCTGTGCCTCTGTGCTGCATCCATTGTGTTGGGGGGATCTGCGGGCATTGTCACATTCTCCAAGCAGATGAAACAATTTGTTTCCATTCTACCATGTGAATTAGCCCTTCATTTTATATAATATTACGTTTTTATATATATGGTTCTGGTGTTTTACATCATTTTGCTGTAAACATGTAAATGTAGAGGCAAGCTGACAGATGAAACAATCTGGTTACAGTGTTTATAAATAGAAGCATGTATATGTTGGACAGACATCTGCTGGCATATTAATCTACTCTTTGCCATGGCAGGTGTATGAACCATTATTATCTCTTAAGCATTCACAACATTCTTAGCCCATCCACTCCCTAGACACGTTTTCTAATGTATGTTAAGGCAAAATAAATATATAAATATATATATATATATATATATATATAGCATCATCAGTGGGTGCTGTAAAAAAGTGACACCCCCTCCATTACATGGAGGTCAACATACAGGCAAGTATATCCGGTGTAAGCTTGGGGTGAGTTTTGTTAATAAACAAACTTACCATTGCCTGCCACAAATCGCACCGCACAAAAATATAAAAGCTATAGCCATTTTTCACCAGCCTTAATTATTTTTTTTTTTTTCTTAGATCCAGAAATTGTGTGACAGAGTTGCTTCATCAACATTGCTTGAAGACAGAAGAGATGCTGTAAGAGCCCTCAAATCCTTGTCAAAGGTCTGTTCATTAAGGCAGCTATTTACATCATTGTCCCTAACATGTAATTCAGTTCTGCTTTCCACATAATGTTTTGAATACTGCATGTGTATTTTATATCTTTTTTGTAATCGCAAGACTTTTAGCATAAACCTATTATATACAGTTGATGTTTTCCCCCTCTGGTGTACACAGAAATATCGTCTTGAGGTGGGCACCCAGGCCATGGACCATCTCTTGAATGTGCTACAGACTGATCGGTAAGATTTTCTGTAAAAAATAAATCTTCTCTTAAGTTATCCTGTTAGCACAATTACTTAAATGTAGAACATTCCCTCAAAAGCAGACTGTATATACTTAGTTTCTGGTTTCTCGTTTTTTTTTTTAAAGCAATTGGTGACTTGGGAGAGGAGATGTCACTGTCTTCATGACACTTTGTTTCTGAGTTTTGGGAGATCTGTTTTGTTTTTTTGTTTTTTATCAACCTGCCCAGCGGTCAGTCCAAATGTAGCTCAGGGTAAGGTTGTTTTCCAAAACAAACTCACCCCCAAGCTACACTTGGGGATACTTGCCTATCCAAGAGGCTTTTCCACATCCGTCTCTCTAGTGTCATCGATGACATCTATGCTACACTCTGGGCAAACTGTTAAGTTGACTAAATAAATACATATAAAGGAATTTTATGTTGACAATAAATATATATTTCTGCCATTCAGCCATGTATATATACAGCTTATATACAGGATGGGTCTAGAAGGGCAGATTCTTTTATCTACTGCAGTTAAGTAATACATCATGTTTCACAGACTAAAGAAAAGGCTGCAGACAAATGAACTCTAAATTTGAAGTATTAAACTGTACCTGACCTGTTTTCTTCTAGATCGGATTCTGAAATAATTGGCTATGCATTGGATACGTTATACAATATTGTGTCTAATGATTCAGATGAGGGCGGTAAGTAATTTTAGTTTTTTGTATGTGTGGGATAAAAAATCAATTAACATGTTGTGTCTTTCATTGACATCACTATGAATTGTCAAGCTTGAGTCCATCCTTCATGTAAAGTCCCTTCATCATTCAGCAAACAGAAATTGCCTGTCTGTCATAAACCAAGAAGTCATATTTTCAGTTTATTCCTTCATATAAGATTTGAACCTTTTAGAAGATATTTATTCTTCACTAATATAATATACTAGCTTATTTCAGATGATTATTATGAAGTTCAATTTCCTTTTTTATCTTCTTGATTTCATATAAATGAAATCCTGTTTTGAACGAGGAACTAGTCCTATTTTGTTAAATTGAAAATTCCACATGTAACCAACTTGTGATGAGGTAAAAACTGACAAATCCAAGGAAGAAAATCAAATTTTCAAATAACACAGCAAGTGTAGACATATACCTCCAATATGATCATGATTACATTATATAATCATGAGGCAAAATTATAAATTTTGTTGTGTAGCTGTATGCTAAAGGTTTTTTTTGAGGCTTTGATTGCAAAATGTAGATATTCTAAGTTCTTACCTCCCTGGTCTCGTCACATGGTCTCTAACTCAATAGCCAGAGTATTTGGAATGCCTAAGGCTGCTCATACATGGGTTGATACCTGTTCCATCGATGAACCCTTGAGCGCAGCGGGATGACGTCGCCATGCTGGGTTTGAGCTTTGGCGATTAAATGGAGAATCAAGGTGCAGCACTCCTGCGCAGTCAATCACGTTCGATACTTTGGATGGAGACCCTCGTTCCCCATCCAAATTAATGGCAATCAAACAGGGATTTATCAACATTGGTTCCCTGTCCAATTGAGCTTTCTTCGTGCCATTCAAACAATGGCTTAATACAATAAATTTGAGCACAATTGATCACAATGAACACACACGGCAATCATTTGTGCTCCAATCGATATAAAAACCTAGCCGTGTATGCCTAGCTTTAACCTCCCTGGCGTTATGTCCAGGGAGGTTCTGCGTCACTACAGGCTTACGGCTTCCTTCAAGCCTCTAGCGTAATGCCAGGGTGGTTAACGGGGGACCCATGTGTTTTCTGGTATAGTGCTAGTGTGGAAGACTTCATTGGCAGTGGCAACGAAGCAGAAAACCCTTGTCGTCACTGCAGTGTTTTGTTGCCTTATTGAAATTGTGCTTTGTATTGATACATAAATTGTATGCATTATACATGGTGGCTGATTCCATGACAATGCTAAATAATATAGCAGAATAGCAGTGTTGCGGATATCTGTTCACATACACTTCATTTAGCAGCCAGACACACTGCTGATCCAAGTAGTATAACAATAGCTTTGGCAGCCCATATCTCTTTTTTATTATTTGCCCCTTTGTAAAAAAAAAGGACTATGAGGTAAGCAATACAGAAGGGTCATACTTGGGATTTGCTGCTTATCACACATTAGCCTCTGTTAATTAAAAAGTATTTGTTTACCTGCTTTACCAATGTATTGATGTTAAACTATAATGGACTACTGCACCTGACTAAAATAAAAAAAAAGACCAGCTATGAATCCAACCTCAGGACAGAGGTAACATTTCATGTTTAAAATCAATACTATAAATAGTAATGGTCCTTTCACACTGTACCAACAATGCACCTGTATTAACGCTTATCTGTGCATTGCATAGTACACATTAGTGTTTCCTATATGAATGTAGTACAATACATTTAAGTCATTCCAAGGAGGTGAATGAACAACTTGCCAACTTCGAATGAAACATTCCCCTAGAGGACTAAGGACAAGGGGACTTTAAAGGCTTCAAGCGGTTTTAATGTATCACAATTGATAGCAAATCAGTAACACATTATCGCGGTATTTTAATACATATTATATACATGATAAAAACAACCATATCGGGTACACAGCCCAATATTTTATATGAATGTAGGGGTAAAAAATGTGTTCGGCAGTGTAATATTGATATACTGTGGTTCATGATAAGACAGCACATAAATCTGATAATGATAGAATTGGTTTTCCTATGGATACACAAAGTGGGTTGTATTGTGCTAATGGCATTGCAGCATGTATCATTGCAGCATGTATAGTGGGAAAAGGCACTACGTTTTTTTTTTTTTTTTTTTTTTTTTTTTTTTTTTTAACCCAACTACAAGTTAGCTTCCGCTCTACTGTTCCTTAGTACACAGTTATGTGTTGGGCATAAAAAATTGTTCTCAATTTAAATGAACAAAGTGCATTTTTTTTGGTCGGTTGAGATAAAATAATTGTTACAATTGATGACAATTGTAGGGTATTAGCAAAAATACCTGAGTATGCTATGTGATTTTTTTACTCTCTCATGTTTCCCAATCATGCTTCTACCAAATTATACATGCAGTTGTGCGAATCCCATCATGGAGCCTTCTCCCCAGAGAGACAGGTGAACTGCCATTTAGAATAGTAATGCTTCTGGCAGGCAGACAGGCTGCTTCTGTTGGTGCATCACTCGCATGAACATCCCTTAGCTTCATGCTATTGTCTGTAAGTGTGCATTGCAGACAGTCCTGGTATCTCTACTGCATGCCTTTTAGATCACATGGCAAAATATACTTAGCAAAATTAACCCTGACCAACAAGCTTTAATCTAATGCTTAGCAGGCTATTTTTGCAAGTCGGAGGGTTATCTTGTTGTGTAACCAATGCTGGCTCTCCGGCTGTGGTATTTTATTACTAATAGCCTGCAGTGTCCATCACATTTTATTTACAATGCCATAACAGAAGTAATTAAGACATCCTGTTTTTTTGCAAAGGGAGCAAGCTTCTAATTACATTTTTTGTGGATCACATTCAGGTCAAACAAATATCATAGTCAATGCTTTTTCTTTGTTTCTTTACTCTGATTCACTACAATGCTGCTGGTTCCCCACTAAAATATGGAAATGGTATCCTATTGGTGATCATTTGCTATCTTCTCCTTCATGGAATTAAGAGCTGCAGACCTGATATGCTGTAGAGAGCCATCTATTTCTTTCTATGAAATCACTAATTTTTTTATGAAACCACAAATCTCTTTGCTTTACATAGTATGCCTATCTCATTCTCATAAGCGAAATAAGAATTACCTGTGATATCTTTGATTCTGTCTTAATTATTCAGTATCCTGTCAATGTTTTTGAAATATACAAATTAATCTCCCTGCCCTGGGTGGGCAAGACCTTTCTTCTTTAATTGTCTATCTTGTTTTTTGAACTTATCGTCTTTTCTTTCTTTCATGTCTACCTGTGCAGCCGAATCTGAAGGTAAAAAACAGCTTTTGTGTCCACGTGTTGGGTGTTGGCTCCTTGTCTTTGTCATTTAATAAAATTTTTAATCTTTGCATGCCGTATTAGACCTTGAGAGTTGCGAAGCTTTTTTCAGCAAAATAGATTGGTACACACCATCAATTACCAGGGCTGTTGCTGTACTTCTGTTTAACCCTTGCTTGGATGCTGAATCTTTACTTGCTCCCATCCCTTCCTCATTTTTTTCTGTTGCTTCACTATACTCACTAGGATTTAGTTTGAGACAAAATACCTCATTTTAATAACAGGTTTTGCAGCAGAAAAAAACTTTCTATTAAAGTCCATTTTGGGAGGAGCTAATAATCTAAATCGCAGCAATTACTATTAAAATTGAGGTATATGTCCCATAAGTATAAAGAAAAAAAAAGTTACCTTAGGTTACATCTCTCCTCCTTTGTTAAGAGGAGGAAGGATGAACATTTTGTAGTCTGCTGAAACATATATGTTTTAAAAGCTTTCCGTTTAGTGAGGTCTAAAGCACTAATCATATCATGTTATGGTATGTATGTTCTTTGTTTTTATAAAGATATCATTTACACAGTAAGAGATGTTTTGGCTAATGTTTCCCATTGTATTGCAGAGGAGAATCAGCAGGGACAGACAGATGATCTAGGGGTACAATTTACAGAAGCATTTATGCAACAACAAGAAAATCTCACTCTCTTGCTGTCCATTTTGGAGGTAAGCCACATGTTAGCTGGGTTGATTCAGGTTATCTTTTATGTTACATTTATTGGGGACATTTATTCCCAAAATACCTTTCAGACTGAATTTTTAACCTACATGATCTGTTTCTGCTACTGGCAAAACTTGCCTTTTTTTGAATGGACTCCAAGTCCGGCCTAATTTTATTTGTGCCTTAAATATTACAGAGTACTTTACCTGATGATTGTTTAATGCAAATGATTAATGCTACCTTTTAATTTTCTACATGTTTTGTAAGATTCAGCCTTAAAATTGATATCTGAGGTATAAAATATTATGTTGTGTTTAGCAGCAATTAACAATTCCATCAGTTAAATATTTGTTTGCAATAAATTTGATTTTAGCTATTGTATTTTCATTTTTAGCATGTGTGTTTATTTCTTTGTTCGGTTTGGTAAGCCTTCCCTTGCTGTGGTTTCTGCTTGTCTTAGCTATCTTTGTTCTGTAGGAGTTTGATTTTCATGTGCGCTGGCCTGCAGTGAAACTGCTGACTACTCTTCTGAAGCAGCAAGGACCTCAAGTACAGCAGATTGTTCTGGTCATCCCAATGGGTAAGCAAAGGAAATTGTGTGTGGTTTTTTTTTTGGTTGAAAGATTTTATTGATTTTCATGCCTCTAGAAAAGGTTCCATAGATGCTTCTTAGGAAAGACCTATCTGTGCATGGACTTGTGTGGACAAAAAGAAAGTAGGTGTGCCAGTTAAAAAATATTATAGAGAGTTTTCACTACATCAAAAGTCCTCTACAGATTTACAATTTTGCTCAAATACTCCTAATGGCCAAAATACAAACGAGCGCTGTAATCACAGTGCATGTTCTATTCTTAAGAGGGTAAGTAAGCAGCACCCCTCTACTACATCCTCCCAGTTAGATGACAGTGGGCATCGGGTTCTTTGAAAGATCCTTAAAAAACAGATGAATATTCTGTCCTAATTGTAACCACAAACTGTCCACACCAAATTCAATTTATTGTAATGATTTCCCCAATGTAATGATTTTCCCTGTTGACTGTAATTGAAAACGCAAGCACCCAGCAAAATGCATGCAGAATGCAAGTGTACTCAACAAGTCAAACAAGACTTGTATTCCAAGAAGGAGGTTAAAAAAGTAGTAGCTAGATCCAGATCTGATAGAGATATCTTGAGTGCAAAGCTGGGCATACACGGTTAGATTTTTCCATTCAACCAACTTACAAAGTCGATCGTTTGAAAATCGATTTCTTTTTTTGGATCAAAATAGAACTGTTTTCAAAAATTGGATAGAAATTGAACGTAAATTTATCAAGCTGAAGTAGGACATGTTGTTAAATTTCAGTCGATCATACAGGTATATAATGGATTTGTATCTGATCGTACTATGGAGTATGCGCTCAGTGCTAAGGAAAGGAATTGATCTGTTTTGAATTGTTCACATTGTGTGGTTGTAAATACTATTGAATGAAAATTCAAACCACGTGTGCCCCGTCTTAATCAGTTATTGAATATAAGCAAGAGTAAGGTAAGCTTTTAATAGGCGAGAATATACACATAATTAGCAATTGGAGATCGTTACACCCAACAAGACTTCTAAGGCTTTGGTTTGGAAAGGCACAACAGTAAAGCAACAAAGTAGAAATCTGATAAGGCCAGCCAAAAAGGCTCACAACTGTAGAGAGGGTGGTTAGAGAGAATATTGAAAATGTGATTGGGAAATAATTCTAGTGACTGGGCTCTATGAACCTCCATGGTGCTCTGCTAGTTAAGGGATTTGAGACCTACTCTCTCTGTCGGAGTACTATGACCTGCAAAATGTAGTTGAAAATCAATTGCTTTGTAATCTTCTGCTGTCATGCACCACTTGATTATCAGTGCTCCAACACTTGTAAAACACTTATTATAAAAGTTAGAATTCTTCCTGATATTCAGAAAAGTTGATTTCATGTCTCTTACTGGTCACAGGTGTTTCCAGGCTTATGGATCTTCTAGACGATTCAAGAGAAGTGATACGTAATGATGTGAGTTATAGATGCCTTTTCTGTAATAACTTTTTCTATTTGTTTTAACCTCCCTTGGAGTATTCCCAGCTGTGGTTTGGAGTAGAATGTATTAACCCAAATTGGTAACCTTGAGCCAAACTCAGGAATGCTTACCTGTTCCAGCTCTGTCCATACTGTCCTGCTGGCTTGTCATTGGATTAGTCAGGAGTTGGGGATTTCCACTCACCATATGCCTGTATTATATTATAGGCATAGGTGTTCCGTTCACTGACTGGCATCATTGATAATGCTGGGGATGTTGGGGGAGGAATGGTTGTTGTGCACAGAGTATAAATACAAACAAATTACATGGCAATCTTTGTATTACACATACCATCTTAGCTTACCTAAAAACATTGTGCATAGTTTCATAAACTTGGAATATATAAATATAAGTTTTCTTTGAAACCCATACAAGCTGAACTCAAGACACAAAACTCCCTATTTGAAGTGTATCTTAAATCCAGGGCTGTGGAGTCGAGGAGTCAGAGACATTTTTGGGTACCTGGAGTCGGAGTCGGCAAAAAATGGACCGACTCCGTCTCCTACTAAATTTAAATGGGAATAACAAAAAAAAAATAAATTAACGTGGTGACGCTGCACTCGAGGGTTCATTGTTTGAACGGGTAGCTCCCCGTGTAAGGCATCTTCAGACTTTGTGATTATTTTCCTTTGAAGCAGAGTTATATTCCCTCTGTTTAGCAGAAGACTTATTTTTTTTTATTTTGTATGACTGGGCAAGGCTGCAAGAGATTCTCTGCATCACTCACCTTGTCAAACACTTTGTGGACTGCTTTCATTCATTCAATTATTCATTTATTCATGCATGCATAGGTAATGTGGCTGGGAATGATCCCCTTCATTCTGGGGTACTGGTGGGGCAGTCCAATAAAAGTTTTTCTTCCTTTGCAGGGTCTTTTATTGCTACAGCAGTTCACAAAAGGCAATGCAGCTATTCAGAAAATTGTAGCTTATGAAAATGCGTATGAGAGACTACTTGACATAATCACTGAAGAGGGAAACAGCGATGGTGGTATGTACTCAGACTGTTTGGAACAATAAAATAACCTGCATGATGAGTGCATGGTTTTAGTGGTCTCTCTCTCTTTGCAGGGATTGTGGTAGAAGACTGTCTTATTTTACTTCAGAATCTACTAAAGTACAACAACTCCAATCAAAATTTCTTCAAAGAGGGATCCTACATTCAACGAATGAAGCCTTGGTTTGAAGTTGGAGATGATAACTCTGGCTGGTCTGCACAGAAAGTGACTAACCTGCACTTGATGCTACAGGTATCATACAGTATACAGCCCTCCGCATTGTAATCAAAGTGGCGTGCCCACAGAGTGGGAAGTTTCCTCTCTTTGTCTTCCCCCCTGTTGGACGCGCGTCCACTACGGAGGAAAAAAATCTGTGGGCACATGGCCATAGTGTATTTGTTTTAAAATTATTTATATTTTGGATAAATGTCGGTGATGTAAAAAATATAATGTCAGTGATATAAAAAAATGAAGTTTATATTCTTTACATCAAAAAGCAGTGTAGACTTTAGCAGTGTAGACCTCAGGGCTGTAAGGCCAGCAGCTACAAAGCTCTTAGATAGAAAAGCCACAGTGTGCTATAGAATTAGGCTGAATGTATTTACGAAAAAGAATAAATTGTGCAATGTTACATTTTTATGTTGTGTTTCCAGCTGGTTCGTGTTCTGGTGTCTCCAATGAATCCCCCTGGTGCCACTAATAGTTGTCAGAAAGTCATGTACCAGTGTGGTTTGCTGCAGCAGCTTTGCATCATCCTGATGGCAACTGGGGTTCCTGCTGACATTCTAACAGAGGTACTGGCACTGTTATTATTGTTATTATATATAAATATATTTAATGTTGATACATTTTTGGACTTTAAAATGAAAAAATCTTTGCGATGACAGCAAGTATTATTTTTTAATAGCATGAATTTTAAAGAACGTGTTTGCAGACTATTAGGGTTAAAGTATTTGCATGTTTTAATAAAAAAATTAAGTAGCCACCCCTGACAATTATCATTCAATGGTAGTAATATCCACAGTGTACATTTAAAACCATTGGGCCGAGTTGATACTGTGGAGAGCTATCTCTGCAGTAAGAGCAGGTTGATACAGCATTTGACATCATTTGATGTTTTTAACCTCCCTAGCCTTTCTGGCTTTTCGCGCCATTATTTATGGCACGAAAAGCCGCTGCGCGGGCAATCGCGGTGGGGTACAGTTTGATTCACAATCAAACTGTGCCCGTACTGGCTTCGGGTGTAATACCCAGGAGGTTAATAGAAGAGGGTTTTTTGTTGGATTGTGCACTATAGATATATTTGTACTTTATTTGTGACCCGAAAAGGGCCTTTCACAGTATGCATGCTGCGTTGTACAGCACAGACGACTCACATTTATGGCATGCTGTGTTTACGCTCCTCATACATGTGTATTTGTGTAAAAAAAAATGCAGCAATGCTTTACTCAAAACAGATGCTGTAGCCTGTGAATATACCAATGATAGAACGCACTAAGAGCAACCATGAAGGTTGCCACAGGTTTAAGGGGTTGTTATAGTCTATTGTACGTTAGATATTTGTATTCGTATATTGATTGTGTATTAAATGTTAATATGATGTTTGATTAAATCCCTTTGTAATCATACTTCTCAATTTTATGTTTTAAAGACCATTAACACAGTGTCTGAAGTAATAAGAGGAAGCCAAATTAACCAAGACTACTTTGCATCTGTAAACGCACCATCAAATCCACCAAGGTAATTAGGGAAATCTTATAATGACTTTGTTCTGCCACATGGTCTTGCATTGGGTATCAAGGTCAAGCTAAAAATCTGTTCAGGTTAATTGGAACCTTTGATCAACATAAACATTTAGGCCCCTTTCAGTTACAGAAATATCCTGACATCAATTTTCCAATTTTGTCTTTTTTCTCTTGTTGTGCTTCTTTAAAGACCTGCAATTGTCGTGCTTCTGATGTCCATGGTGAATGAACGACAACCTTTTGTTTTGAGATGTGCCGTTCTGTACTGCTTTCAGTGCTTCCTCTACAAAAATGAGAAGGGTCAATCGGAAATTGTAGCAACTCTTCTGCCCTCAACTATTGATGGTAATTCTTTATGCACGTTCTTTTTTCTGCACTGTTCTTGCATAATTAAATAGGTTTTTATTTTATCTCCTATTTTACGAGCTTCAATGATAATTCTTCTCCGAGTGCTTTTTAGATGGTAGATTTCATTAAACCAATTTGGCACTAAAATTGTGTTTATATCCAGCCAAAGAAAGTGGTTTAAATGAACCAAAGATGTTTGCCTGTAGTTTAGTATAGATGCCTGGTCACACTTCACCAAGCCTTTTCTGATGTAGGTTTCTGTAAAGAAAGTTAATGGATTTTGTGTGTATCATATGCAATTGTGATATTGATTAGCCAGACCAGATGTGTAGGCCCTTTCACACTATATGCACTGCATCGTGTTTTCGTAAATGGGCACAATTTTTTTTGTAACGCATGCCTTTTTACAGTACAGTAAAATCCATGTTACCATTCACACTGCATGCATTGCATTTTTAAAAGCGCATGCATTTTTTATAATGTCCTGCTGCACGCATTTTTAATGCTCTGTTAAAAAACGCAAGCGCAGATGTGTAATGTGCAAAACGCATTCCTTTAAAAAACACATATAGTGTGAAAGGGCCTAGCGAAACTGTCCATCAAAATGATGTCCAGAGAGGTATGCCACTAGACCACATTTAAAGTTTTGTTAATCTGACACACCACATTTAATTCAATATCTGTTTGTGTATCCTGTTACTATTAGATATACAGTGATACAAAACATGGTAACTGATGTTTTTAAACCAGAAATATTACTGTTTTATTTACCGTGTTGTTCGGCTTACAAGACGCTCTGCTGTATAGGACGCACCCTATACAGAGGAGTGTCTCATCCCGATAAAAATACCAACTGTAACTGCAGTTCTGCTGACAGGAGCTGGAGTTAAAAGATCCCGGGTGATCGCTGCCATGTGTTTAATGGGGCTTATCCCCACATCTGCGATCAGACACGGTGCGGCCTGCAATCTGAAACACGCATCACCGAATGGATGGTTGCATTTAAAAATCACGCAATCAGGCGGGCTGGGGCAAGGTGTCCTGTCAACCCCCCCACTTTGCAGGTGCCGCGATTCTAATCTAGCACCCATTGATCTCCCGCAGTCTCCCCGTCGTGACAGGAATCGCCCAAGTAGGGACATAGCCTTAGTGTCTTCCTTGTCACCCGCTCTGCAGAGCTGTATGGTAGTGGACTAAAGCAGCTGCTTGCATACAGACCTCTGCAGAGGGATGGATCAATCGTCTGCATATCTGTATGTAAGCTGCTGCTTTGTTCTGCACTGAGCTTGGGATATGGAAGCACTCACTGCCATGTTCAGCTGTGGGTGGTCGCGCTTTCGGAATATAAGATGCACATGTTTTTCCCCCCGATTTTGGGGTGGAAAAGCTGCATCTTAGGGCTTGTTTCCATTATACGTTGGGACCCCTACGCTAAGCGTATACGCTTAGCAGGGGTCCCGACGTATCCCACAGACTTTGCCTGCCGGCGGATGGTCTGTTTACACATGTAAAGGCTGAACGTACTTGACTACGTTCAGCCTTACACCGGCGGATTGGCTCAGCGCAATGAAGGCAGACCCTCTGCTGAGCAGGTAAGTCTATCTGTTACGTTGGGACCTCCCGCTAAGCATGTACGCTTAGCAGAGGGGTCCCAACGCAATGGAAACAAAGCCTTATAGTGCAAAAAATAATATAATATATAGAATTTTTTCTGGAGTCAGTAACTATACTTCATAGAGTCAGTAAGGTATAGCTCCTGCTGATAGCTGGCATAGCTCTTTCATATATAGAGGGAAAAAACACTTGGCTTTAAAGCCAATGCTGGCAGTAACTAATTCTTTATATTTTATAGAAGCTTTGCTTGGAGAATTTAGTAGTTATTATCCGTGTACACATGCAAGGGGAACAGGTATCTGAACCCAATATGGTTTCTGATTGTGTTTTTAGCAACCTCGCTCTCCGCTGGACAAATGCTCTGCGGGGGACTCTTTTCTACAGATTCGCTCTCCAACTGGTGTGCTGCAGTGGCTCTGGCTCACTCCCTGTTAGAGAATTCTATCCAAAAGGAGCAGCTACTTAGGGTTCAGCTTGCAACCAGTATTGGCAACCCTCCTGTGTCCTTGCTGCAGCAATGCACCAACATCCTATCGCAGGTAAGCGCTTATTTCTGTGATGCTATTATAGCGGTGGGAAAACTTATGTTGGAATTACAAATTTTTTTGTCTAGAGATTGGTGTCCACATTTTTTTTACCCCTTATTCTCACAGCTGCCAACACACCTTCCCTGTTACTGGCTATGTGGACTGTGTGGTCTTTCCATGTGGTCACTTATAATGCAGGGCTAGATCGCTCTGCAAAATGCCTTAGAGTGTAGGCTGAAGGAAACCATTCCAACAGAGGTGGAGCAAGAGGGAACAATACAATAGGATAAATAAATGTGCTTTTTAATACACCCCCAGACAGCAATGTATTTCACCTCTGAATGCAGAAGAGAATTTTGCATTGTTGCCGAAGTTATGTTTAATACAACCTCTTTTTTTTTTACTGAACAATACTAGAAAGTAAAGTATACATCTTGGTTAGGGTCGGATACTAGTTCAGTTCCTTATTGTTGTCTGCTTACCTCAGATATTTTAACATTTGTTTGGAGTTTTTTTTCTTTCTTTGCCTTTGCAGTTTATAAAAAAAAAACTTCTTGGTTTATTATGCATAGGATATAGTGTCTATTTTTCTGTTTTCTTATAATTAAGGGTGACCCCAATTTTCCAATATAAAAAACTTTTTATGTTCATACGCAGACAGGCCTTTCTTCTGAAGTTTACTATAATAGTGCATGGCTTGCTTTAAACTTATTTAACAAAATAACTTGCACAAAACATTAAATTTGTGACATATGATTTACAGGGAGATAAGATCAACAGACGGGTATGTATGTGTTGGCACTGCTTGCTGCCACTGCAGGGCTTCTTTTCCTTGCTTTACAATATGGGTGTTTTTATTTTAACTTTTTTATAATAACCGCCTTGAAGTGATTCCTACTCACATATTCCTCTGTTTCTGTGGTATTCCCATTCTCAGTACATTTAGGGAGCTGGGACTCATCACTGGTGCTTGTTGTGTACAGGAAACTGCATGACAACTCCACGCTTCTAGGGTTTTCTCTCATCTCACAATTCAAAGAGATGAACATTACACTCATTTTTCACTTTGCAGATGTATTCTTTATCACCCAAACAAAATAATTGCTATCATTATATTCTGTTGATTATTTAGAGGCAAATAATACATAACTTTTTTCTTTATTGGGGTGCTACGACTACATCTACAAGCATTATTCTAATTTTTTCTTCTCCTTTTATCTGAGCAGACATTTTTATTTCTAAGCTTGAGTGATCCTTCCAGGTGTGCCCATCCCTATGTGTGGGCAATCATCATCTCATTCTCAGAGTTATGTATGGCCTTATAGAATACCCATTGCTAAACAAGGTGGGTTACCCTATAAGTCCATTCTAGTTTGATTAACATTATCAAGATCAATTAACGTTGGGTGAGTAATGTTGTGTGGCCAATGCCCAGTCAAGCTTCGTCTATATCGATTGTGCTCGAATCTAGTACAAAATGGAGCCATGTATGCCTAGCTTAACTCCAAACAGATATTGGCCTCCCTAGCGGTTGAGACGAACCCTGTTCGTTCATCTGTCGAGTTCGCCCCAACCGCTAGGGCAGCGGGCATCGGGTGCACCCATTACACCCACGGAAAGCTACAGAAGGAGCACCAGCTTTTCCGCCCACACAGGCAGCATTGTTAATGACACCGCCTGTGTGGAGAGGGGCGGGTGGAAATAGCCAGCGATTGCCTGGCCCGGTATGGGCAGAGCGCTAGGGAGGTTAAAGACATAAGTCAATGCAGCTTTGTAATGATTATAATACAATAATACAAACCATAAAGTAACTAAGTATTGGATATTATCAGCAGTGCTCACACTGATAGATCAAGAACCAGCACAATGAGCCAATCAGCTGTACTTCATCAAAGGAATCATGCTAATAGGCTAGAGAGAAGGACAAGACCTAAGAATAATTATGTCTCCTGACCTAGTGCTGTGCTGTATGGTAGGGTGAAAATCTTAAGACTGGTTGGACAGACAAAACTTTTTTGGGACAGTTAGCTATCTTTGTTAGAGATCAACTTTGCCCAGCTACCCTCTACTTCATAAATGTCTATGGGACTTGTCACCGTTGTTAATATTAAAGCCAAATGGGGCTTGCCATTGCATTATAGGAAGGGGGATATAGAAAGAGGCCTCTCTTTATTTGGATGGTTTATGGATATGGGTAAACCTCAGAGGTTACCATGGGGGGGGGGGGGGGGGGGGGGGGGGGGGGGGGGGGCGGTGTTGACATCAGGCAGGTATTAAAAAGTACAAGTATTCCTTCCTTAAAACAGTTGTAAAAGACAGATAAGGACAGGGACAGGTAATGCATGACCTAGTGCAACTAAGTTCTGTTAATGATAAAAGAAAATGGTGGCGAAATGCAATCTCAAAAATGGACATATATTTTGGCTTGGCTTGGCATGGAGTGGTGCTCTATGGATGACATCACTTCCTGGTTGCAGATGCTGAGACAATGGCAGGGAGGGCTCTTCATGGCTGGAGCCTTACTATGTGGATCAGTAGGACATATTTTGGGCGGCAGCCTTTTGTCAGCCATAGGGGTTCCAGTATCCATGTTTCTGTAGAGAGACACACACTGCAACTTCTATTCATGTATGCCAGATGAAGATTACCACTCCTTGCTAAGACTGAATTGTACCTACATTATTGTGAGTTCATTTCTACACCTTTTTTCTTTTACTAGTAATTTTTTTTAACTAGGTAGTGTGCCTTGTGTGATACGGCTCTGCTTGCCCTATATATAGACATATAGCTGTCCACGGCACAGGGTGCACTGGGGAAGTCCACACAATACTAGATCTGGGACAAGACCTAAACTTCCCTGGCACTGGGCAGACCACTGTTGTGAAAGCTTGCTTAATCTGAGTACTTTAATACCAATGGAAAATTTATAAGGAGGATGGGGGACTGCTTTTTAGTATAATTGCCAGGAATTGGAAGCTGATTGTTAAAAATTCTAACCAGTTATCGTTTTGTTCAAGCCACTAGCACCTATTTAACTTTTAAATGCGATTTCTGAAACTACCGTATTTTTTGGACCATAAGACGCACTTTTTCACCCCCACAATTGGGGGGGGGAGTGCCTGCGTCTTATGGTCTGAATGTGCGGCCGCCGGTGGTCGCATCGGGAGGAGAGCTGCGGCAGCTGTCATTTGCGATGTTCGGCTCTTCCATCTAAATGCTGCATCCCCACCAACGAGAACACAGAGGAGAGCTGTGGGCTGTTTTCAGTTCGGCTATGGATGGCTCGGCCGGGGTGCAGGGGATGCTGAAATCCACAGAACACTGAACAGATCAGTGTAGTGTGACGTGTTGAGCTGACAGTGTACTGCTGCTAGTGACACCTGTGGCTGAATTGAATATTGCATGCATTAAATTCATTGCATTGTCCCAATTGATGTGAAAACTTATTAAATCTTTTTTTTCTGGATTTTCTGCCCTAAAAACTGGGTGCGTCTTATGGTCCGGTGCGTCTTATAGTCCGAAAAATACAATATTAACTGACATTTGGTGTCTTTTTGAATGCGTTATGCTAACTTGTGTTCCTTTATGCAAGCTGGGCATGAGTCATTTGTTGTAAATATGTTGTATTTGTAGTGTATGTATTTTGTCATGCTTTTCAGAGAGTCTGGATTAAAAGTGATACCCTTTATTGGCTAACTGAAGTCATTGAAATTGCTTTTTCAATTACTCCAGTAAGCCAGTAAAGGGGATCACTTGAAATCTATAATTATCAATGGCTAACATGGAACAACACTCTAGTCCTGCATTTTTACGAAGACTAAACACATGCTCAAGCTGTGGAGGTTAAGTGTGAAGCACAGTTTATTTAATTCTCTATAAGGCTAGCTAGGCACACATCATTTTATAGCTAGATTGAATTTAAATATCATCTGTTCCATTAAAATAAATTGATTGGACTACCACATGCTGTAATTAATGTGCAAATGATAAATAGGATTTATTTTGCAAAACAAAATAGCTAATTTCCCCAATTTTTTCTGAAGATAAATGTATGTGCACACACTTCACAATCTGACAGAAATTGATTTGACGTTGCCGACTCTGCCGATATCTGACAGCAGCGTGATGACGTCATCGAGCTGTCTGTACCCTGCTTAATACAGTATGTAACGGTCAGGGCTCTTTACACGAGCAGTTGTTAAGCGCCTGGTAAACAAGCAATAAGCCCAAGTGACCGGCAGACACAACATGAGGCTTTCGCCTGATAGACCTGTCATGACGCTTGTCCCCGCTTTGGTAGTTGGCCACAGTTTTTATCCACGCTGCGGCGACTGCCGTTAGACAAAGGACGTTTTATCACCCGTTCAGCCGGGGTTTTTTTCATTATAGTGCATGTTAATGTAATCACCCCAGATAGACCCCCAACTGAATGAATGGACGCAGTTAAAAATCACATCCACACGTTTTTTGACCGTGTCCATCCATGTCTATGGGCGGGATCGGCCCAAGTGGGGACATGGCCATTTAATATAATGGAAGCGGGGACACACCCACAGGATTGTTTTCCGGACTGCTGCAGACTGACAGAAGCCCAGGAAACAACAGTGTAAATCTAGCCTTAGGAATGAACACATGAGCTTAACTTTTGTCCTTTTATCACTCAGTTCCTGAAATACATTAGTGATTAATATAAAGGAGCATTACTGGCGCACGCTCTCATTTGTGATATTGCCGCTCAGCTTGGAGTTTGGTGAAGAAAGGGTTATGGGATTTTGTGGTAAAGAAGGTTTATTGATCCAGATAAAAATGCCCTAAGTAAGTAAAGGTGGAATGCTTTTCTTATATATATATATATATATATATATATATATATATAACTATGTTCTGTTTGAGACACAAAGTTGCAGCTCCTGGTAATAGAAGATTGTTTTTGTGAATTTTATTACAAATATGTATTGTTGTTTCCAATTTTCTGCAGGGTAGTAAAGTACAGGCCAGAGTTGGGCTGTTAATGCTGCTGTGCACTTGGTTAACTGACTGCCCCATCGCTGTTACTCATTTCCTTCACAATGCATCTAATGTGCCTTTTGTATCCTTTCTGTTCTCTTTTTTAAGTAGCATTTGCATGTAGATTAATTAGCTAAGGGGTGGGAGGTGTCAGTATATTAAGTGAAACTCATAGGTGCCCTAGCCAGAAAAATCTAAAATTTGAAAAAAAGAAATATCCCTGGTTTGGTGGATGTAGGGATCCACCCTGGTCCGTAGAGAACGGAGCCGTCTAGAGCTGGCAATTGCGGGCAGTACACATTAGATGTTGGTTTAAAAGGGTCTTTATTAAATAGTACTAGAGTACCATCAGTATCTCGTTTAAAAAATATCGGCAATTAATGGTACCACACAGGGTCCAAAACATTTGTCGGCATCAATAAAAACATACATGAAAAAGGAACAATAATATAGCCAAAAACATTTTTCCCACAACTCTGTGTTATTGTGATCAATCAGTGGTCCAATCACGCCGCAATTGCCCTGGAAACGGCTTTTCGTGCCATGAAAAATGTTGCATAAAGCCCAACACGCCCAGGAGGTTAATAACAATCTCTACAGATTTTCACAGATGTCATTAAAGGAGCAGTTCTCCCTTGGGGCCTGTTGCAATAGTGTGTCTTGGGTTTTTGCTAGCACATTTGTTATCACTCTCAAAAAATGGGAATAGACCCATTAAACATTAAATGCGGTCTCAGTGTACTGTTTCTGAGGGGACAGGTCCTGTCTTATCTATTACTTTTCCTTAGTGAATCCTTCAGCTTACAGCTCAAATATCAGAGAATCTTGGGGAAGAGGAGCAACTTGTTCAGGGTTTGTGTGCTCTGCTGCTGGGAATCTGTATTTACTACAATGATGGATCACTTGAAAACAATACCAAGTAAGTTTCAGTTCCCACATTCTTTTACCAACTTTTTTCCTAGGTGTTTCAGAAGAAAGATGTTCATAGTACGTAAGTGTTGTGTACTGGCAGGATTAGGCACATATTTTTATATTCCCTTCAATATAGTGAGCTGCTGCAACAACTAGTAATGTCTCTTCTATTCCATAACTAAGAGAACCTGACTGCCAGACATTTCTATAAGAAATTTTCCATTGTGTGTTTTTATTTTAAATGGCGAGATATGGGTGGTTATGGTTATGGTGGTTATAGTAGAACTATACTCTCTTAATTGTTTGGTAACTTGCATTTGTTCCTCTTTAGAGAAAAGTTGAAGCAGTTGATAGAGAAGAGAATTGGGAAGGAAATCTTTATAGAGAAGTTAAGCTTTATCACCAAGCATGAATTTTATTCAAAGGCTGCCCAGAAACCACAACCCTCATTTTCTAGTCCTGATCACATGATGTTTGACCATGAGTTCACAAAATTGGTGAAAGAACTAGAAGGTATGACCACTACAATTATATACATGTTTATTGGATGCAGATTTTATTGTGCTGTGTGTGTGTATATATATATATTTATACACGCACATACTAAAACAATACATACCTTTAAGGTGTCCCTGTTTACACAACACATTTAATAATTTCTAAGTTTGGAGCTTAGGCTCCACAAGGGCGATTTTTGATGTGCCCTCACCGCTCCCAGTGCGCCTGTCTCCACAGTCGCCGATTGGCCGTGACGCAGAGTGGCTGTGGGAAAAAATTACAGCAATGGACTAAAAATGTATTTAGAAAAATGCTTTTCTGTATGTGTTTTCTGTCTGCATTAGTCAAGCCTCAGCTTTACTCTACTTTATATTAGCAGCATAAGGTTCTTTTCTCCCTACTTCTATGCTGATTTAGACAGTCTGCTTTGAATATGGTAAACAGTCTAGCTCTTCCCTTCTGTTAGGCTGAATAAGATCATTTGGATCCGTTGTGTAGAAATGACAGGGAAAGATAAGGAAAAGAAACTCTTAAGCTTCTTATTTAACACCAAGCCTTAGTTTGCATATACTGCTCAACAGTAGGCTAGAGAGAAGCCCTTTTTTTCACACCCTAAGACCACGATTTTGGGGGGTTGGCGTCCCCCTCTTAGGCTGCAAAGGCGCAACCACCTGTGGCCTTCCATCTGCAGTGGGCGGGTCTTCCATCTGTACTACAGTTCATGTCAGCGGATCCTGTGTGTGAGAGCAGGACAAAGCATGGTATAATCAGCTAGTCTGGCTGATTACACAGTCGATAGTAACACAGAGCTGTAGGTAAGATCCAGGCATATGTGTGGCTCTTTCCTGTCTGTGAGCTTGGAAGCTTAAGCCCAACTCACGCACAGTGGCAGATGGGAGAGCTCTTCTATCTTCACTGTATGTGAGTTGGGCTCAAGCTGCTCAGCTCGCATACAGCTCAGCTGTCGGGGCTGGAGACCCCCTGAACTCCTGCTTTGCCGGTCGGAGCAGTTTGAAAAAGTGGAGCTGGCCATATAAGTCTTGTTTTTCTCTTGATTTCTCAGCAATTTGACCGTGCATGATTTCCTCATCACACATGCCGGGGCGGTCTTGACGTTAATCGACAGCACACCCTTTGTGTGCTGGCATTTACTTTGGATGGGGACACATGCACATCGGTTGATGTGTGACGAAATTGTCCGCAAATCTAACAGTCTATGGCCAGCTTTAGATGTGGGCACAAATACATGCCAGCTCAATTTTTTCTTCTGTGTAAAATGAGATCCTAAATGCTGTTTATTTGCCTGCAGCGGTCATTATAAAGGCAGTCTACAAATCTAGTGAAGAAGACAAAAAAGACGAGGAAGTTAAAAAATCTCTGGAGCAACATGATAACATTGTATCACACTACAAAAATGTCATCCGGGAGCAGGTAAAGTTAAATCAATTTTAGTTGTTGACATCATTTGAGGTATAATTAGTTATTGAAGAGTGTGAACAAAAAAAGAAAATAGTTTAAAGGAAAGAATGCACTATATGCAACCTTACAGCTCGTTCACGCTAGCCGTGCTGCGCTTGCCCCATACAAGTGTTTTCAGTAATCTGATGCATTGTAAGCAAACGCAAGAGCAGGGCTAGTGTGAAAGGTGCACAGGTTTTCTATGGAGACCTGTTTATCTTGCGGTAGCGCCAGCTGCACAGCACATCGATCGGGCAGGGAGAGCAAAAACCCAAAAGATCGATCTCGTGAACACGCGCAGTGATCGATCGGTCAAAAATCGAATGGAAAATCGACCTGTGTATGGCTACCTTTAGAAGAGCCCTTCAAAGAAAATGGTCTAGAAAGACAGAGAATCTGCAAAGTGTTCACCAGATGAATATGTCCTGCCTTGTTCACTGAAATACTACTACTTTATCATGCAACACATATGCCACTCATGGCAATGTGAATGTCACACCCTCATCCTGTAACACTTCTTAGCACATTGTCGGTTGGTTTGCTGCTGCTGGCCATATACAGCTTAATCTTTGCCTAATTAAATTTGACCTAAATATTGATGATTCACATTGATCAATAGGAAATCCATAAATTTTTTTGTGAAATCTAGCATAAAATCAGAAGCTCTGTGATCAGTGAAGTTGGAAAATTTCAGTCAATGCTACAAGTATCTGAATAGTAGGTTTTTCAACCAATTTGTGTCTGACTGTATTATGGTAAATGTGCGCAGGCACCAATCCATTCCTTGGAAATAAATGAGTTGGTTTTGCGTTGATCACACTGTATTGTAGTACGATCCATCAATATTGACTGACAGTAGATATTTCAATTTCACAAGTTAATCAAACCAAAATTCGAAAATCTAGGCTTTTAAGTCGCCATTGTGGTACTACAGGAACAGCAGCAAACTGATGAGTTTATCGCACAAATTTTTTCTATTTCTCTGTTGGCACTCATCCACTACTGCTAGAGCTAAACATTCCATATGATCTGAATTCAGAACAGTTCCTTTCAGAGGTATTTAGATCCTGAAAGTATTAACAGCGTGTTACATTTTCCACATTATGTTATGTTACAGCCCTATTCCAAAATGGATTAAATAATTTTTTACTTCAGAATTGGGCACACAACACCCCATAATGACTACGTGAAATATTTTAACTTGAGGTTTTGGCAAATTTTTTCAAAATAAAAAAACTAAAGATCCAATGTACACAGTATTCACAGCCTTTTGCACAATACATAGTCGATGTATCTTTGGTAGCAAATACAGCCTCAAGTCTTTTTAAAGCAGTTGTAAACTCAAAAAAAACTCCCCCACATACATTACATGGACATATTACACACCTGTCAGCAGTATACATCTGTGAAAACTGCTACACAGAGAAAAAAAAAGGTACTTACAATCTTCACTTCCTCATTCCCTAAGGCACCATCTTAAGTTCTGGCACCTGAATCTACTTCTGCCCATTCTGTTGAACATTACTAAGGTGCCCCTCCCCTGCAGACATATTTACCAATCCCAAAGGGTTTGGTATGGGAGGACAGTTCTGGTCCTTCCAGAGATCTATGTGCTGCAGTTTGCATAGGAGACAGGAGTGAAGCTGAAGGAGGACACTGTAGGAGACAGGAGCGATTGAGACTGAAGTGGTGGTGAAGGGGTTCAGTGTGCAGGTGATATGGGGGTCACATGGATTTGGGGGGCACACAGGTAGGCTGAGGATGAGGTTAGGTTGAGGTTATAAAATATCTTATTACCTCCTCTGCTGCCAGTCCCAGCAATGTCTCCTCTACACTTCCCCACAATCACCTCACAGATGAAACTTCCAAGTCTGGGAAGGTTCTCATTCATCCAGATCATGGTATATAGAGAATGAGGACAGACATGACTGGGTTACTGGGTGTAATATAAAATAATATCTATTACCTCCTCTGCTGCCAGTCCCAGCAATGTCTCCTCTACACTTCCTCCACAATCACCTTTCCATGTCAGAGAAGGTTCTCATTCATCCAGATCATGAACTCCGAGACAGAGAAGGGGAGGGGGAGGTAGGGCAAGAGAGCACACAGGACACAGGGCTGCACAGTGAATCGCTGTGATAGTGACGTCACAGAGAAGAGGCAGAGCAGTGCATTATGGGGACCACACACAGCTGATGTTTTCCCGGCAGCCCTTTCAGCTCTTAACAAGCGACCGCGGCGAAACGTCACAGCATGGGAGGTGCTACCTCGGAAAAACTTGTCTTTCCTGCTTTTTTTTTTTCTTTTTGGACAGTGATTGCCCTATCTATTGGCAGCCTGATGCCGATAGTGCAAAGTGACCTACAACGTGGTAGGTCCGCTTTAAATGTGATGCCATAAGCTTGGCACACCTATCCTTGGTAAGTGTTGCCCATTCTTCTTTTTATCACCTCTCCAGCTCCATCCGGTTGGATGGGAACTGTCAGTGGAGCCATTTTAACATCTCTCCAGAGATGTTTAATCAGATTTAAGAAAGGTTTTTTTTACACTTTCCCAGATTTTGCTATGACACGAAGTGTCAACTGTGTAACCTTTATATAGATGAGTGTGTGCCTTTACAAATCATGTGCAGAAACTTCCTAAGGATGATCAGTGGAAACAGGATGCACCTCAGCTCAGTTTTAAGCTTCATGGCAAACAATGTGAATATTTATGTACATGCACTTTCTCCGTTTTTTTTTATTTTAAATACATTTGCACATTGACATTATGTGTGAATTTAATCCATTTTGAGAAATGGCTTTAACATAACAAAATATGTGTTAATACTTTCCTGATGCAGTGTATATATAGTAATGGGGGTTCAGGGGTGGGGGCAGTTAATGAAATTGTTTCACATGAACTGTATTTCTTTACAGGCCCTGCTCTTTTTTATTGGCAAGACAAAAGTTTCAAAGCAAACATTACTCTCTTGAGGTTAATAGCATCAACTGACCAATCCGAAAAAAATGCCAGGTCTTTTGCAGACATCAACACAAACTGTTTCCCTGTACCTTAGGACATTTGTATAGTGTGACTCTTATAAGTCACAGGCCTTGGCCCCATATTCCTTGTGTGACCCCTTTGCATTGGCTGCTGCAGCAGCAGCATGTCTCCATCCTGATCAAGAGCCCTGAGTGAGAGATCTCTGCTCCTTTGTGGAGACACACCCGGCTACCTTGCTGATGTCTGTGTACTTTAGTGGAATCGGAAGGTCCCCCCAGTTCCCTTTCTCCAGTTCCTAATTCCAGGACCTTGTAACAAAACCTAAAACATTTAGCAACTTACAGCTGTTGTTCAATATCCCAGACTTTCCCAGGAGAGACCTAATGAGACCCTTTCACTGCTGGACATGGTCCATTTACACAGATGAACAATCTGTAGTAATAGATAACTTTCATTTTAGACCTTAGGCACAGCAGTCTCTCTAACTTCTATAAGTTGATGGGTAATTATTTATTCTTGCCATACAGGACACTCAGCTAGAGGATCTGAAGCAATCAGTGACTGCTTTACAAGCTAAAAATGAACAGCTCCAAACTACAGTCTCCCAGCAGCAGGCCCAAATCCAGCAACACAAGGATCAGTACAATCTTCTCAAGGTACAACTAGGTATGAGAGCATCTATTTTCTTCTTTTGTTTTGTTTTTAGTTCAATAGGAGTTTCACATGGAAGTATTTATCCCATAGACGCATAACAAATTAGGGATACAATTTAGAGCAATCTGGGAGTGGACAGTGCAATGTCCTCTCTGCAGAACAGGCTTCAGTAGTATTCTATAAAGCTTGTACAAGCAGGAGAGATAAAGCTATAGGCTATAAAGCTAACACACTGCCATGTCGGATGCATACTCCTCCAGTTGCAGTGATGAGAGGTGCTGCTCATCTCTAAAGGAGTACCTCTCATCACTGCCAGAGGGGAGTGGGTGGGATGCTGACCTGCAGTCCCATAGGACTGGACAGACACAACATCATACAGCTACAGGGGCATTTGGGACAGATGTGGGAGGGGAGCTTTAATTAGATCCTATTGCCTAATCACAATGTTAAATTGATAACATATATGGTAAACGCACACGCAGTAAAACAATGAACACTGCCAAACCTTTTGAATATCACACTTTATAGATTGTATTTGATGTGTTTTACAATGGCCCAATTATAATATCTTATATGATCTCATTGTTTTTGTGCAATGTTAAATGGTGTGTAAAGATCTAGTCACAAAATTTTCTTGTTTATGTATAGGTAAAGATAACCAGCATCATAACGCCCATAATAGCAGCGCACAGGTTAATGGTTTCCAGCCAGAGGAAGTCAGTCGATTAAAAGAGGAAATTGAAGAATTGAAAAAACAACAAGATTTATTGAAAGGAGAGCTATCAGAGAAAAATGCTGTTATACAGAATCTGGTAAGGTGGTTTATGTATGTTATGTAAGAATGTATATCAAGGGGCTGAACGTGAAGGTTTTCTTCATTAATGATATGTTTCATCATAAAAAGAAAGAAATCTATGAGCGTTCAGAACTGCAAAACATGCATTTAATCCTCTCTAGCATATAAAATAATCTTCTAAATGGACACCTCTATGAATTGTTTTTGTCCTCTTGGACATGATATAGGACCCTGCCGGTCGGGCTTACAATCTTAATAGGTTGGAGATCATGACACATTGTCATGGCCACAACAGACAGTCTCTAGGAATTATTTCTGCTCTGAATTAGCATTTTTTTTAAAGTGCAGGAAATTAAAAAAAGATAACCAAGTGTAGTCACACGTTGCCTATTACACAGGACTGCCATCATAAGTGATGCATGGAATTGGCACACCTATGGTGTCAGCCATTACAAGCTCTTGGTCCGGCCCCATTATCAAAATTAAGAAGCCAATGTGGCCCACGAATAATACGTTTAGACCCCTGGTTTAGTTTGATTTCAAGTGATGTGCTTCCCAGGGTAATTTATCTAATTTTAAACATGTAATGAAAGTACAAGTTGGCCATAAACTGATGCCTGTCTTTAAGTGAGTGTCCCTCATCTTTTTTCTCTCAACTCCTTCTGTCTTCAACTTGGAATTGTAAACTTTTACTTTACTACACAGATATGCAATTTACATTTTAAATAAATAGTTAGTGGCCCGAAATTCCATAAAAGGTCTTGCACTTCACATTCAACTATAATAGGCAACGCAGATGATCATCCTCTAATCATAAACCCTATGTATGGCAGAAATGTGTCAGGGAGGATCTAAGTGCCAGTAGAGGTGGATGATAATGTGTCTTACCTGTTATCTTTTTTCAATTTAATATTAATCTGTACAAAAGATTCTTGGAATTTTAAACTGAGTACAGGACCCTTATGAAATATTTGGCTGATGGAATGAGGGGGAAATGTGCTCAGTACTTCCCCAGACACTGTGTGTACGTACGTAGAGATTCAATATGGATGTGGTGAGACATTTTTCTTCGGGTTTATTTTTCAGAGCAGTCAAGATGGTGGTCAAACAGAGCAAGTGACTGGAGCATCTGAACAAGCTGCGGAGCTACAAAAGGTATTCTTGTCTATGTACCTGCGCATCATATTGAGCATGTTTAGCCCATGACAGGAGCATTACACTTGTCAAAGATTGAACATAAAACATGACTGATTTTTTTAGATTAGGTTTGGGAGGAGGAGGCTGGCAAATATACAGAGTTCTTCCTACTGATGCCAAGGAGCTACCTGAGATCTAAAAATGATCCTCTGTGGCAAATAGTCCATGTTGCAGACATTGCATAATATATGCTGTCATTATGTATGTATGTATGTATGTATCTGGGGTGCCCAGCAGATGGTTGACCCCTTGCTAAGAATTGGGCCCTGCTTGCTACATGTTGGCCAAATGATGATGCTTAACCTGCATCTCTCTGGCACCTACTTGCAACGCTTAGGACAGGGGCTGCACTTCTTAATAGAACCACTCTCCCAAGCATCTTTTTTTTTCCAATAGATCCGCTTTAATATTTAAAGCTTGTTTGTTCAAAACGATGCGGAGACTTCACTTTTTTTTGGTTTTTTATGTTTTCTGATATGATTGCAGGATCTAGAAGCTCTAAGGTCGCAGCTATATGTTCAGTCATCAGAGATCAACAGACTGCAAACAGAAAGAATGGAGCTTCTGCAAAAGATTGAAGTGAATGTAAGTGAACTATAAGCCTTGTGTGTAAGTTTGTTAAAAAGCTTATATTGGCCCTTTTACACTAGCTATGTTGTGCCGTGTACCCACAAGGCTCATGTAAGTGTTTACAAAACAGTGGCAAATCGCAGGACATTCTACCCTCCCATACTAGTTTATAGGAGACACTTGTACTAATGCATTCACCTCCCTGGCGTTACTGGCTTTTCTCGCACCATTTTTTATGGCACGAAAAGCCGTTTCCTGGGCAATCGCGGGGGAGTACACTACTCCACCGTGATTGTCGGCTATCCCCTGGCCCTCTACACAATTAGACACCGGTGGTGTGTGGGGAGAAAAGCGACGCCCCCTCCAATAATATGGAGGTCTATGGTGCCACCCCCCTTTGGCGTCACTCATGATGCTGAAGACACAGGGCCAGAAAGAAATGCTGCAGGCACACGGAGAGACGGTGGTTGCGCCCCATCCCGGCACGGGCTTAATGCTAAGGAGGTTAATGTTGTGCTTTGATGCATAATTCAATGCACATTAGTGTGAATTGTACAACAGGTTTCATATTGCCCAAATGAGTTTAGTGTTTTAATTAATCTTATGTTATTTTTATTTGTATAAAGTAGTAATCATTTTCTTCATTAATAAGAAAGCTTGGTCTGCCAGAGAACGGACATATCCGTAAATTTCTGCCCGATGCCATTAGTTGGAATGGGGACGTTGCTCTCTGTCGCTCATCTATCGGCCCTGGCTCGCTATATTTATGGGGGCCTTAAGTTGATTCACAGCTAACAACCTTACTGCCCTTCAGAAGTAATCAGACGTAATGGTCAGAAGGAATTCTGGTTCTCAGGTTATAAATTTGGTGGATGTTCTTGCTGTCAGAGGTAGGTTATGTTATAGCAACTTACAGCATATGCACAGTTATTACATTGAAATGCAAGTCAGACATGGCTAAGGGCAACACAATGCTAGCAATCCAGCTGTGTCCATATTTTCTTAATTCCCATTGTTGTAACAGACTTCTTATTTCTTTTAAACAGGCAACATCAGGTGACCATACACCCGAAGATAAAAATAACCAACTTGAAGAAAAACTGGCAAGTTTATTAAAGGAGCTGAACAGCACAAAGGTTTGTGTCATTAACTGTGTTACATTAGAATATCATAGTAGTGGCTTAATCAAATTTACTGACAAAGTCCAGTAATACCAAAAATATGGCTTTATAGGAATTATATTGGGGGAAATGATTTAAGCTGCATGCATGTCAAACATGTCAGTTGATTGTGGGTCAGTTTAATGGGAATTGAGCAGATAAACCTTTTCTTGGGGTGGCATCCATTGGTCCGACTCGTAGATAGGTTGATTAAAGAGTGAACAGAGATGCCCATAAATCCCAGTTGATACAGGCTCCCCATCCAAAGTATCGAATGTGAATCGATGTGCAAAGTCCATTTGATTGAACAGCGAATCGATGTGCAAAGTTGTTCGAAAATTAAATCGATTTGCAGTCAATAAACGCTCAAGCAAAGCATGGTGACGTCACAATGACATCACCACGCTGCAGTCAATTGAATAGGTATCAACCCGTATGTGCTCCGCTTCAGAGTTATCAAGGGACAAATTGGTTTGATTACCCTCTATATCCAGAGATATGGTTTGCCTATAACTCTAAGTCAGATTCCCTCAAAAAAAAATTTAACCTTAGTTTGTTCTCCAAAAAAGGGTTTTTTTGCTCCTCATCCCAATAAAGTACAATAGAGTTTGGTGATAATCTTCTCCTGTTAGTGGTGTATAGACCACATGTGGATATGAAGGATTATCTTGTTGGTTACCCTCAAAACGTAGGAACTATATGTGGAGCTGGAGAAACATACCCTTAATACTGAATTATAATCATAAAAAAGTTTTATTTATCAATTTACATAGAACAAAGAACAAACATCTTTGATTTCAGGTGATGGTAGTGTAATGGTCAGGCCAAACTACACCTGAGTTCTATAAAAACAATATTACAGTGCATTGTGTGCTAGACATACGGTTATTACAATTAGTGAAATAGTTAAAAGACAGACGTTATCTATCTGAGATAACGTCTGTCTTTTAACTATTTCACTAATTGTAATAACCGTATGTCTAGCACACAATGCACTGTAATATTGTTTTTATAGAACTCAGGTGTAGTTTGGCCTGACCATTACACTACCATCACCTGAAATCAAAGATGTTTGTTCTTTGTTCTATGTAAATTGATAAATAAAACTTTTTTATGATTATAATTCAGTATTAAGGGTATGTTTCTCCAGCTCCACATATAGTCCCTAGGTTTTGAGGGTAACCAACAAGATAATCCTTCATATCTACATGTGGTCTATACACCACTAACAGGAGAAGATTATCACCAAACTCTATTACCCTCTATATCCAGTTTTGTTAAATAGCAAAAGATTACATTAGTGGTATATTTAAACATCCCAAAAATTGTCTTTAGACTATTATCCACAGCACTGTGTGGCAGGAATAAAAAAAAAGTATGTTTCCTGTCATAAAATATTTCTAGTAGAATTCTCACTGAGCTCTTCATAAGTTTGTCTATCCTATTCCATGTTCCCAGCGTATTTGTTTCTTATTGTCTTTAGGAAGAGCTAAAAGCTGTATCTGAAGAGAAAATGTCTTTAAAACAAGAGCTAGACTCGGCTCGCAGTACCGCAGCTGTCTTAAAAGATGAAAAACTTAAGCTGACACAAGAGGTCTCTGAGTCTAAGAAGGAACAGGACGATCTTCTGATCCTTTTGGCAGATCAAGACCAAAAAATCCTTTCTCTAAAGAATAAGCTCAAGGAACTTGGAGAACAGGTACAGAAATGTTTACTATTTATTTATTTATTTGTGTGTGTGTATAATTGCCAGCAGTGGGTGTTTATTGGTGCACAATGATCTGGTTTGTGTCTGTTCATCCCTGCCTCCCCTGACAGGACACACTATAATGTGGAGGAGGTCTTGAGATTTGTTTGGAAATTTTTGTATCAAACTTTTCAAATTGTTCTGTTTTGTTTCTTTTCTCTGGACCAAAAAAAAACCAATAGTAGTACATAGTGGTAGTGTGTCATAAAACTTTAATGCTACTCACTAGTAGTGATAAGTAGCCCCAACTACTCCTAGTTGTTAAATAAAAAGAACTGCTTTCATCTTTATGAGAAGCCATGGGTTTTTAAGAATACATTAAGGTGTAAGGTGTTAGTTACTGCAAAGTACCAAACACATTTAAGGTAGCAAAAAAATATATATATATTTATTTTAACTTGGGGTGAAAACAGAGGCTTTAGCCACACAGACACATCAAGCTCCACTAAAAAAGTTACTCTGACTTTATTATATACTGTATTTATTCTTACCTATGGAGAATATGGGTCCTGCCAGCTTGTCAAATTTCCCTTCAATCCATGCTGTATCATGGAAGGAGTCCAGGTTACAACATGGATATTTTTGCACAGTAACTGTTGGTTGCTGAGTGTTTAGTTTTTGTTTCAGAGTCCCAGACTCTAGAATGGGAAGGAAGGAACTGGGAGTTGAAAATAAAATACATGTTATAACCTTCACATAAACGTACTATGCTTCTAATTTTCCCATTATGGACTGAACCCTTGCTGAACAATGGTTAAAAGAAATTGCGACAGCACTGCCCTTTTGCCTTTTGCTGAACTAGAGTATATTTCCTGATCTTCATAGAATGGTGGGTACTTGTACCTCAGTTTACTTGCCAGAAAAATACTTGTTGTCAAACAACTTGTAACTGTCCTTGTTATTTGTGTAGACATGTAACAGTGCTGAGGTCACTTCATTATCCCACTAAGCACCTCCAATGGCAGCTATGGAAAAGGTTTATGTAGAGAGGTAGAGGCTGATAAGATAGGCTAGTATAAAGAGTAATTAGACACTCCTCCAAAGAGGAAAGGACCAGCAGCTAGGGGGCTGTACCAGGTTATTAAATCTTGCTGCAGTAGCCAAATTTTCTATCAAGTTCAAAGGCAAACTGTTGAAAAAGTACAATATACTTATTGCAGAATAGCCTTTCTCTGCCTGTCATGCTGATCAAATGCCTTTAGTGCATCCACTCAAAAAACTATGGAGGTGTCTTGTAGTCTAAGAACTATAAAACTAGGATGATTGACAATGCCATGCAGTGCTAGGGTCCCAGATTCAAATCCCAGCCTCTGCAAGGAGTGTTCATGTTCACTCTGTGTCTGTGTGGGTCTGATAAGACCTGCTGATAGGTTAATTGGCTTCTCCTATGTTAGCTACATGTGACATATGTTAGTCACATAGATACGGTAGGGACATTAGATTGTGAGCTCCCCTGAGATACAGTTAGTGATATGACTATATATACTCTGTAAAGCGCTGCATAATATGTCAGCGCTATATAAATACAAGATAATACTAGTATACTGATATATTATTTTCTTCTCACAAGGTTGAAGATGAAGATGACTTGGAGTCTGGGGATGCTGCCGATGAAGATGATCTGGATGATGATGACGACTCCAGGGAAGATGACATTTAAAAAACTCAGATAACATATTCCAGTGAACAGTGAAATCTTGAAAACTTCCCCAATTCAGCCCGGTAGAGTGGCCATGTGGGAGTGTATGCAAAAGGAAGATGAGCAGCTGCCGTATGCATATAATGTTCAGTCAATGCAAGAAAAACAGGGGAATGGAAGATTTGTACATTTGGTCATATATAGTTAAGGCAGTGTTATTTTGGCACCCTCACGGTGCTCCCTGTTTTCTTGTCAAAGAAAAAACATTGCTGGGCAATGCCAGATCTTCACTGCTCTCTAGGTGGGGTCAGTTATCCTTGCTGCATAGGGGAACGCTATGGCATCAATATAAAGCTGTGTTCCTAAAAGCCAAACACTATTCTCTATTCTAAACCTAGAGAGAGAAAAGAACAGTGAGGGTGGAAAATTGAAGCCCCCCCCCCCCCCCCCCCCCCCCCCCCCCCCCCCCCCCCCCCCCCACAGTTCCTTATTATTTTAAATTATAGGGTTAATAGGATGTGATGTCTAGTGCCTTCACTTCTGCAACAGCCGCGCGATTCACCTGGCAAGGCAGTGTGCTCATACAAAGGTGGAGGCATCAGTGCTTGTAGTTATGCTCAATTTTCATTTCTTTTATTTACGCCAAGCTTTCTATTTTTTTGTTTTTTTGAGGCTTAGGAAATGCTCATAACTCTCCGTGTATGGCATTTTCTTCAATTGTTTACTGTGCTAGGAAAGAAGACAAATATGTAATTTATTGGCTTAAGTTGGGCCATAGGAAATTAATAACAGAATTACATTTTAATGAAGTGAAAAATATGAATTACATTAATTTCATGTTTTACAAATAAAACAAAGCATTTACTTACCACTTTTTGGTTTGTAGTCCTTTTGTATTTATCTTCTGCTCCCTATATTCACCTGAAGTGTGTATCAATACCACCAAGGACAACTGATGGAAAGCGCACTGTATGTGGTTGCTGCCATCTTGGAATAAAGCTTTCTGTCACTTGTTATAGAACACACATCAATTTTCTCATCACATGCTTGGGGATCCTGGTCACCTCCTTGTCACCTTTCATGATGGATGGATAAGACATGGTAGTGGTGACTGGTATACAGCATCATTTCATACAGAATCCGCATCCATCAGAATGTGGCAATGCATTCTATATGGGATCTACCAGTAACACATGAAAGATATGAATATAATCCTTCTTTTAAAGGAAAACAATCTCTAGAATTCATATTGTAAAGAAATATACCGTGCTTGGAAACATACTGCATTTAGAATAAAAACAAGCTTCCAGGTTTCCAATATTTGTTGGTATAGTTAAGGCCCCCATACACCTTAGAATCTTACCATACAATTTCTGTACAATCCACTTTTGTTTTACCAAAACCATGTAATATGAGAAGCTTTCTAAACCTTCCAGTCACTATGTATTCTATCAGGGAGGACACATCACTACATAGTTGTTGGTAGATCTAAAGGAAATTGTATGGAGTGATCTAAAGGTGTATGGGGTCTTAAAGATTATCTGCCTTTTAAAAAAAAAATAACTGCCAATCGACCGGTGGTCACTCGACCAAGAATCGGTGCGCCCACCTGGTAAGATCGACCAGGAATCTGATGGGTAAGATTGTAAGGTGTATGGGGGGGCTGTACACCCACTGTGTCTTTACTAAATTGTAACCCTTAACCGCCCTAGCTGTCGGGATGGCACCATCTTGTCCAGCGCTGCTACTCTTACTATAGCACTGGTCGAGATGGTGCCGTCCAGTACACATCGGGGCTCTGGCAGCGCATACATTTTTGCGCTGTCCCGGTGTCCCCGATGTGACATGCTGGCTGGATCCTCCGGCATCTTCTCCGAAAGTACAGTGCATGAAATCAGTTTTCTTCGTAGAGAACTGATTTCAAAATGCTCCTCTGTACAAAATATCGCCAAAATACAAAGTCTCTGGTGCCCCAGATGTGCCCATTTGCAGTAACCCTCTCTTCCCTGGTGTGATTTTATCACATCCATCACACCAGGTTAGAGAGGGTTAACTGCAAATGGGCACATCTGGGCCACCAGAGACTTTATTTGGGCGAGATTTAGTACATAGCAGCAAAGCTTTGTGCCCTGATTTTTGTGTTTTCTCATTAATCATTTATTTAAAAAAAAAATTATTTTACATAATTGTTTGTTTCAAACATTATTATAGTCAGGATGTCTATTAGACCCTTGTACGGACATATTATGGGAAGTTACAGGCCTACAACATAAAGAAAAATGTACCATTGAAGTCTATGGTGCACTTTTGGTACAAAAATCTGGACCTCAGCAGTGCGCTAGGGAGGTTAATGTGTCCATCCAAAGAATGGTACACGTGCGCTCGACCTGTGCACCACTTTGCACAGCGATTTCAATTCACTGTCTGGGAACTGCGGGGAGAGCCTAACACAGTATGGCTACAGAAGCTGTGTGCTGTGCTAGGCCCCACCCCCTTTCCCCTCGTGGGAGCCAATCAATTGTGTGCTCTGCTTGTCAGATTGATTTTAGGACATATCTGTTCCTGGTTGACCGACCAAGGCAATACACCTAAATATACAAACGTTGCCAAGGTTCCGTTGTTTTATATAGTGTGTTCAAGTAACTTAATCTCCAACTTGCTGAGATGGCAAACCTTCATGTGGAGCCCTGGTATACTAGTCTGATCAGATTTGTTTTACTGATCCCTGCAGACGCTCACCCATGTACTGGCCTCCAGGTCGTTGGTGAATAAACATTTCAAATCTGAACTTCATCCAGAGCACCTGCTGCCATTTTTCTGCTTAGCCAATCTGATTTGTTGGCTTTGCTTCCATGATGAAGGTAGGGCTTTCCATGTTCCATTAAGACCTCTTCTGACCAGACAAGTGTGTCACGGTTCCACTGCTTTCTGTCTAAACTTGGGGTTCTTTTTATGTGCTGTATTGGGGACCTTACACATCTGTATGATATAAGGCTATGTCTCCACAGCGTTTTGTGATCCGTCGGGACCCCTAAGTTAAGCGCAGTGCTTGGCCGGGGGTCCTGACAGATCATATACACTTTATGCGTACGGCGTATGCTCTGTTCTCACTGCGTTGAGCCGATTCGCCGATGCATAGCTTAACAGGTACAGTATATGATCCATCAGCATCCTGACGGATCGCAAAACGCTGTGGAGACATAGCCTTAATATGATATTTTGACCTACATGTTATTTTGCTGGTCATTATCATTATCTTGCTTGTTATCTATTATTGTTTAATAATACCCTGCACCATGTACCCCACCGTCCTTAACTGTGGGTGTAAAGGTAGCCATACACAGGACGATTTTCCACTCAGTCAATCGGGTTTTGATTACCCTGAACGATCGATCCACCAGTGTATCTGATCGGGGAGACATACTCTTTTCTTTCACTTTTGAACCCTAAATGTGACTTCATGAAAATCATACAATGCTGGTCTTTATAAAAAAAAAAAGACATTTATAGCTAATATAATGCTTTAACCAGTCATAATTTATTTAAGTAGATTAAACAGCAACAAAATAAATGTTATTGTATACAATTAATTTGTACTTTAAAAAATTGACAGCTTTCTATTTATTTAGTTTTCTTCTCATTCATGCTTACACTACCAGTCTAAAGGTGGCCGTACACGGATCGATTTCTTTGCAAAGTATAACATCAATGAATCGTACCATCTTACAGTGTGATCAATTTAAACACTATTGTACTATGGCGTGCATGCTCCATAGTACAAACGCATGCTAATTGTTTGAAATACCTAGAAAAACAGATTACTTGTACTATCCACTAAAATTTACCTACATAACGTCTGATAATTTTTCCATTCGTTCGGTTAGGTCGATCATACGATCATACTAAGTGTATGGGAAACAATTATATGATCGATTGACTTTAAAAAAATGAAGATTGAAATATTGGAAATATTGAACCGTGTATGGCCACTTTTAGTTCAGTTAAATTGTGGATAACTCAAATATCACCTCTTGTATTTAAATCCTTAGTAATGGGTGTAGCTGTGGTTTCCGGGTTAACTGTTGAACTTCCTGGAGTTGTTGTAGGAGTTGTAGGAGTTGGAGTTGCTGTAGGAGTTGGAGTTGTTGTAGGAGTTGGAGTTGTTGTAGGAGTTGGAGTTGTTGTAGGAGTTGGAGTTGTTGTAGGAGTTGGAGTTGTTGGAGTTGTTGTAGGAGTTGTAGTAATTGGAGTTGTTGTAGGAGTTGTAGTTGTTGGAGTTGTTGTAGGAGTTGTAGTTGTTGTAGGAGTTGTAGTTGTTGTAGGAGTTGTAGTTGTTGTAGGAGTTGTAGTTGTTGTAGTTGTTGTAGTTGTTGTAGGAGTTGTAGTAATTGGAGTTGTTGTAGAAGTTGGAGTTGTAGTTGGAGTTGTAGTAATTGGAGTTGTTGTAGTTGTTGGAGTTGTAGTAATTGGAGTTGTAGTTATTGGAGTGGTTGTAGGTACTGTTGATAAAGGAGTTCTAGTTGTTCTTGGCAATGGCTTGGGTGATGTGGGAAAAAAGCAATCGTTTAATGTATAGAATCAAAGAACACATTGATAGCATTGGAAAAAAAACTTTCACTAAGGAGCATATTTATTAGGGAGGAGAAATGTTTTTCTCAAACAAGCACCTAGTGGTAAAATAAATGACCAATTACAAGGACACAAACCTTGAAGATTCACCTGCAGCTACTGCCTGATTCACTAATCCATACATATGATTTAATATTTATTTTCTTTTCATTTTCCTTTAAACCCCTATCATTCTAACTAAAAAAAGTTTACGGTTGACTCCACATTTTTATGCAGCAGTTTAGTGCATGGTATTTATTATGGTATTTTATGATGCCATTCATTTAGAACAGGACCCCAATGTGAAACAAGAACCTAACGCAGTATTTAGAAAGGGCCCCTAAGATAGCACACATAGGTGAAAGTTCAGCTAAAACCTGAAGAATCCAAGTTTCGTAAGAAAGTTCCAACCTGCCCCCTTCATGCCAACCTGCCCCACTGTCAGAAAGTTACAACCTTCCCCAGTTGTGCTAACCTGCCTCACTGTCAGAAACTTACAACCTACCGTAGTCATGCCTCCATGCCCTAGTTATGCCATCCTGCCTCACTGTCAGAAAGTTACAACCTACCCTAGTCGGGCCTCCCTGCCCTAGTCATGCCAACCTGCCTCACTGTCAGAAAGTTACAACCTACCCTAGTCGTGCCTCCCTGCCCTAGTTATGCCATCCTGCCTCACTGTCAGAAAGTTACAACCAACCCTAGTCGTGCCTCCCTGCCCTAGTCATGCCAACCTGCCTCACTGTCAGAAAGTTACAACCTACCCTAGTTGTGCCTTCCTGCCCTAGTCATGCCTACCTGCCCCACTGTCAGAAAGTTACAATCTGCCCTAGTTGTGCCTACCTGCCCAACTGTCAGAAAGCTACAACCTACCCCAGTGATGCCTGTGCACCTCTTCCCTATCCACTATCCTGTTGCTCTGGATTTACAGGGGCAGAAAGTTCGAAATAAAAAATAGAAACTTCCTCACACTTTCCAAAACAAAAATAACATTTGAAATGATTTCTCACCTTTGGAATCCATACTGGGATGATGGGAAACTTGCCATTCGGCTAAAATAAAAATACATTCAGAATTACTGGTTATCTAAAAACATTTAAAACTATTTTTTATTTATTTGAGGTAAGTTTTTTTTTATTCAGAAAATTTTATTTTTTTTACGGAAATATTATATTTATTTGACTTTACAAATGTCACTTGTGATCACCTGCTTGGGGTATTCCGTTCATAGAAGAGAGTATTATTTATGTGGTGGGATGTCTGCTTTGTCTTCAGCTTTACCTCATAGCATTGAATTATAGTTAATGTATACATTTTTGGCACTATCCTATGTGAATGCATTTTCCATTATGTCTTCATTGTTTCAGAATCATACTGGGCCTATGCAAGGGGTGGGCAAATTACGGCCTGCAGGCCCACTGCATTCACATAGGATAGTTATGTTTTGTGCCGTAGATTTTCAATCAGGCCCGTGCTGCTCGGGGGACAGAAGCGCTGGTCAGATCAGAAATTACGTCCACACAAAGCATGCTCACATTCCAGACACCTAAACTGAATTAACCATTTCCAAACCTTGCAGAGCACTGCATATCACAGCCTCAACTTCTGTCAAATGTCAAGAGGTGCCCTATGTATTTCATGAGGTTCAAGAATAATATATGCTCAGCAAGTCATCTCTTATGTCTGGGTGTTGGATAATCTTTAAGGGCCCTTTAACACTAGCTGTGTCTGCGTAACACTGCCACTAAATTTCCTAAGGCACAATGACACCTGTTAACACACACACCCTGCACTCTGCAAAACGTAGGTTTTTCGCCAGTAAAGGACACGGTAGAACATCCCTTGCCAAAAAGAGCACTGCAGCCGCATCGGCCCTAAATCAATACCTTAGACCATCAGGTTGCTGCATAATCCCATACGGACTTGCAGATACCATTATATAAAGAAGTGGAGGAGGGTAGTGTAGCATAAGCAGGGCAAAGCAGGGGAGTCAAGGTGACCACATGGGCCTATGACAGGGGTGGGCAAAATTTTTGACTTGTGGGCCACATTGGCTTCTTAAATTTGATAAAGGGGCCGGGCAAGAGCCTGTAATGGCCGACCCTCCCATAGGTGTGCCAATTCCATGCATCGCCAGGATCATTAATGATGGCTGTGATGTGTTATAGGCGACGTCTTGTTATCTTTTAAAATTCTCAGATAATTCCAAGAATCTGTTGTCACCATGAGGATGTCATAATCTCACCACTGCATCGTCCCCAAGGCAACGTTTGGTCACCTCTAGGCATTATTTGCACTCATTGCAGAGAACAAGAGGAGGGAAGCATCTTTTCAACAAGGTGAAAAAGGGACGGAAAAAAAAGCTAACCGGGCCGGACCTGGCCCCCAGGCCTCAGTTTGCCCATCCCTGGCCTATGACATAGGGGTGGCAAATACAGCAAGAAGGTAAGATACTTCACTAGTCTCCCATAGTGTCAAACTACTGCGACAATGTGTGAAACAGTACATTGAAGCTTCAGCGCCACATTGCATTGCATTTTAGGGCTTGCTGCATAGTGTTTAAATGTATCTATTGAAAATGCATTAAATGCACCCATAATGCAGTGGATGTGTTTTGATGCATTTGTGATCTTTGCTCTTGTTCCGGCCCCTCTGTCAAATTTAAAGACCCATTGTGGCCCATGAGTCGAAAAGTTTGCCCACCCCTGGCCTATGCCATGTCAAATGAAAGACTCTGTGAACCAAGCTGTTGCTTGTATTACCCCTATATTTCTCTTTGGAAATAAGGAGAGGATCCCTTCATTCATTTGGCCTGAAGAAGCCCTATCGGCGAAACATGTTCCCCTTCATGCACCTTCAATAATCCATCATCGACTGTCTGCTACACTGTTGTTTTTTGTATATTGTGTATGCGTCTGTACATATCCTACTGGCTGGGGGCACTGTGCAATATACCAGAATACAGTTTATTTCTAAACCACATGTTATGTTTATCAATGTGCTCTAGTATGGTGGATCCCATATTATATACAGATACAAACAATATATCAGTGTATTTGTATTTATAAGATTACCTGCTGCAACCAGAACTCACAAATAAACTAGGTTTCAAGCCCTACAGTTGATTGAGTATATGTATCACTGTTCCACACAAAGTCCCACCAGGGATCCTTTCCTTATTTCCATAGTACTTTAGGGATGGGAACAGTGATTAAAATTACCCTCCAATCTTCCTGCTTTCTTTCTCTATATTTCTCTTTAAAAGGCACTTGCATGGAATACAAAGTGGCCGAATAATAACCTGGTGGACAGCTAAATTTTAAGTGCATTAGTCTACAACAGTTCCTAAGAAGTTTAAAATGTCTACTTCCCCTGCCATACAGTATGGGTCCACCTTTTACCACCACATTACTAAAGGACAAATTAGTGATGTAGGGGTACCAGGGCAATTCTGCTCTAATGCTCCATGTGGGACTTGTTTGCTTACTGACATCATACATACAAATGACAAAAATCCAGATAAGGAATACCTTTCTTTTATGTACCATTTAAGTATAGACAGTGGGCGCCATTGACCCACAGCTGTATCCAAAACACTTCGTTACATGATGTCTGTATTGCCCCTCTGTGGAGGAAGGGGTTGGTCTATCAGTAAATCTTTAGATTCATAAAGTTAAAAAATTTCTAGTTCATATTCTAATAGAGCTGCTGTCACTGCCCTTCATGTGAATTTGCCAAAGGAATCAACAAAAATTGCAGTAATCAACCACTACATTACTTACATAATAAACATCAAATGATTTAAGCAAACTTTTACTTGTAAAGGCAAAAGCACATTGTTTAACAAACAATTACCTTTTTACATGGAAACTTGTGTACGTGTGGAAATCCTGGTCGGAAAGGAGGCCGTTTTCCATGTGTAGGTCGGCGTCCAGGGGGGTAGAAAGGCCGTTTCCCTTTTCGTTCATGGGAACCACTATGATGTCTTTTATGCTTAATAGCAATGAAAGCAAAAAACTGTTAGTAATTGTGTCAAATAGCAGTCACAATGTTCCTTTTATGTGTATTCTGTGGTGAGCATTGTAATGGAACAGTCAACACTTATCATTGGACAAGCTTATCATGTTGGCCTTAGCCGTGGACTCCCTCTATCTAGCTCGGGCATCCTTTGAAACCAATAGTAATCAGCATCTTGCAAGTTTCTAAATATCAACTAATCGAGACTCATAGCTAAAAAAATGTCTTTTACTTTCCTAATGCATTAAAGCAAAATCATGTAGATGCTAAGCTTTGATATCCTACAAAACAGCACAAACAGTTGGTCGTCCAATGTTCTGTTTGCTGCAACAACCACCTCCTAATACTTGGGCAATTTTTAAATAACTTTATTGACATTATTGTACACACTGCTTCAGCTCATGTCAGCTGCCACATTCCTTATTATCTTGTAGATAAAACTAACTTCATTCTTTCAGTGTGAAGGAAGGTTTTTGTATAGTTTTTAGCCTATTTATAATTAAAATGATACAATCGTACTTACTGGAACGCACTCAACTGCTATGAATAAAATAGTGAGGATAATGAGCAGCTTCATCTTCCAATTCTGTAAAACAGAAAAGCTGTTTAATGTACATTTCAAAGAATATTAAACAATAAAGTAAATCATTTTTTTAATTTAGATTCTAAATTAAATCTGCTTCTAACAAAATTACTACTTGCTTTGTAAGGTGCTTTTTAATGGATTTTCTTCCCGCTCTTTCCTTGATTCTAGCTTCTGATGCTTCAGAGAAAGTTAACTTAAAAAAATAAAAAAATAATCAGTAATAGTTTGCTGCAGGGAAATGTTATCATCCAGTATTGTAGTCTACACCCAAATGTAACATTCAGTAGTTGTCTTTCTTACCTTGTTGAGAGGAAAGAAGTCCGTATGCTAAGATGCTTGGTTCTGAGGTGGCACAGTGATAATGAGCTATATATACCATTCCGACACAATTGAAGCCACAAATAGGATTATTGGCTTTGTCATTGATTGCTAAATGTTACATACGTAAATACATTTCGCATTATGAATAGATGAATGTTGGGACAGTCTAGACACAATTGCAACACAAAGACTTCTTTTGTAGAATCACAAGCCAAAAAATGGTTCTTATGTAACATACTGAATAGTACTTTTATCTTTCTTGTAAGCTACTGACTGACCATGTGACCTGCAAAAGTACATGTTGTATCAATTATATATTGTATATTATTAATGTGTGTACTAGGGTAGGGTAGGTTGTATTTTACTGGACTGTTATGGATGCTGTACAATATGTAAAATAAAAAAGAACTTATCTTTATTTACCAAATTGTTTCACTATTAGATGCACTTTTCCACCCCAAAATCTGAAAAAAAATATGTGTGTGCATCCTTTAGAGAGAATATACAGTATACAGCATGTTTCAGCTGTTTTACAGGCACTCCTCTCTGTTTGAACATGTTGTATGCTGGTGTTTATTAGGGAGGAGAGGCAATTCTTAGAGACTGTGATTAACAAAGTTTTGCTTTGGCTTTAACCTCCCTAGCAGTCATGACGAGCCCAGCTCGTTCAGGGTTGTGCGGCATCAGGGTGATGTGGAAAAGGGCAGGGGTGGACAGTGCCATAGACCTCCATGTTAATGGAGAGGCGTCGGCTTTCCAGCCCTCACAGCCGGCATCATTATTGACACCGGCTGTGTGGAGAGGGGGAGGAAATGGCAGGCAGTGTACCTTGTACATTAAAATAATGGGCGGTGCGCTAGGGAGGTTAATAGTTGCCCCTCATCCCCAGTGAATAAAGGTATAAAGCATGTTCAAGCAGACAGCCTAAATAGCGCACCATTTTTTTGAGAGGGGGGGGGGGGAATTAGAAAAAAAAGAGTCTTGCCGAAAGATTCATTTTATGGGCTCTCAGCAGAGGGGAGGCACTGAGTCTATTCCCTCTTGAAAACCTTGGTGCATCTTTTGGTCTGCAGGGAAATATGGTCACAGTGGAATGAGTTTTTGGTACAATATACAGGTGAATTGCAAAAAATTTGAATATCGCCTAAAAGTTTCTGTATTTCAGTAATTCAACCTAAAAGATGAACCTAATATATGAAATAGACTGATTACATGCGACACAAGATATTTCAAGCATTTAATTGATGATTAATTTATGATAATTATGATGATTATGGCTTACGGCTTATGAAACCCCAAAATCAAAATCTCAGAAAATTTTAATATAACATGAAATCATATGGAAGATTATATTTTTAAAAGATCTGTCATTTTTCAGATTTAAATATAATCATGCACATGTACTCAGTACTTGGTTTTGGTCCCTTTTGCATCAATAACTGTCTCAATGCGGCGTGACATGGATGCTGTCAGCCTGTGGCAGTGCTGAGGTTTTATGGAAGATGTGGATGCTTCAATAGCGGCCAGCTCTTCTGCATTGTTCCCTCTCATGTCACTCATCTTTCTCCTGGCAATGCCCCAGAGATTCTCTATGGGGTTCAGGCCAGGCATTGTGCTTGCCAATCAAGCACAGTAATCCCATGGTCATTGAACCAGGTTTTGGCAGTGTGGGCAGGTGCCAAGTCCTGCTGGAAAATCATCTCCATAAAGCTCTGTGTCTGCTGAAGAAAGTATGAAGTGCTCCAAAATCTCTTGGTAGACAGCTGCGGTGACTCTGGACTTAATGAAGCACAGTGGACCAACACCAGCAGATGACATGGCTTCCCATATTACCACAGAGTGTGGAAACTTCACACTGGACTTCAAGCATCTTGGATTGTGTGCCTCTCCATTCTCCCTCCAGACCCTGGGTCTTTGGTTTCCAAATGAAATGCAAAATTTGCTCTCGTCAGAAAAAAATTACTTTGGAACAGAGCATTTATTTTTCTTGAGCCCAGGTAAGACGCTTCTGGCGTTGTTTGTTGTTCAGGAGCAGCTTGACAAGAGAATTACAACATTTGAAGCCCATGTCCAGGATCCTTCGTGTGTGGTGGCTCTTGATGCACATTTTCTTCCACACTTCTCCCTTCCATTCCAACTTTCTATTACAGTGCTTTGATACAGATGTTTGGGAACCTCCAACTTCTTTTACAATTACCCTTTGGGGGTTTCCCTCCTTATGGAGAGTGTCAATGATGGTTTTCTACACAACTGTCAAGTTAGCAGTCTTTCCCATAATTGTGAATCCTCATGAACCAGACTGAGAGACCAATTAAAGGCTCAGGAACCCTTTTCAGGGATTTTGGATTAATTAGCGGATTAAAGTGTGACACTTTGAGCATAGAATATTCAACCTGCTCACATGCAGAAGCATGGACAATCCACTGGAGGACAGATTTTTCCCTGTACAGAGACTGTATGTGAGCTGGTTGAAGCAGCCACTTACATAACGATATCTGCAGACGGATGACCAGTCCATGGATATGGATGGGATATCCTCTAGCCAGTGAGAGCTTCCTGTGGTTACTTGTAACAGTAACTAATTCTAGAAAATTATGGGAGTAGATATGACTCTGTAAGAAAATATCTTCTTAGCTTAGTAGGTCAGTTGTGAAATCATGTGCAATAATCCTGTTTTCATAAATGTACTTGCTTGTGATATTTGTGGTATTTCTTCTAAAGTCAATTTCCATGACATTCACTGAGTTGACAAAATTAGGATCAACATGCTCTACATCAGGGGTGTCAAACTCAAATACACAGTGGGCTCAAATAAAAAACTTGGATAAAGTAACGGACAATCCTGTTGTAGGTTCAGCAACTGTATGTGCTCCAAGAATTAGGTCAGCTGATACCTGAATATACTGAATGACCAGGTTATTCCATCAATGGACATTGTCTTCCCTGATGGCACAGGCATATTCCAAGATGGCAATGCCAGGATTCATTAGGCACAAATTGTTAAAGAGTGGTTCAGGGAGCATGAGACATCATTGTCACCCATGGATTGGCCACCACAGAATCCAGACCTTAACCCCATTGAGAATATTAGGGAAGTCTGGAGAAGGGTTTGCGCAGCGGTCAGACTCTACCATCATCAATGCAACATCTTGGTGAAAAATGAATGCAACACTGGATGGAAATAAATCTTGTGACATTGCAGAAGCTTATCGAATAAATGCCGCAGCAAACGTGTGCTGTAATCAGCGCCCAGGGGGGTCCAACAAAAAATTAGGGTATATATCACTAAACAACTGGTGTACTCATTATGACATGACATTTTGTGGCATGATTGATATTTAGTGCCCATGGATAATGCAGGTTTCATCACATCATCCTAATCCCTGATTTAGGAGTTTGGCCTGTCTTCGGTGATTGTGTATACAATTAGCTGAAAGGATGAACATAAGATTTGTTTCCTTCCTGGAAGATTGCGTGCGAACTTCGTGAGAGGTAAGATGTACCCTTTTCAAATTAAAAATTGTGTAATTCAAAGTGAGAAAGCAAATAGTGTTGGACACAAAGAAATACTGTATAGATTCATCTATTTGGCTTGAACATCCTTTTGCAATTCAATTAAGCTCAGTTTGGCTGACATATTAGATCCTAATATATTTCCAGGAAAGGTCTTCTGCATAAAGGAACTTCAGATAATCATGATTAAAAAATAAGTTCTTTTGTTTTAACGTACAAAAGTACCAGTATAACAATTGTATAGACATAATGGTGGCACTACTCTGTATTAAGTTTATCTGAGTTTTACTGCTTTCTTTCAAAGTATTGGGATCCTATGGAAAGGCTGATGACCTCTGCACAAGGCAGTTGTTGCAATATATAATGTATATTCCATATATTTCACAGACCATAGGGCTGAACACATACCAATTCTACATATTGGTAATACAAATTCTAAGACTTTGAAATTCGTAAACTTTTTTTTAAAGCAGCCTCAGAATAATACCAGGTAGCTCTCAGAATATTGCACATTAGTGTGTACATTAGTGCAATGTCAACAAGCTTTTATACAGCTCTTTGCAATTTGAGCATTACGGTGGAACTTAAAAAAAAAGTTAAAAAAGACATACAACAATCTAAAGAGGAGAATGTACTACCAAGATTAGGGGAATCAGGTAAAGTTTACCTGTGTATACAAAGAAGTCATTTTGACAAACTTGTGTTTAATCTCATGACTAAATGTTATGGGTCTATTTTGTTAAAAGTTTTAGCGAAAGCAACAACGACTGTTATTAATATAGATAACAATGTATTGTCTTAAATTATCAGTTTTTATTTCTGTGAACCCAGTCACAGCAGATAATAACCTATACAACAAAAAGCA
>CM070032.1:149957562-149981063 GCA_036250615.1 Ptychadena robeensis
ATTAATAACAGTCATTGTTGCTTTCGCTGTGTCACTGTTCCAACTAAAGTCCCACAAGGGTATCCTATTTGGTTTTTGTAAGGTTTCTGTAATGAAAGTATGACGGCTGACTACTGCTGGATGCTATATCGTGACAGTTCACACACTGTGTATAACAGAATATCATACCAGAAGTATTTCTGAATAATCATAGATGGCAGAACAGTATTCACTGTAGTGTCCCGCAGTGTGTTCCTGAAACCTAACATCACCTAGACCTCATTTACTTGTTATAAAAAACACACACAGATCTGATATCAGCTCCGCAAAACTGATCTAGAAAACGTTTTGCTTTCTGATGTTTACATTTTTTTACCTGAGTAGTTAGAGCACCATTGGAGCACCAGGGGGCTTAAAAGACTTGTCACAGGCCAATTTTTTTGTTTGAAGCTTTAGATGAAGCCAGTGAAAACATAGCCTAATGCTGGGAGTACACTGGTAGATCCCCGTGTGACCAATGCCCAGCCAAGCGCAGCGTGATGACGTCTTTGACGTCTGCTGCATCATCGATATTGGTCACTACCTTGGATGGGGACCTGCAGTCCCCATCTAAAGTAATGGAAATCAAACAAGGTTTTCCAACATGTTGGAAACCTGTTTGGCTCAAATTTTTTAATAGATTGGAGCATAATCACACACGGCGCTCGACTATGCTTGAATCTATTACACAATCAAGCTGTGAATGGGGGGGGGGGGGGGGGGGGGGGGGGGGGGGGGGGGTAAATATGTGGCTGCTGGCAAAAAAGCTAATTCACAATGACAAGCCATGTTGAGGTATACATATAGATTTTATTACAAGAACATAATATTGAACATTACATTTAGTTCAGAATAATATTATCTATGGACCAGTGGTTCACTTGTGCAGTTTAATTGGGAACTGATTTACTTAGTTGAATTATTCTAACTGGTACTATTTTCCTGAGGTGACACAAGAGATGACAGCACAATGTATTTACATGCCTTTTATGTTTGTTTAAATAGATGTTTACTATTGTTGATCATCATTTTATGGGGGGGGGACATCTAGTGTTTTCTATGTTTTCCGAACTGTGAATGTCTTCATGTGTATGTGTTGTTGCATATGATGGTTCCATTAACATATCTGCTAAACACCATACAATATCTAAACATAATATACATTTATTTGTTAAGGATTAAACAATCCGGAGAATTGTTTGCTGGATCACTTTCTGTTGGCTGAAGAACTGGAGATCCATCTTGTTTCATGACTCCAGTCTCTCCATTGGAAATCTCATGCTTTAGAGAAAACACATCTATTTTATTCCTGTTGTCTAAACTTGCTGGCGCATCGGCCTCGTTCATCTGCCTATCCTGAGGACACGTCAGTATTTGCAGTAATTTTCCTGTTCTTTTGTTCATTCTACTATCAGTCTCACTGTGACGTAACCCATCATCTTGGATGTTCGTTAGTGGTACTTCTCTACCAAAAAAGTTTTTCTTCTGTGAGTTCATTGCTTCTTGTTTAGGTGACAGATAATTATCTCCTCGCGTCCCACATGGTACTGAAGCGAAGTTATTGAAACCTTCATGTGTATAGTCTGAATTCTGATCACCACATGATTTTGTAGCACATGGTGTCCCTTCTGGCTCATTCTGTGCATTTTCAGTATTTGAAGCATTGCAGTTTGGTAACAATGACATGCTTGGTTGGTTGTTTCCAATTTGGGGGGGATCTACTACATTTCTTGTGTGTTGCCTATGAGTTCTGTCCCGTTGGGGCACAAAGTCATTATACTCTTTCAAATTTAGCCTGAATTCAGGAATATTGTCTGCAGTCCCTAATGGACTTTCTCGTTCAGCCTGAGCTAGTTTACAACATAGGTATAGTAGCGAGTTAGTAATGCCTCTTCCAGGATCAGTGCCCATATAGGGTAACGTACACATATAGTATCGCTGACCTCCATGTTCCCTGCCCAACTCTCTCTGATTTGGAAGATTTCCTTTCATATTGGAGGGATAGTTGTTGTATTTTCTTTGCTCTGATGGAACCTCCTGAGGACTGTAGCCCCATGGCTGTGTTTCAGGTAATGGTAAAAGTTGCATATGAATGGGACTGTTTTGTCTGAGATGCATCTCATGTCCATTTGCAATGTGAACATTTTCCACTGGGTCAAATGATCTTCTTGTAATGGTCTGTGTATTCTTACCTAATGCCTGTGGATTGCTTTCATAATCTATGTAAAAGCCTGTATGGTCCAAAATACTGCCTGGTTTCTGTGAACCAGGTTGCCTAAACTCATATGGTGCCTCATTTCCAGAAAACTGAACTTGCTCTTGTGTTTTTGGAAGACCTGGTTTGGAAATGACAAAAAAAAGTTTTTGCCCATTTTCATGTCTGCCATCATATAATTCTTTCTTACTATGTTCTGCTAAATGGTTTTGAAGTTTTCGTGAAGGCCCTCGCTGTCTGTATGGCTGAGGTTTCATGCTTTCAAACTGATCTGTAGCAAAGTCATTCGTTTGCCAAGGTAGATTTTCAGACTGAGGCCTAGAAATGGTTTTAACAGTAAGTTCATCTTCTGTGTAGATGTCGGCATCTCTATGACCTGTTAAGTATTGGGGACTTTCTTTTGGATCTGGTGAAAGTTCCCATTGATTTTCCTTTTGGTTGCTTTGGGCATGCCTGGTATCAGTATCTGGAGGTAGAGAGCTTACTAAATAAATAATTTCTGGTGGTTGTCCAGCTTCACCTGTGCCTACTGAAATGTATCCGTTACTCCATGTACCGCCTGAGTCAAAAGTCCCACTTGGTGAATAGGTGTCTTCATTTCTTGCAACTATATCACTGTTGTGATTCACAAATGCACCTTTATCATCATAAATGTAATTTGTTTGGCTTGTTTCGATTTGTTTAGGTTGAAACTGTCCATTGTGATGATTTGAGAAAATGCCACTGGGAATATTTGTTTTTCTTTCTTCAACATATGGATATCTTGGATACTCTGAAATATGCTCATTACGCTGTGGGTGGACAATAATGATATTGCGATCTGGCACAGTGTTTCTGTTTAATTGCAAAGTTGGATGTTCTCTTGCCTGAGAATGATCTACATGTTTTGGAAAATCCCCACGCACTTCTGTAGGGTAGCCATTGTGTTTCTGCATATGTTCAGTTCTAGAAATACTCAGTTTGGGATCATGAAATGTACTTCTAACAACATTTACCAGTGGGGAAGCTGGCCTACCAGAAAATCTGACTCCTTGAGTGGGGTGTGTTCCTCCATTATTTATCCTCTTATCAGGTGAATGGTGAGGTGTGGAAGGCGCTTTATTTATTAAATGATTAGTGGGATATATGCTGCTAGGTTGGCCTACTCGTCCTGGTAAAACTCTGTTAACTGTATAATACCTCCGAAGATTCTCGCGATTTGGGAACCTTATAATGTGATGAGTCGGTCGTGGTGGTCCAGGTATTATGGTACCATATCTTCCATGAACAGAAGGAACCATATTTTCTCCTGGCAGCGGAATGTTTGGTCCATTCAGTATTACATTAGGGTTTTGTGGAATTTCTCCTACCAAGCTTTCATTATGTGCTGTAATATTTCCTTGACCATGATCTACTATTGTTGAATTGGTATCTACAATTGATGTGTTACTTGACTCTGTAACTGGAGGATCTGGTTTTGGTGGATCTTTCTCCTTAGGTGCTTCTTCATCTTCATTTGCCTCCTCAGAGTTATATGGAGGTCTACCGCCAAATCCATAATATCCAAAGTAATTGCCCTGTTAAAAGATTAACATTTTAAGGACCTGGAAAGCCTTCATGGACATTGACCAAAAAGAAATGTGCAGTAAATGTGAAATTCAGATCACATATGCCCCATACCAAATGTATAATAACTTCCACATGTATCGTTTTTTAAATGCTAAACTAAAAAACAGTTTTAAAAAGTGTAATCTTGTTCATATTAACCCTTCATTATTTAATTGCTATCTTGCCTAAAGGAATTTCTGGGGGAAGAACCATATTGTTGTCTCTCAGAACATAGATATGTTTAATGATAGAATGTCTTTTTTTTTAATCATTAAACTTTTAAGAATGTCTTTAAAGTAATAAGTAAATGTTATGACAAGAACCATTTGCTTTCCAAGTTTACAATACTAAATTCATCTTCTCTAGCTCCACCCTAAGCACATAAAAGGAGGGCAAGTGTGCAACCCAAGGTAGAGTAGAGCCATGGTGAAGGGCACCAAGAAAGATGTGTAGGGATGGGGATGGGGGATGCCAAGCAGGGACCAGAAAGACCATTAAGCCTATGAGTATGAATTGTTGTAAGATCCTTCAGATCCAAAAACCACCAGGTATGGTCTGTGAGCAGAAGGATAGTGGAGAAACCCTGAAGGCCAGAGGGAGAGATGTAGAAGAGGCCTGGGTTTTGCTGGTTAAGACAATTAATGTAGTTTATTACCAGCCTAAAACTTGTAGCTTGTCCTGTGTCTTATTGAAGGTTTTTGCTTGCCCTTTCACACTTTCTTGGGACTTTTGCTGGCTCTAACAATTTTATAGCTGGGTACTCAATTTGAGTCCTGAGATCATGTGGGACCTTGTTAAGCCTCTAACGTTCTATTGTTTGACCTGACGCATACTAGGTGACGCACTTCCCTCTGATCTACTAGTCAGGATCCAAACCCCCTGTGTCTGGCTGCAGCTCTGTCTGCTGTGCCACCTGGAAGTCTATGCAGCTTGTTGACCCTCTTGGGCTAAGATATTATGGTACCCAGTTTCTTTCTATAAAAGCCATGTCCTTTCACTTCTTCATTTTCAGATTATTGTGTTCCTGCCAATATCTTAAGGTCCCCATACACCTTACAAGCTTACCATACGATTTCTGTACAGTAAACTTGTCTTCTACCAAAAACATGTAATATGAGGACCTTTCTAACCCTTCCAATCACTATATATTCTATCAGGGATGACCTGTATTGGTTGGTAGATCTAAAAGAAATTGTATGGAGTGATCTAAAGATGTATGGAAGGCTTTACCGCTTCTCATGTCCACATTATCATCACATGTGTACCTGCTCTTGGCTTGATTTTATCTAACTACTCTTCATCTTGCTTCTTTGCTTACTTGATACCATTGGTTACTGACCTTCACTTGTTCCTGACTATATTTGTGCTTGCTCCCTCTCAGCTACCACTGTTTGTGCACTAATCCTGCCTGCACCTATGTTGCTGTTCCAGTTACTGGACTCTGAGTCTGACAAGGTAATTCTAACACTGGTAAATTTATTACTGGACCTAACAAATGCTGGAGATCATTGCTGGCCTTGAAACTTTCTTTTTTGGCCCATTGTTAGCACAATCTGTTCAGTTAATATTCAGGACAGGACCGTGGATTATGTAGTCATGAAGGGGTAATTTAATATTTCATGTCACAGCCATTTCATGTCACAGCCACTGAGAACATCAACTGAGTACAAATATATAAAATATATCAAGCTTCATGTTATGTATTGCGTGTTGTTATTTTACCTACCTGTGGCCAAAATGGGTTCATTGGATTCACAAAGGGAGGAAACATCTAAAAAAAGAAAAAAATATATGTGTATAAGGATTTTTTTTGTTCAATCATGTACGAATACATAAAGTAAATTAGATGTATAAAATTACATTCTGCCTAATCCTTAGAATAACAGCTATCTATAGCATAATATGTAAGATTACATATTATGAAGACCCCTTCCATTCAACAAAATACAAAGATCCCTTCTATTCAACAAAATCAAGGACCTCTAGTAAATTATAAGCTTAGCATAAGGAAGGTTGCAGAATTAAAAAAGTAGAAGTACACCCTAACAAACAATAACCATACATACCTGTGTATAAGCATGAATATAAGCCACGGCACCTAATTCTACCCAAAAACCTAAAAAAATGATTTGAGTATTAGCCTAGATTGGGAAATGTAGCAGCTAAAGCACAAAAAAGTGCTTTTGTTTTGGGTTGTCTTCATTTCATCTGGAGATTTAAGGAATTGTATTGGATTGTAGGAACATAAAAAAAAGTATTGCTCTAGTTCATAAATTAAGTACCGTATATTATTTTGTAGAGCGGTGAAAGTAACCTTATCTTTGTTGAAAACTTTAACAACAGTGTAAATTGAGCCTTAATGAGATTCCTAGAAAGAACACTGTTGCATTGGTTACCTGCGGAGTCTGAGGGTCAGGTGCTGGAGGCAGCTCTAGAGGTTGTTTTGTTACATGTTGATAGTTTGGCTTTGGCTGTGGCATTGGAAAAGGTGGTTGATGTGCAAATTGCTTCAATTGGGATTGTGTGTTATGAGAGGAAGCAATCTCCTTATTCTGATGATTATGCGGAAGCCATGGGGCAGGTTGTCGTGATAAAGCTTGTTGCATTTGGATCATTTGCGAGTAATTTGGGAGACCATATCCATACATAGCACCAATATGCGGCATCTAGAAGATAATTAAAAAAGTTTTCCAGTTCAAACCGATGGCAAGTACATATGTTTCTATATATGCATACATTTCATATATTATGCATAGTTGCCGCAAACTAAATGGCAAGCTTTCCTTTTACCTATTGAAGTGGGAACAAGAAAAGAGGGTAACATTACCAAAATGATATTTGCCACTAGAACATAGAGATGGTCGAATTTGTTTAAAAAATTAGACCATTTTGATGATTTTGAGTTAATTGCAAAGCCCCTGACACTAACACAAACAGTTTTTGCATAAATTAAGTTAAAAGTCAAGTAACAATTTCAAATATTAAAATTTCGACTTGGAGCTTGAACCTTATTTATGCAAAAACTACATGTGTTAGAGCAAAACTTTTTTTTTCAAATGTTCCCACAACCCTTCTCTACATCTCCAGCAATTTTGGTGATGATACCATGTTCAGGGGCTTTGCAATCAGCTGACAAAGTCAGCAAGTTGAAAAATTCGACCATCTCTACTAGAACATTTTCCTCTTAGGGAGAATTCACCTGTATTCGGACATACAGTATATTTCATTGATAAAAATAAAAAACAAAAGTGAACATACACACCAACGTACACAATACATTGGTTTAGGGTGTTTTCTGCTCACTTGTAGATGGTTAAATGGTCCATATGGCTGGCCCTACAATTTACAATAAGAATAGTTCAGTAAAGATAAATCCGTTGGTAAAGAAAGTTAGCAGTAATAGTGAAATAATAAATGTAATACTGAATAGCAATCCTTCAGAAAAAGGATACATTTAAATGACTCATAAAACCTTATGATTTACTAAAAACAACAGAACCCCCACATGGATGATGGTTATGATTGAACAATGAATTTGGAATATTTCTATAACAGTAAACAAGAAAAATAAGTTGGGATTGTTTGTTTTAGGCCAAAACTCCACAACGTTTTGCCAAAACAAGACTAAATCGTAGTGGTTGTGTCTTTAGAAAGTGGCTCATTTATTTTTAGTTGAGTGCGAGTGACTTTAAACATTTTAGAGCACTGCGTTCTAAAATTTGCATTACAATGGGATGCATCAGAGACACAGCCATTCACATATAAAGTGAATATAAAGCTTGTTCCAGCAAAGTAGGGAGTACTGGACCATGCAGCACTCTATATTCCTCCAGCCACACCAAAATGCCAGTACCAGGAAGCAGAGCATAGTTCCAGCTGAGTATGAAAGGCTGAAACTTTTTTCATGTGCATATTAACTAGCAGTACCCATTCTCTAAACCCACTGACCAACTTATGGAGAGACACATTTTACAATCTTGGTAAGGGGGGGTAGTGACCCACAGCTAAAAGGAAAATTATATATATATGGTATCCCATTGTTATATCCCACAGATCATTGTCTTTGTGATTGTATAGATTTTATCCTTATCCTGAAGAAGTGGCCCAGTGAGCCACAAAACGCTGTGTACAAAGCATTGATGTTACTTGGATTATAATTACAAAAATAAAAATATTTTTAATTCTCAAGAACGGGCGCCTCTATAAGAGCCTTATTTTCCTTTTAGCTGTGGGTCACTACCCCCCCCCCCCCCCCCCCCCCTTACCAATACCTTCTAACCGGAACGAATACGGACCAAGCATCCAATAAACGAACCGGTTACCCACAGGCTCATAGGGAGCGACCAAAGGCATAAAGTAAAGATAGACACAACGAAACACCATCCCCCCTCAAAAACACCCCCCACACCAAACTAAGAAAACCGCTCCTCCACAGGAACCGATCCTATCCCAAGGAAATCTTTTTTCACAGCTAACCTAACACATTTTACAATCTGGCACTGAACAACTTACCCATGTTGGAGGAACAATAAGTCTGTGTCATATAATTGTTTATTGCAATGCAGAATGTAAATGTACAACTAATGGTAGGTTACACAGATATCGAGTTTTGTGACCCCTGAGGTAAATTATATAGGAAAAAATGGTAAGGGTGGTTTTGTTCCTTAATTTCCTTTGAAAACTGGGAAGTGGATAATTTAACTTATAAAGTTATATAACTGTATAATTGTTGTATTATAGAAGCATACAAATTGACTACAAGTCTGACAGGAAATGTCACAACATTACTAAAGTGTAAAACACTGAAGAGTACCTATGCCCTTTGCTGCCTGTGAAGTATGTGATTAAAAAAATCTATCAGTACATGATATGTGAGAGAAGTGATAGGGACAGATAGTGTCTAGACCAGACAGGGCCAAAACCGGCCCTTTAGTCTTTTCATTTGTCCCTTTGTCACCTTGGTGTCATGATGCTGTGGCTCCCCTCATTCCCTGCAGTAAGGGAAGATAACACCTAGAGGATCATTGTTTGGATTGTTTCATAGAGGTCATAGTTTGCTGCAATAGAATGTTTAAGCTTCTCTATCAAAATCTTCTATTTATAAATTTTTTAACATATTTTCTTTTTTTAAATATTCTGTTCTAGCTATAAGGACTTGGGACCCCTATGCTGGGCGGCCCTTGCAGGCTTTTGTTCCGGTCCCTATGTCACATTTAAAACCCCATTGTGGCCCACAAGTCAAAATGTTTGCCCACCCCTGGGCTAGACCGAGATTTGAACCCCCAGCCCTAGGACCCTAGCTCTGCTTACCATTGAACCAACAAGCAACCCATTCTTTTTATTTTCCTTTCCATAAATTTGCCAACACATGCATTTGTGATATCCTTACCTCTTCGCTGTTGCTGCCTCTGTATGAGAATGGCATCTGTGTAAGAACAGAGTTTTCACATTAGTTTTACTATTACAGGAGAAACTATTGAAATAAAAGTTCCAACTATAATTTCTAATGTTCAGTAACTTACAGGGAAGCCAACAGAAAACGGAAGAGAGAACAACAAGAAGGATATCATCATTGTGCGACCTCTAAAGAAAGGAAAGGGGGCAATGTTAATTATTTAAAACAATTATTTAAGAAGTTCAGTTAACATACTTTTCTATTTTTAATGAAAGTGAGACCCGTAAACTAGGACTCCACCATGCACTCTTATCCTCTGATGTCGACATCAATGTGACGGAGGCTCAGACCGACAGATCAGGAGTTCTGACGGGTTGTGAAGACAGCCATGTCATAGCCCCATTCCTCCGCATGCAGGGATTTTAGCACATGTGGTGCCCTAGCCTAAGACATTGCATGACATTCTAAGGATATGGCTTAAGCTGGCCATAGATGGGTCGCTTTCTTGTTGATTTCTCAGCAGATTGACCATGCCGTGATTAGTGCTGAGAACCCGGGCACCCTTTGTGTGCTGGCCATTTCTTTGGATAGGGACTGATGTCCCCATCCAAAAGAATGGCATCGGCCGGGAACTTACTGGCATGTAGGATAACCATGCGCTCTGACATCCGGCAGATTCCTGGTCTATCTTGCCAGGTAGGCGCACACAGCCGGCCTATTGGAGGGAACGTGCATGGCGGTAGATCGGCTTAAAAATTGGCGCCTCTATGCCCAGATTTACCCATAATCATACCAGTGTACCTCAGTCTTAAGCTGGCAATACCTTTTAAGATCTCTCTGTCAGATTTCCTTTAGATCTACTAACAACTATGTAGTATAGGGTCCTCTGCAATTGAACACAGGTAGACTTGATGGTTTAGAAAGCCCCTCATATTACATGGTTTTGGTAAAACAAAAGGAGATCTAAAGGAAATCAGACAGAGATCTCAAGGTGTATGGGGACCCTTAAGCCAACCATAGACGTGCTGATTCCCGGCCATAGTTGTGGGCGATCGACAGGCATGCGCGTTCCTGCCTAATGCATAATGGTCAGCCCCAGGGGTGCCTACCTTGAGGTTTCGACCCAAAAAGCACGACAATCCGTCCTGCTGGTTCTTTTTGTGGCCGATCCTGTTGTAGTCAGTTACTGTGGATGGGGAGTCTCCTCCCCCTCCAAGTTATTTGGCTACAATCTGACGTGAATCGCCTGTGTTAGTGGAGCACACAGGATCCCATCAGTTCTGTAGCTGACTCCTCACAGCGTGGTGACGTCATCATACTGTAATGAGTCTGCTACAAGCCGGCCATGGATCGAGGTGTCTATGACCGGCTTTAGTGTCCTAAAAACATTTCGTTTTTTTCTAACACAGGTCATGAAAACATGAATATGCTTAAAGCCACCCATACACCTTTAGATCACTCCATACAGTATCCTTTAGATCTACCAACAAGTCTGTAGTATAGTGGCCTTCCTGAATACATAGTTATTGGAAGGTTTAGAAAGGTTCTCATATTACATGGGTTTGAAAGAAGAAAAGTTATTGTGGTGAATAGAATGTATTTCTATGACTATGAGTAGTCTAAAGACCCCCATACACCTTACAATCTTACCAAACAATTTCTGTGCAATCAAAGGTCATATACACGTCTAGATTTTTCGTTCAATCAACTTAATTCAATAAATTTTTTTGTTGATTGATTGAAAAATCTATGGTTAGATCGACCTAAAACGAAAAATGATTGGACATGCTGGAAAATTTTAATCGGTTGAAATTCAATTCCTCTTTTAGTCGATCCAAAAAAAATTGATCAAAAATCTGTTACTACAGTTGACATAGATTACAATCAATCACTGATTTCCCTGACCCCAAAAAATTATCTTTTTAAGTTGATTGAAATGAAAATCTAGACATGTATGGGGGTCTTAAGTTCTAAGCATTCTAATACTATTGCAATAATTCCTATTTCAATTGCCTTCCAAGGTTTCCCCCCATACTCTATCAATATGTTATGTAAACTGTTTCTATACAGGATAAATAAAAAATATATGTTTAAATATATGAAATGTTTTTTTACAGTACAAATTTTTTATAGTACAGTTTTATACACGACTATTAACAATATAACTTTGTACAACTCACAATGACATTGCTGATTTTACGAATAATGTGGATTCGTTGTCAGATATCATATCCCTGTAATTAAATAATAATAAATAATATACTACCGTATATCACATTTCCTATGTGTGTAAATATACAAACACATTTCTGTTTCTATAAATACAAAAAAAACCTGGATTACTAATACAATCATTTACTATAAACGAGGCAAATAAGAGTTAATGTAATGTAAATAAGTAAATAAAATAGGAGGTGAAACATACCTTACATCATGTGGAAGAGAGGTCATGAAGTAAAACCTTGTTACCTGATCACCTGGAATGAAGCTTGATTGAGCATTTAAGAAGTGTTTGAAGAAAACAGGACCAATCATCGGTGAATGATACAACCGTTCATCAAATCTGTTTAGACTGTTGAACGATCATATAGTGTGAGTAATTACAAGTCAGTCAAATTTGCAAAGATAAGCAGTTTTGTGAACAAGAATGCGAATCAAACATTTCTCAAACTGTTTGTCTTCATCTCAGCAAAATGAGGTGCTAGCTTCTGCCAGTAAAGATTAGAGATGGTCGAATTTTTCGACTTGCTAACTTTGTGAGCTGATTGCAAAGCCCCTGAACATGGTATCATCACCAAACTTGCTGAAGATGTAGAGATGGGTTTTTGAAAAAAAGAAGTGTTGCTTTAGCGCGTGTACTTTTTGCATAAATTAAGTTCAAAGTTAAAGTCGAAATTCCGATTTTCGAAATTTTTACTTGACTTTGAACTTAATTTGTGCAAAAACTGTTTGTGTTAGAGACATACTTTCTTTTTTGGAGTGTACCCCCAACCCTTCTCTACATCTACAGCAAGTTTGGTGATGATACCATGTTCAGGGGCTGTGCAATTAACTCGAAATCGGCAAAATGGTCGAATTTTTAAAAAAAAATTCGACCATCTCTAGTAAAGATCACACAGCTTCAAGTGTCTCATAAGAATTTTTTTTAATTTGACTAGTTTGACTTTGTAAGTCATTTGCAAAGCCCCTGAGCAGGGTATCATCACTAAACCTGCTGAATATGTTGATGGTATATTACAAAAAAGAAAGTATAGTTCTAGCACAAATAGTTTTTGCATAACTTAAGGTTCAATTCAAAATATGCACCTTGAACTTAATATATGCAAAAACTACATATGCTAGAGCAGTGATGGCGCACCTATGGTACGCATGCCAGAGGTGGCACTCAGAGCCCTCTCTGTGGGCATGTGGGCTGTCAGCCATCACAGAGGAAAGAACTGCAGCCTATTGGCTCCCAATGCTGTCAGCTCTCTTCCCCTCTCTTCTGATTGCACACAGTGCCCCATACCCTCTCCTATTCTATCTTATAAGAAACTAGAGTGTGTGCTACATGTGTATATGATATGTGTTATTCAGGTTAAATAACCATGCTGGCATATTGGAGATAAATAATTGGGTTTTGGGTTTCAGTTTTGCTCTAAAAGGTTCGCCATCACTGTGCTGGAGCATAAAATTTTTGCTTTCAAATGTTCCCACAACCTTTTTTCCAGAAATGTAGGTGATTTTACCATGTTCAGGGAATCAACTAAAAAAAAGTAAATTTTTCTGAAAATCTGACCAGTTTGATTTTGGGAGTCGCTTGCAAAGCCCCTTAACACGCTATGATCCCCAACCTTGCTGAGATGTAAAAAAGGATCCAGTATATACACAAAATACTACAAAAAGTATTGCTCTAATATAAATAGTTTTTCCATAAATAAAGTTCAAATTCAAGTCGAATTTTTTACTTTGAATTTGAACTTAATTTCTGGAAAAACTACATGTGCTAGACCAAAAGTAATTTTTTTAAATGTTCCCCCAACCCTTCTGCACATCTGCATTCCCATGTACCCATGCGCCTTCAGCCAGCCACATCTGAAACAGGTGACACGGGGGGGGGGGGGGGGGGGGGGGGGGAGTGTGAGGTGCTGCCTCCATGGACCCCATTTCCAACTAATTGGCAAGTTAATGTGCAGACACGCGATGACCCACATGATGTAAAAGTAATGATAAATCACTTGTTTTCTGTGCCTTCATGGTCAAGTTCTGAGCCAGTTATAGATTATTTCGACTGGTGCTTTGACACTTTTCTCTCATGACTAGCATTAGGCTTTTTGGCAATTAATGACTCCATGGCATAACCTTTGCCAACGACCCTTCTTTCACCTTATTGCACATAAAGTTATCCTTGGGTACCCATGACACTTAAGTTGATTAATCAGCTATCGTTCATTGTACAACTTTTGGTAGGAGCAAGGCAATCAACCTCATAAATGGTTTGAGGGCCTTTTCACACTATATGCATTGCGACGCGATTTTATAAACACATGCGTTTTAATAGTGCTGGTTTTTTTTCATAGAAAACCAATGTTACCATTCACACAACATGCGTTACGTTTCCACATGCATTTTTCATTGGTTTGTTCAAAAACGCAAATGCAAACGCAGATGTAATGTGAAAAACGCATGCGTTTTTGTATATATGCCGAAAGGCACGCTTTTAGAAAACGCATATAGTGTGGCACTAGGGAATGAAATATATATAGCTTGTAGGGAGGAAAGGAGACTCGGTCACTTGCTCCAGAACAGGAACATCCTGTGAAGTGATATGTTACATCAGATGTAGCTAAATGTGGGCATACACGGTTCAATTTTTGCTTTCATTTGACTTAAAAAAATGGATCATTGAAGTCCATGTTTGAAAATGAATTCCTTTATACCTGAAATGATCGACCAAAAGTAATGGCAATTAAACATAACATTGTATATAACAGAACAAGGGCAAGTTTGGGAGTGAGGAAAAAGGTGCCTGTGCACCAAACCTAACACTTCCCAGTTATGGAGCCTAGGCACTCCACTGGACTTTTAAGGCACCAATAAATTGGTTGTAATGATTACATAAATTATTTATTGTAATATAAATATTACAAGAACATATGCAATTCATCAAAATGTATTAAAAATAAACATAACATTGATTGAGCAGTGATCGAACATATTTTAGTCAATCATTTAAATATCTGACGTGTTTTCTAGGTATTTTGATGGATTTGTATCAGATGGTACAGCATGTGCACAGGGCTTTGGTAAGGAATTGATCAGTTCTGAATCCTTTACACTGTGTGGGAGTACCATCAATTGACGTTAGTCAAAAGTGGATATATGTATGGCTAGCTTAAGCCTTGTCGCCTGCTGCAAGACAAACCTCCTGCTCATTGCAGCCTAAAACTTCCAAAAACGAAAGTAACCTACAACTGTGTAAGCTGGCTATAACTTTGTAAGCCAGCCATAAACGCATAGATTCGTGGCCGATTTTGTGGCAAATTGTCAGCCCACAGCACAACCCCATACATTCATGTTTAATCAGTTCATACATAAATAAGGTGGAATGTATCAAAGAAGAATGTATGGAAGAAGAATGTATCAAAATCCTTCTAATCCATTCCAACATTCATTATCAGATCCCAACAATTATGTTATGTGGCATCTGCCTACATGGGTGTCATGTGATCAATTGTATTTTGGGAGCCGAATAGGTTAAGCTCATGAATATAATGAATACACAGAAAGCGTATGGAGAAAAGTAATTTCTCCAGTGAAAATAATTTGTCTGTGTTTTTTTCTTAGCATAGTAATTAAATGTCTAAGGGTGGAATTATGCTGATTACTATAAAACGTGTCAAAACATTGTTGTATAAAAAAAAGTCTGTAAACAACCAAAGTTCTGTTGTAGTATGTATATGTCCTTCATGTTTACAGTGTTGAAAATACATTTTAAGGCTAAGGATATGTTTCCACAGCGTCAGTGAGTCCGCCAAGGTCCCTCCGGTCCTAAGGCATGCGCTACAGATGGAGGGACCTTTCTGCCCCATTCTTCTGCTCCTTCGCGGTCCTGGAAGTGATGATTGCAAAGGACCGAAAGTGATGTTGTGTATGTCTTCTTTTGAAAACGATTCATTGCCAGCAGATACCCATCTGTTGGTAATGGATTAAATTAATTGTCTATACGTCAATACATACGTTAAACGGTGGGGGTTTGACGCCGTGGAAACATAGCCTAAGTGTCCACTGCTTCCAAAAAAAACTAATGTCAAGGCTGTTCCTGGAATGCAGGAGTTTCAGTAAAGCTCCCTCTGAGCCCAATTCTGGTTCATGAAATCATATAGATTTAATAAGGATATGAGGTGCATAACCTAGTGCAACAGAGTAAGGTTCCGTTGATGGTACCTCCATTATTGTGAGGGCTTTATTTTATCTTTTCCTTTATCCCTAGCCTTTCTTTTTTGTACTTTGTTGCGGTCCTTGTGTTCCCATTCCTATCCTATCCCATTTTATCATTTCACATGGTCTCATTGACCACTTGATGTCGTTCTGGCCTCTGACATTACTCCTACTGCTGACTGCTGACAGTTGTACACAACTATTTAAAAGACTTGCAGACTATCTGAATGTTAATTCCCTTCTTGTCCCCTTCCAATCATCCCTAAGGTTGCTTATGACTAGTGATGGCTGAACTGCCCGCAAGGCGGACAGTTCGGCCGCGAACAAGCATGTTTGCCCTCCCTCTCGCCGGCGGACAGTACGGGTGTTCGACCCGCCCCGTTCGCCGGCGAGAAGAAGATCTATATTCTTCCTCAGGCAGGATCAGAACCTGCGAGATCGTGCCGGAGGAAGAATCTTTTCACTAGAAGACTGGGCATGAAGCCGGTCTTCTAGTAAAAATACCGGCTCGGAGCAGGATGTGACGTCACTGACGTCACATGCGGTTTTAGAGGCGGGGAATTCGAATGTGTCCGCGAACAGGCGGACGGCGGACTTCTTTAAAAGTCAGATGTTCGGCCATCACTACTTATGACTCATGTGAGCTCAGTGCCAAAGAACAAGGCAACATTCCCTGCTTCTTCTTGTGGATCTCTCCTCTGCCTTTGACATGGTAGGTGATCCTCTTCTTATTGGTATTCATGACTCCACACTTTCCTGGTTCTCCTCCTAACTGACTCACAGCTCTTTCGGGACATCTTTCGATACCTCTTTTTCTTCCACCTCCCCTCCCGTTGGTGTTCCACAAGGCTCAGTGCTTGGCCCTGTCCTATTCTCCCTCTACACCTCCTCCCTTGCAAACCTATCTCATCCTTTGGCCTGCAATACTACTTATATGACACCCAAATGTACCTATTCACCCCAGTCTTTACTTTATCTGACCTAGACAACATCTCTCAGTGCCTATCTGCCATCTCTTTATGGATGACTGACAGATTCCTTACACTTGACCTGAGTAAAACAGAACTCATTACCCCCCCCCCCCTTCCATCACTTTCTAAACTTCCCCCCAACATCTAACTTACAGTAAATAACACATCTCCCCTATTCCTCAAGCATAAGCATGCTGCCATGTAGCCACCTTTGACTGTGGACTCTCCTTTGCTCCCCATATACAGAGCATTTTTAGACCCTGCCACTTCCAACTCAGCAACATCTCCAAGATACACCCCTTCCTATCCCCAGAAACCACCAAAGTCCAGGTACACACTCTCATAATTTCTTGTCTGGACTACTGCAACATCAGACAGGATACTCTACTCCTACTGTGTCATAACCTGTACCTGTCTGGTGCATCTCAACTCTAATTTATGTGCAGCGCTGTAATATGTGTGTAATATGTTGGCGCATTATAAAAAAAAAAGTTTATAATAATATATATTTTTTTAAATCATACACTTGTACAGACCACATGTGAGAAATCCAGAGATACCAAATACCAAAGGAGAGCTTAAAAGGTTTACATTTTTTCGACTTGCTGACTTTGTGAGCTGATTGCAAAGCCCTTGAACATGGTATCATCACCAAAATTGCAAGAGATGTAGGGAAGGGTTGATGGAACATTTGGAAACAAATATTGCTCCAGTATATATAGTTTCAGCTCTCCCATCCAGCTCTCCCTGTGTGTGTGGGAGCTGGGCTCACTCTGTCAGCTCTCACACACAGCACACACTGTGTAATCTGCCGGGTGATTAGATTACATGCATAGGTGCATAGTGCATAGGAAAGATCCTACAGCTCTGTGTTACTGGCAGTGAGCTCAGCTGCTTGAGCCGAGCTCACACACAATGCAGATGGGAAATCTGACCACGGGCAGCTCTTCCATCTTCACTGTATATGAGTTAGACTCAAGCTGCCCAGCTCACACTCAGCTCAGAGACAGCTTTCCTGCCCTTTAACTCCTGTTCTGCCAGTTGGAGCACAGGTCAGCAGAGTAACAAAAGCCAAAATACTTTTTGGCCATGGGTCAATCCAAAGTATAGGGTGCATCCTATACAATGTAGTATCTTGTGACCACAAAATTACAGTAAGTTCAAAGTTGAAATTTTGACTTGATTTTGAACTTGATTTATGCAAAAAATTGTGTTAGAGCAATATTTTCATTTTTTCAGAATACCTTTAACCCTTCTCTACATCCCTAGCAAATTTTGTGATGATAGCATTAGGAGCTTTGTAATTAACTCACAGAGTCGAACTGGTCAAAATCTCTAGTAGGGATATCAATAAATTCAAATTAGAAATACATTATGTCTTCAGAAAGAAATACAGGGGTGTTTCAGATGATCACGATGAGTTCTTGATTTCAGTGAACTAGTGGAGAGGAGTTCAGCATGAATAATGTGCTAAATGGACCAGATATGGCCCCCTGGCCATAGTTTGCCCATGACTTAGAACCATTGTCAGTTTTCACCAATCACCGATGTCTCCAGAAATGGAAGTAAACGTGTAGTGGCCAGGAGTTGTATAGTGAGGGTGAGGTCCCCTTTAAGATGCCGGACCAGAATGCCCTGGTTCAACCTGATTACTTAAGGAGGGACTCGGCCTCTGAGAGGGTACCTTATGGGGAGAGAGAAGCCTGTATACAGCTGCTCTGTCTACGGCCTACTTCCCCCAACCGTACCATTCGGCATGTGCGCAGCCGGTAGGCGAAATAGCACAAGCTTTTTCCTACTGCTGTGCCGGCCACCCATGACCCGTACTGTCCGGTGGGGTGGATACCCGGCCCTAGCCATTGGGTCACGTCTGGACTACTGCAGGGAAGCTTCTGGGGTGCTTGCTACTTCAGCACAACATACCCATCTCCGGTGTCACCTGCAAGTTACAGTGTTCAGTGGCTGTGTGCTTGGCCTGCCGTGAAGAGATTCACTTCCACGCAGTTGAGGACCCATGCCTGGACTTTTTTCAGAGACTAGTTACTGTGAACTTTAGCGTAACTATAACTTCGTTATATACAGTTTGCCATTTCCCATGAGCGAAACCAACTGCTTGGGCCTCTCAGTTCAATAAAGTTCCTGTTTAAGCTCGTCTGATTGATACCTATACCTGTGTCACTACAAAGGAAAATCTAAAATCTACAGATTTCACCAGAACAGGAAAAGAAGAACATTTTTCCAATAGGGACACTTTTTTCAGACCATAAGACGCACCCATTTTTTAGAGCACGAAAACCAGAAAAAATATTTGAAGTGTTTATATCAATTAGGCAAACTTCCCCTCTGCAATACCTAATTTCAGTCACAAGTTGTCACTAGTGAGTACTTGCCGTGACATTACAGCTTCTTTCTCATACATCAGGAAAGAGGGGGGCTGAGGGGGAAGCTGCATGCAGATGCCTTCCCTCTATAGCTGTGTTTGTGTGAAAGCTGCAGCGTAAGTGCAGCTTTCACACAGGCAGAGATAGATGGAAGAGGTGCTGGCTGGAAGCCCTTTCTTCCATCTCTCTGTGCTCTTCATTGGTTATATAGTGGGGCTCCACTAATATAAGCAATGCAGAACAGTTTAAGGGTTGTACATCTGACCTGGTTAATCTTCTTTCTGGGAGAGCGACGACACTGGGGCGACTACCTGCGTCTGAGTGGCTGCTGGTGGTCGCAACTTCGGACCAGACGCAGACACTCTTTCTCCTCTTAAATATGACTAGATAATACTGGCGTAACCACTGCATAAAATCTCATATCTTTTCTATGAAGCCAGTCTGGTTGAACCTGCAGATGAACAAGTAGTGATGGCAGGTTTTCCTGCACTACTGAACTCACGAAAAACCAACAATGCTAATCAAGTTGCTCTTCCCTGATTTGCTGGTCAGGAGCAATGTATCATTTCTACTTCTTGGGTAGGCTAAATACAATCAGTCAATCAGAGGAGAACTAATGAATCAGCTCAAAGGAGAAAGCAGAGTATCTCAGCTCTCAAAGTATGTAAGTAATGTAGATACATGTAAAAAGAAAACAAAAGAAAGTTCACTATATTATGTGTTTATTAAGCATGATGAAAGTATTAAGCATCAATAGGATCAACAGGAAATCGTAATATATATATTAAAGCACATCTCTATGAAAAGAACACAACATCCCAGTTCCGTATTATCTCCAGCAGGCAGATACACCACAGCTCTGGAATACCACAAGTATAAGATATATATATAGTATCTAACATACAAAACCTAAAACATTTGCACATAACATTTTATTTGCAAAGAGTATACCTTAAACTAAACATATTGGTGATGAAAGAGGTCAAATGTTGTTATATCAGTGATATTTATTTTAAGCACTATGACACCACATTTAAATATATTTATTTTCTAAGGTGTATAGATTATTTTCTGCTGATTAAGGAATGTATATATAGAGTAGTGCAGCAAAACGGTCTAATGTTGTTTCCTTATTCGATACCAAGGCTACTGTATACTGTAAGTTTTTTGTAATTCACCAAGAGATACCAAGAGACCAGAAATACCAATAGAATTATAGCACTGCCTATTCTAACCACAACATTGTTCTGTGTGAGAGTTATCATCATTTACTGGGTAGAATAATTGTCCATACGAAAAATGGAGCAGTGATGAGACTTGAGTCCCTCCCCTGTTTACAAAGGTGAAAAGGAAGTTGGACCCCTTCATATTAGCACAGGTTCCCCTGGTTCTCTTTCTGTCCTTTTCTCTTATTTCAGGCTGAATTTTATGGCTTTTTTCCCCTCTTCTAACCATTCCTATACTTAGGTGGCTTTACACACTTTGTCATCTGAATCTATAGAGCAGGGATGTCAAATTCTGGCCCACAATGTCATTCTATTTGGTCTGCAAGATTTTTTAAACATATTATTTAAGAAATAAATGGCACATATGTGTCTTTTATCTGACACTATTTCACATGGGTTATAGTATTACGCTTGTTTCCATATGGAAATCTGATGAGAAGAAACAATTATAAATACTTTTTTCAATAAAAATTTAAGTTGGCCTGTGACTTTGTCTATGCTTTAAATTTTTGTCCACTCTGTGTTTGTGTTTGACACTCCTGCTATAGAGGGATACATAGTTGCTGCTTATACAGCACACAGAAAGTGAGAAGAACAGCATTTCTACCATGAAGTTACAAATTTTGAACTTGCTGAATATATCCTCAGCCTGAAAAAAACCAAGGCAGCAAACCTACTAGAGCAGTGATGGTGAACCTATGGCACTCGGAGCCCTCTCTGTTGGCACGCGAGTGGCAGCCAGCACAGAGGAAAGAACTGCAGTAAATTGGCTCTCAATGCTGTCAGTTCTCTTCCCCTTTCTTCTGATTGCACACAGCTCCCCATACCCTCTCCTATTCTATCTTATAAGACAGTGTGTGTTAACATGTTTCGTGTGTGTAAATGAGTTGTGTAATTCGGGTTATATTGCCATGCCGACACTTTGAGATAGATAAGTTGGGTTTCAGTTTGGGCACTCGTTTTCTGATCACCATCACTGCCCTACAGCATTGCAGTACATTATTTAAGACTTGGTGAATTTGCTATACTCTTTGGGTCTACAAGGCTTGCTGCATTTGTAGCATCTCATGTACTATTGAAATGACTATGAATAGAAAGAAAACACTACCGTAATTAACAAATGTACACAGTTAGATAGTTAAGTGAGCGAAATATGTTAGTGACTTAAAGCAGTTTGTAACTAATGAAATGTTGGCGACTTTCCATTAGGGTTCCTGGAAATATTGATTTTGTAGATGGATATCATTATGCATAATCGGGGAATCTATACCATTATTTCCATAACCAATGTCCATATGAGTAGGATTTTCTCTGTGAATGCCATACATTAAGGATTCTTCAATGCCATATGGAGCAAATCCTGCGGCAATGTCATGTGTAGGATTGGGGACATTGCCTGGGGTTACAGGTGCTGGACCGTTGCTTTGTCCTAATGGATTAGGTCCAATATTAGGAAGATTGATGTTAGGGAATGGAAGGGTGTCAACGTGGCCTGGTACAATTCCCTCTAAGCCAGGAATGGAAGGATTCATGCCACCAATTGGAGGATTTTCAGCTGGGATCTGTGCAGCTCCCTGACCTGCTGGTTTTACACCTGCTCCAAGAGTGTCATCTTCTATAGTAAAGTCTCCTGTAAAGGCTGGGTTCTGTGGCATGCCTCCAAGACTCGGTCCAACTCCTAGCAATGCTGGTAAAAGGGAACTCAAAGGATTAGAAGCTCCAGCTTGACCACCCTGTAATACATAATATTGAGCAATTGAGTTCAGGATTGAATTCATATAAAAATAACGTAACTCAAAATATTACTTAGAATAATATATGCACAACAATGGGTTTGTAACTGCAACAGTGAGTGGTTTAAGGTAAGCTAAGTTTAGTGAATCTAAAACCATAATTATTTTTTATTAAGTAAGGAGAGTTTAGAATCTCCTTAGGATTATATGTTGTCTGTGTCCCTTCTCCATTAACTTGTTACCAATGCCTCATTAATATTAACCTCCCAAGTGCTCTTGTGAGGTCCAGATTTCTGTACCAAAAGCGCACCATAGACTTAAATGGAATATTTTTTTCATGTTGTAGGCCTGTAAATTAAAATTTAAGATATGTCCATACAAGGGTCTAGTAGACATTCTGAATATAATAATGCTTAAAACAAACAATTCTGTTAAAAAAAATGATATACCGTATTTTTCGGACCCCAAAATTGGGGGCAAAAAGTGCCTGCGTCCTATGGTCCAAATGTGCGACCCCGCGGCCACTCGGCCGCTGGTGGTCGCATCTTGGCTGCCCGCCAGCTCCCCCGGCACGGAGATTAGCCGGTGGAGCTAGAGGAACTGTCAGTTGAGAGATGCCGGCTGATGTCGGCTCTCTCAGCTGTACTGTAAAATTGCCTGTCAGCAAAGCTTTGCTGGCATAGGTAATTAGAGAGAGAGGGAGAGATGGACTGCCATCTTTCCCTCTCTCAGTGTCAGTGGGAACCGTATTAACTCGGCAGTTCCCACGGACACAATCACAGCTGATCTTCCCAGCTGTTTAGAGCAGAGAGGGAGAAGACTGCAGATTTCTGCCCCCTCCCTCCTTCTCCTCCTCCCGATCAGTGATCAGTATGAAGACGCTGAGCTTGAGATTGTACTGCTGCTAGTGACCCCTGCTGGCTGAATTGAATATTGCCTTCATTCATTGTATTAACCCGATTGATGTGAAAACTTAATAAATCTTTTTTTTTCTGGATTTCCTGCCCTTAAAACTGTGTGCGTCATATGGTCCGGTGCGTCTTATAGTCCGAAAAATACGGTATACAATAAAAGGTATTATTTGAATGATAACATCTCTAAAATACTTATGTTGAATGATAGATTTCAAAACAGTTTGGATTCATATTTATGTTTTTTTTATATTCATAATACAATTTTTATTCAATTGGAAATGTGTTATGTGTTTTTTTTATACTTTGAATTGTATTGGATACAGTTATCACTGTATCCAATACAATGCCCTTTGGCACCCTCTCTCCTCTGCTGTGCGGAAAGGGTTAACTGCATAGAAGACTGTTCTGGTGTAATTTCCATTTGAATCTCCCACCACTAGCGGCTCTGGATGTGCATTTGGCTGATGGAGCGTAAAGGAATAATTTGCATGGCTCTGCCCACTGTCCTGAAGTGAGGATTTTTCTTTTAACTTTTGATATTGGGATGGAATGGGTCATGAAAATACCTTCTGTTTACTGTGCTATACCTGGTTAAACACAAATGCAAGATTATTAGCATGCCTCTGTCTCATTTCTCTCTC
>CM070032.1:149981163-149993168 GCA_036250615.1 Ptychadena robeensis
GGTGCGCTTTTGGTACAGAAATCTGGACCTCAGCAGTGCGCTAGGGAGGTTAACAAGGAATTCCCAAGAACACTGACATCAACAGTTGCCAATTAAATATCTAGTTTAGTACCTGCATTTCTTCTGAGCTCATCATCCCAAGCCTGGCTGGAGGTAACTGGAAAACATGCCAAGTTTAGTTTTCAAATCTGATCAAATATGCATTTTCAGCATGGCATTGATAAGCAGTGATTTGTCGCTGTAGATCAAGGGTGTCATACTTAAACACAGTGGGCCAGTATTACAAACTTAAATAAAGTCGCAAGGCAACCTTGATATTTGTAGGAAAAAATTCAAAAATTTAGGCTATTTATCCTTCTTGTTAAATATAAGGATGAATTTATTCATATAAAAATAAACGTAAGTTTGTCTGGAACAAGCGAAGTGTAATGGAATTTTAAATAAAAGACACATTTGTGTCATTCATTTCTTAAATAATTTTTTTTTAAACAATCTCACTGGCCAAATAAAATTTATCTGTGCACCCCTTCCCATGTAAAACAATAATTTCAAAAATGACTTGTCCATATACGTGAAAGAGTCTACAAAATCTTTAAATGCGGTAATCATAGAGCTTCTACAGTAGTGCTTGACTTAGCCAGAATTTACATATAAGAAGCTTACATTATTAGTAGAGATGGGCGAACATCGCCATTAACTGTCCACGAACGGGCGGGTCGGACTTTTAAATAAGTCCGCCGTCCGCCCTGTTCGCGGACACATTCAAATTCCCCGCCTCTAGGCGGGGAATTTGAATCGGAAAAAACGGATGTGACGTCAGTGACGTCACATCCGGTCCTTGGACCGCAACCTGGAACGCATAGTTCCTGGTTACGGGCGCAGGATGTGACGTCACTGACGTCACTTCCTGCTCCAAGCCGGATTTTTCACTACAAGACCGGCTGCGTGCCCGGTCTTGTAGTGAAAAGATTCTTCCTCCGGCACGATCTCGCAGGTTCTGATCCTGCCGGAGGAAGAATTTAGATCTTCTTCTCGTCGGCGAACGGGGAGGGTCGAACACCCGTACAGTCCGCCGGCGAGAGGATGGGCGAACATGCTCGTTCGCCGCCGAACTGTTCTCCGGCGAACAGTTCGGTCCATCCCTAATTATTAGGTATATTAAAAGGAATGTAAAATATAATGTTACAAGTATATACAGTGGACCCCTGAGTTACAACAGCTTGACTTAGGACCAATTGAAGTTAGAGCCAAACTAGTTTTAACTCACAACCAAAGTCTTGACTAACAACCAGACTGAAGGCCGAAAAGTATTTCCGCTTGCATGGTTGTAAACAAAGACCCGGGATATCAGAGAAACATTTGTAAGCTGCATTCTGAGCCCAGATATGCTTGGTGATTTAATTTCAGACAGTGCATGATAATGGCCAGATCAAAATTGAAAAGAAGAAGGAAATTTGGAAGAAATATGAGAGTGGGTGTCCCATCTCACTAATAAATTCAGAATGTCATAATGGACCATCTCACCAATCTACAAAAGTCTACAGACTCTTCCAGGAAGAGAAAGGACGCCAGAGAGTCTGATTCCAGATGCTCTTATGGAAGGAAACTCTCCTTCCAAACAATGACCACCTTCCATGTCATCCTCTCTACCTGAAAGCCTACCATGTCAACTTGAATGGTGATTCTTGTTTCTGGTTGGCTAAGCATGTTTAACCACTTTTGGTGAAAACGCCAGCCAATTATACATATTATACAAAGCTTTTTTGTTTTGAAACTTTACCCAAAGGATGCTTTGGGAGTGAAAATTACAACCAACTTAAGTTAGCGGTACATGCAACCCTTGGAATGAATGAAGTTCATAAGTCAAGAGTCTTGACTGTAAATGTACAAGGCATGATTTGGCTAAATGTTGAAATAAATTCATAGTAACTATTGTGCAGTCAATGAATTCAGAAATAACATGATGTTTCCTTGAGTCTAATGGATAAATGTTTTCTAATTATTCTGATGCAACTGTTCCGTCATATGGATTAAGCTCTGAAAAGAAGGAAATAACTGAGTTGGAGCAGATTGTTTGGTAACTTCTCTGAAACAAAGGCTGTGTTATTTTATCATGAAAACTGTGACCTTTCAGAGGATGAACTTGGTGTTCTGTACTTTTATTAACGTGTACTAAATAATGAAATGATTTACACCATTGTACTTACTCCAGGTCCTCTCCCGTAATTCATAAAGAAATGATTGGGATATGGCTAAGAAAAAAAAAGGAGGCAAATATCAGAAAATGATTACACAATAATCTTTTTAGCGTGCATAACTAGGGAAAAATTTGGAGTCACCATTTTTTTCTTCAGTTGTCATTAACCATGCAGGAAATATGAAGAATGTGCAGAAACACAGCTACAGCAGTTATGGTTGACAGTTTCATACTAATTCCTGGCCTTATTGTTTAAAATCTACCCTCATACAAAATGTCACTGTGTGTGTTGTGAACTATACATCAATTGCAGGTACAAAGGTAAATGATGGCTTGTTTTATTGCAACACTGTTTCACTTTGACAAGGGCTCCACACGTGAAAATCATACCAGCTGCATCTTCTGTACACATCCTATTCATTAACCATTTGGTTAACGTGTTCTAAAAAAAAGCACTGTTGTAGGATGCACACACATTGCGGGTACACGCCCATTCGAAATGAATGGTATGCGTACAGAAGACAAGGCCACTACAATTTTGCCACGTTTGTAGTGGAGCCCTGGCCTAAAATTGTTAAACTTTCTAAATTATTTCTAAACAACATCATCACTTGACAGTATTAAGTGTAAAAAAAACTGGCCCTTTTTCTAAATAATTATTGATTGAGCCTTCCCTAAGAGTATTTTTGTATGTGTTTTATGTAACACAGAGAGACTTACATGCTGTGGATGAATGTTTGGGACTCCTGCTGGATCTGGCACTGGCTCGGCTGCTCCTTGTTGCAATAACTTATTCATTATTGTCTGATACTGGAGAGAATTTAAATATAAAATTAGCAAATGTTCTTATAATGTTTAATAATTCATATATTTTACATTCTGGACAGTAGTAAAGGTTTAGATCCTCAGTCAGCTTTGTGCTACTGTTTGTATCCAGCTTTGTAATCATTTTCTGTATAAGGGCTGGTCCACATCTATCTATTTTAAGGAACGTAGTTCAATGCATGTTAAAAAATATTCAATAAATATCCTAAAAGGGAACATTATTTCCTATGGGAAACGCTACATACACAAAATGGACTATATCAAAATTATTGTTGATTGTCAATCTAATAGTACAAATGTACTATTGTTGTATCTTATTGTACAATCTCTTAAACCTTATTTATTGAACCTGTATGATTTGTGTATGATTTATTGCAGTTAAAAGTCCTGTGTGTCTCCGACCAACTTAAGAGGTAAGGATGCCCAACCACAATGTTCTTTTTCATGTAATACTGGGATGTTGGCATTTACGCCTACTTTAATGGGAAAGGATATCAAACAGTAATAGAATTATTTCCTATGGGCCTGCATGTCAATGCATTTAAAGTGAATAGGTTTGAACTATGCCTTAACCTCCCTGGTGTTACATTTCCATGTTTTATGGCACAAAAAGCCACAATACGGGCAATCATGGCAGAGTACACTGTACTCGGCCGTGATTCCCCAGCCTCCTCTGGCTCTCTACACAACACCAGTGTCAATTAGACGCCGGTGTTGTGTGCAGTGGAAAGACGACACCCCCTCTATTAACATGGAGGTCTATGGCACCTCCCCCTTCAGCATCACCGATGATGCTGAAGACATGGGGCTGGAAGGAAACCATGAGCCTGCAGCGCTGCAGGATCACTGAGCACAAGCGATTATGCCTGACCCCATCATGGCCACAGTTTGATCCAAGATGACTGTACTGAGTTGGGGCATAATGCCAGGGAGGTTAAAAGATACCACAGGAAGTCCTCCTTTATCTTTGGTCAGGTCAGTTAGGCCACCTTTCATATTATATAACATTTTAATAAAAAAAAGAGGTGGAAGGAAGTGACACCTAGCTCCAATGTAACTGTCCATAATGTATTTTAGACCATATTTACTACTGGGTGCTTCTGTCTGCGAGTGCCTGCAAACTTGTGCAGATGCTCAGGGGGGCCTTTAGATAATGCCCCCATGACAGGTGTAAGCCTGAAAACCAACCAACAAACACCTCATGTTCTGTTCACTCCACTATGCTTTATTGAGCTTGTCTCCAGTCCCACTGATATATGGAAAATACGACTGAAAATTTCAATTGATATATCTGATTCCCAGCTTACTAGATTCAGTAAGCTATAAAGTAGTAGTTTAATATATATTAAATATATTTTATATTTTTTTATATATATTAATCCCGAACAATGAAATCCTTGTTCAAGCAATACATTGGACTACATAACACACAAGTACAATGACAAAATACAATAAACTAAACCTAAGCCAGAGTATGATTACCATAAACAATGCTACCGTTTGGATTTGACCATCAGCCGGACCACCCTTTGGGGGATTCAGAGTTGGATCTCCTTGCTGGATATTTGGAAACCCTAGGGGTAGCACGGGTTGGTACATAAGCTGATCTGCCTTAGCTGATGTAGCTGTTGATTGATGAGGAACAGTCTGTCCATCCTGTCCAGGATTAGTTGATTGACTTACAGATGGCACTCCTGGCAATGGCGGAGGATGTATGGGCAATGCATACTCAAACTGTAAAACACAACACATGTACAGTGCTCAGAATGTATAAATTGTGTTTTGTGTGTGATTAGGCAAACTTTAATATTCTACCTAAATAATAAATAATGAAAGGAGCAATGAGCAGTAAAACAGAATTACAGTTGCTGAAAAATAGAACAGTCCAAAATTCAACAGTCCAAAGTCTGGAGCCTTAGGCTAGGGCTTCACATGTGTTAAAATCCCTGCATTGAATGCCACCCATTGCCGGCTATGGGGCTATGACAGGGCTGTCTCCGCAGATGTCAGTGGATCCCAGCTTATAGTGGAGCCCTAGCCTTACTGTGGATATTGCCTTTTGAATGTCATGCTTTGTTGTTTTCATTAATTCACAAAATAATCCAGATAACTATATTTTACTCTAGCAATTGTGTTGAAAATGAAATATCATTCTTTGTTATTGGTACCCCTGATGCATAACCATGTGTATGTGCTATGTGTACTGTACAATAAAAATATATATGTCTCTAATGAATCCACACTAAAGGTCATTTTACACCTTGACATTACCTGCTGGTTGTCTGGCATTTGTGACCGTTGATGTAGCCAGGGATATAAATGCGGTGGTAAAAGTCCATGTAGCCACAGTGTTGAATAAGGGTCATTATATCCAAATCTTGAAAGCTAAAAAAAGACTCAGTTAAGGCCCCAATACACCTTACAATTTCTGTACAATCAACTTTTCTTCTACCAAAACCATAACTTTCCAATCACTATGTATTCTACCAGGGAGGACTCAGCACTACATAGTATTTGGTAGATCTAAAGGAAATTGTATGGATTAGTCTAAAGGTGTATGGGGGGCTTTAGTTATTGTTATGTGCACATGTTAAACCAGAATGTTATATACGTTACATGCAATGTATTTAATTTTAAACTTAAACAGAGGTACATTTTTAGAGAGAAGTAATATAAATATCAGTAAATGTTGTCTGCAAGTGGAAGAATGGATCATTCTGAAGAGCTCAATAAATTCAAGCATGGTATTGTTATAGAAGTGCACAGAGAAGGAGAATCTGACTGGTACTGACCTCAAACACTTGAACACTTTTAGGGATGAAGTAGAACTTTTGTGTCCATGACTGTATTACTCCTCAAATACAATTTAGGGTGAATGAGCACATTTTGCAACAGATGCTCCAAAATCTTGTGGAAAGCCACCTTAGCAAAATAAAGATTTATGCAATTCCCTATTGATCCCTTTGAATTTAAATTGAGATGTCATTAACTTTTCTGTGGATGTAATGGCCAGGTGTATCTTTTGTCTATATGGTATATATTATATTTCATATGCATCTCAACAATACATTATAATGCTAAATATTATATTTAAACAAAAATACACCTATGTGAGATCTTTAAGCAATAAATGAATTCTAAATGAGGATTTACAGTAACATTTCTAAGTTCTTACCTGAGGCAGAGCGGTAAGTTTATTGGCTGCCTGAAGCTGTTGCATTGTCTTGTTAAAAACAAAGATAAACAATATTACTATGATAATGCATTATTCTATTTTAAGATTAGATTACATTAAAGAACTATGACATATAAACATGATCCATATAGTATGTTGTTTAATTTGCCTAGTCATTAAGATAGTAGTGTAGTGACCAGAGAAAGGGACAGTAAACTGGATATAGTGTGCTGTACTATACTGCTGTATAGTGCTTTATAACGTTGGTGTGTCCCTTTAAGGTCTGCACCTGTTTTTATGAGTTGCTGGAACCTTTTTGGGTATGACAGGGTTAATAGCTTTTCCCGCTGTTTTGGCTGTCTCCTCCAAGATGTAACTATTCTGTTCTGCCCAGTTACAGGCCATGAGCCAGCCCCTGTCTGAGGTAATTTATAGTAATACCTTAGAACATTCTGGGCTTTTCTGATTAGGCTCCCCTGATGACTACAGCTTCCCTCAAGTGGTGTCCCCAGACAAGTATCTGGGTGAGGTGACTCTCCACTATATTACAGTGTGACAACCTCATGGGACAGCCTTTAGTGATTCATCTCGGAGAGAGCCTACAGCACCCTGTCCATTGATCCCAGCAGCGCTAGCTACATTTATTTCCCAAGTCTTTACCCCATCTCTGCCCTCTGTAGTTGGAGCTGTGAGTATATACTCCTTCAATAAACTGTAAATGGCCCCCTACCAGCTGCCTGGACTTGGGTTTATTCTGGGTGTGAGCCATGCTTGGTGAGAGAACAGAAGACATCCATCTGAAAGAACCTGGTCACATGAGTAGCACATTACATTATACTCCCACGACACTACAGTATTACCTGATCCAGAGTGCCCACAAAGTGCATATTATATCCTATGGGCTAGCTGATATAAAATACATTAAAATGTCGGTCAAAATGGAATAAAACGGTGCCAAAGGAAATTGTTTCATTTTGCTTCTTTAAAGGGCTGGTAGTTAATTGTGTTAATAAAAACGAGTGGAATAAGCTATTTCCATGTAATCAGTTTATACTTCTCCCCACTCTGCCCCCTCCAGTACATTCTGGAGGAGAATGTCACAAATCAGAGCCGCAAGAGCTCTTGTCTTTTTACAACTTCTTTACAAATCAGTGTTTACAAAGTTGTAACTTTACAGCCTTATTTGCTTATGCTGCATTTGATATTTCTACAGCAAAATAAAACATAAAAAGGGAAAACGGAAAGGACACAACCTAATGAATGAACGAATGAGTACCGGGGAAACCCATAAAATCTAATGACTGCAGGGGCCCTGTGTGGCTGCAGCTTAGGAGTAGTTATGAGCAGCATAGGTAATATTCAAATTTATGACTTGTCAAATTATTCTCCAAATGGTCACCGAAAATGGTCACTTGTTCATGCGAATATTGCCAACGCAATTTCACAGCAACATCTAGTGGCAAAATGTGGAAAAGCAGCTGCAGTGTAATCACATGAGACAACACTCATTGAAGTAATTCATTGCAAAATTCGGAATATTGTGAACACAATGCATGGTACTTTCTCCAAAATATCGAATATTCAAGATTACAAAGATATAGCACTATATTGGAGTTCTTTGCCAATCCTCAAAGTGCCGATGTTCACAATAAGAATTTGCGTGTCGAATATTCACGCTCAATGCTACTAAGGAGTCAAAACGTCACAAGGTTAAACCAGGTATTAACTTTACAAGTACACTTTAAACACAAAATAAATAGAAATAACTGATTTACCTCAAGGCTTAAACTGGCCATGCCAGGTGTCCCGCCTACTTGAGGATTCACCTAGATAAGCAAATAACACAGTGGGTAATGCTATACTTCATAATAGGCAATTTATGTGCAGGTTTTACAAGTTTATTATTGTTTGAAACTAAAACTGAAGAAACGACATGCTTTACTAAACAAAAAGGTGGTCTGCGCACACTGCAGATGCCAGTGTTCTTTGGTGAACAAATAGGTTACAAACTGCAGTGTCATCGTTCCCTTGAATAGTTACTTCAAGTAGCCCTTTAAAAATAGTGGGGAAGGGCTAGAGCTGTGATGAGGATTCTATGGCACGCATGCCCAAGAGGGCACACAGAGCCCGTCAGAGACACAGACTGTGTATCACATGTCTGAAGTGTCTGTCTTCGATGGGATGGGAGGTGATTTTTTAGCTTGGGGTGTAAACGGACAACAGCACTATCTTGTGGACTTTCTGGTAATGTTTTTCTGGAGATGGTAGCCACCATTTTCTATTTCAGTAAATTAACCTATGTACTGCTTTTGGGGTGGTTGTTATTTTTTGTACTGCTTTTGGCACAGAAAAATTTGACAGCCATAGGGACAGGGTCGGCGCCAGAGCGGCAGGAGCGGGTGGACAAGGATGGGCACGTAATCAGGAGGGCACTCCTCCATCTCACCCTAATTGAGTGTGGTTGGGGAAGCCCCAATCGAGGAGGCACATCCGCGTAGCTGGGGGGACCTGGCCCCCCCATAACCCATCCATGGAGCCGACCCTGCAGAGGGGTTAATCCCTCTCTTTTTGAGAAGCATGCAAGCCAGTTAATGTGTTATATTTATGTTTATAATGGCAATAAGCTCTTGACTCATTCAGTACCATTAATACCAGGAATTTCAAGGTATTAGCCTATTTTTGTTTTGTTCTACTGTGATGCATCCGCACGTACAGCGCCAGTGTGGGCATGTAGATGCAGCTCTACTACAGTCCTGACCGGGGTTGGATGTAAAGTCCTTTCAGAAAGTGGGTTATGTGCTTCCATTTGGCACTCTGCCTCCAAAAGGTTCGCCATCACTGGGCTAGGGCATCCTATGTCTTTTATAAGCATGTGTCCCTAATAGGTGTGTTCTTAATAACATATGTTCAGGAAAATCTTTCCATATTAACAATTGCCCATTGCTTCTTCTCTTTAAATTTTGGCAAAAAAAAAAAAAAAAAATTTGGCAAAAGTCAAAAGAAACATCAGATTACAACCAGGAAGCCGTGCTAACACTTTCATTCACTCAATATAAAAGTAAAAAAGGTAAAGCACAAACAACCAGTGTGATCTTGAATAAAGCAAGTATTGCATTGAATTTATGAATTGATACTAAAAAAAATAATACATTATCCAGTTGTATTGATAAAAACGTAAAAACAAAAAGTGGATTACTTACCGGAAAAGTGAAAGCAGAGCCCAGCATACATAAAACCAATGCCAATTCTTCCATCGTTCACAGCAGCAACTGCATAAGATTATTAAAAAGTCTAAATGGATGTAGATAACATTCTTAGAAGAAGAGAAGTCGGTAATAATATTAGATATCTCTGCATTAAATTACATAGCACATAGACTTAGGATGACTTAGGGCAAAGTAAAGTCTTCTTTGTCAGTCACCAATATAACTGTACTAGACATGTGGAAATGTATAGAAATAACCTACCTTGTATCCTCCTCTGACTTCAATGAAGAAAGGTCTGTTTACTCTTAATAAAATATTATCTCCTCTTGGACTACCATTTAAACAGCATTTAAATAAATAACAGCCAATCACAACAAAGAAAAAAAATTGTATAACTGTAATTAGCTGTGGGGTTTTATTGCAGGCAAAGCACTTCAAACAACCTTATTACACTTAATTGCACACTACAGATTGAGTCTGGCTCAGTATCCCATTTAATATGTAGTTTCACATCACATGCTACAAGAAGGCGAGCAAAGCCCTGAAATAAGGGTGGTGTGAATCTAGCAATTAAGGGAACCAAATCTGATGGAATCCCCAGACAGTAATGCAAGGCAATGTTCACAAGGGTCTATTACATCAAGTCTCACAGGTACCGTATTTCCTGGATGATATATGAAAGTTTTCTCTGCAAAAACCTTGCCTTAGTGATCTGTTATGGCTCTACGGCGAATTAGTTGTTGTTGAAATAAGCAAACTACTTGTAGCCCCAGCATATTCTATAGTGCTTTAAAGAGTACATGGAATCATTCAAAGTATCCGTGTTAATAACTATAAATCCCCCCATACACGCTTAGATTTTCTGCCAGCAGATCGACCCGGCATGCTGTTGTCATCACTGGCAGCCGCTCCTGTCCAAAATCAGCCAGACACCCTTTGTGTGCCGGCACTTACTTTGGATAGCGACGCATCCAAAGCAATTACATCCAAATACAATTACGGTCTAAGAATGTCCGTAATGGCTTAGATCGATTTGGCGGCTGATTTACAACTTTAAGCTCACGGTGGTCGATTCTCCGAAAAATTTGATGAAAATCTAAGCCTATATGGGGGCTTTACTTATATTAATATTGACAAATATAATATAGTGACATATGGAGCAGTGTGATTAGCCACTAGTTGACCTAAGAGTATGAATGAGTATGTCTTGAGATGTATCTCTTGTATGAGTATGTATGAGTATGTCTTTGAGAAACACACAGATACTGTTTTGCTTATGGTTTACAGGTACTTGTGTGATACTTGGTTCTTTACTTTTTATGCAACTATATACACAGCATATATAACCTGTTTTAAAGGAAGTGTTTACATCACTATACAGTGGCTACAGAAAGTATTGAGACCCCCATGTTCACTCTTTGTTATATTGCAGCCATTTGCTAAAAGTAATTTTTTCCCTCATGAATGTACACACAGCACTGCATATTGACAGCAAAATACAGAATTGTAGACATTTTTGCAGATTTATTAAAAAAGAAAAACTGAAATATCGCATGGTCCTAAGTATTCAGACCATTTGCTGTGACACTCACATATTTAACTCAGGTGCGGTCCATGTCCTCAGATCATATTTGAGATGGTTCTACATCTTCATTAGAGTTCAGCTGTGTTCGATTATACTGTTTGGACTTATTTAAAGCCACACACCTGTCTATATAAGAACTTACAGCTCACAGTGCATGTCAGAGCAAATGAGAATCATGAGGTCAAAGGAACTGCCTGAGGAGCTCAGAGATAGAATTGTGGCAAGGCACAGATCTGGCCAAGGTCACACAAAAATTTCTGCAGCACTTAAGGTTCCTAAGAGCACAGTGGCCTCCATAATCCTTAAATGGAAGACATTTGGGACAGCCAGAACCCTTCCTAGAGCTGGCTGTCTGGCCTAACTGGGGGAGAAGGGGCAGAAGAGCCTTGGTGAGAGAGGTAAAGAAGAACCCAAAGATCACTGTGGCTGAGCTCCAGAGATGCAGTCGGGAGATGGGAGAAAGTTGTAGAAAGTCAACCATCACTGCAGCCCTCCACCAGTCGGGGTTCTATGGCAGAGTGGCCCAAAGGAAGCCTCTCCTCAGTTCAAGTCACATGAAAGTCAGCATGGTGTTTGTTAAAAAAAAACACCTGAAGGACTCCAAGAGGGTGAGAAATAAAATTCTTTGGTTGAAGAGACAAGATAGAATTTTTTGGCCTTAATTCTAAAGCTGCGCATAGACGGGCCGATTCCTGCTCAACCCGACCGGATGCTGTACTTTGGGATCGGGTCGGCAAGGAATCGGGTGCAAGATTGGACTAAAATCAGCCGTCATGTCGGATTGCACAGTGATCCGACATGATGGATAATTTTGATTCGATTCCATTAGTTCAGCTGGGGACGTCTGTCCCCAGCCAAAGTAGTGGGCAGCACACAAAGGGTGCTAGCCGATTCTCGGCACTACCCGCTAGATCAGGTCGGAAGTCGAAGGGAAATCGTCCCGTCTATTCCCAGCTTAAGCTGTATGTGTGGAGAAAACCAGTTACTGCTCATCACTAGTGATGGACCGAACTGTTC
>CM070032.1:150004207-150037360 GCA_036250615.1 Ptychadena robeensis
TAGAATTATAGCTCTGACTACTTTTGGTCTATTCAGGGGAGCTTACACAGTGACAGAAGACCTCACACTGCTTTTCTTCACATTTGCAGCCACTCCCCAGCTCTGCTCCAATGGTGCCACATGATGCTGAGCCAACCCCTTTTGTTTAAAACAATAATGCCTCCTTGGAAAGAAAACTTACTAAACTGGGTTTATAAAGAGTATGCTGGTGCAAGTGACAAAGTGATGCTTCAGCCATAACACCTTAAATGTGTTGAAATCTCCCAATTGTCTAAAATGTGTTTGTTGTATTATTACCAATATAAGTTTCACTGTTAACATCTTCATGATGTAATGGAGACCTCATTATTTTTACCATGTGTTAATCGCTGAAGTAAACAAATAAATGGACACACAAACATCTATACTCTGCCTAAAACAGAAGTTTTGTCTGGATATCCACTTGAAATGTGACAGTGAGTCTAAACAACTCTTAGAAGCTGCTCCTGTAATTAAATAAAGTGGACCTTCCACCAGAAATTGAGGATTTCATGAATGGCACTAGAAGTGCCAATAATAGGGAGATAAGCATTAGAAAAACTTACCTGTATGGAGTAATTTAGCCCTCCCTCACTTCCTGGCCCTGATTACGTATAGCTGCAACAAGACATCACAAGAGCGATGTGTTTGCCGGGTAATTCTGTAATCTCTGCTCTTTATTGAAAGTACATTGTACAAAATTCCCATAGAAAATCATTGAACACCCCCAGTGGCCACCCACAATATTGCACCCGGAATCAACCCTCGGAAGCCTGGCCAATAAAGATGGAATTGCTCATACAATTCAATGGTAATTATATTATTTTAGGATCGTGGAGCCCTAAGTCACCATCATACCAGCTCAGAGGTAAGTCATACTGTTAATCTGGCAGTTGATTAAAATTTTCAAACAGGGAAATTATTTATCTAAGCATGCGTCTTACATATAAATCTATTTGACTATGTAATTTGTATTTAATTTAATTTCATTATATTTAATGTATTTGAGTAAAATAGGATGGGTATGTTAAAAATACTGATGATTTATGAAGAAGTAAAGGTATTATATATAAAGTTTTCAAGGAGTCCAACTCTCTGTCTCTTTTTAGAAATCAGTGTGTTTTCAGCTCGTATAGATGCTGTGACAATCCTATAATTTACCCTATTTTTTGGAATATAAGATGCAGCGGACCATAAGACGCACCCAGTTTTTAGAGCAAGAAAACATATTAAATATTAAATACATGTTATATGGCAGTTCATCTATCTCTTTCTCTCTATCTTCATTGCTTCTATCAGCAGGGCTCTGCAGGCATAAGCAATAATACAGTTCAGATGGCCGTGGCCAAATCTCTCATCCAACAGCTCCCTGGCTACTAATCTCCTTGTCGGGAGAGCTGGTGGGAAGCCAAGGCGCATAAGACATAGGCACCATTTCCTCCCGATTTAAGGGGTGAAAAGTGGGTATTATAGTCTGAAAAATATGGTAATACAAATCTGCAATAACTAATGTGTTAGCTGAGGCTTCCATCCAGTGCTGGAAGCTACTGTTACCTCTCTTTGGAAATGACTGTGCTTACCCCATGTTCTGCACTACTCAGTGATGCTACAGAGACATGCAGGAGTCATGGAATACAACCCTCTGACATAATATATCACAAATAGATACATTACCTGAAACCAACAAGTTTAGGTAAAATTTTGAAACTTTTCTTGTTGAATAAAAGCAGAAAACATATTCGAGACTGAGGCTTGGTTTATCTGTCATTTTATTTTCAATATATTTAAGAACAGATCTAGACCACAGCTTCATTATTTTGGTTTTCATCATCAAACATACTTGGAATTAGAAAGTATTTTGGTGCCATTGGAGGCACATGACCATCTCCTCTTGTCAGACTTTGGTGCTCTTCATGTTCAGGTATATAAGAATCACATATAATCCAGTTTTCAGTTACTGGACTTGGACTCTCTGGCATGTCTCCTCTATTGATTTCTGAGAGTATAGTAGGCTCAGAATATACTGGAGTCTGTTGAAGGCCAATAGGAGGCGAGTATGTTGGCTGTATAATTCCAGCTCCAGGGGAATCATCCCTACCCCAACCTGGCTGTAAAATACTGGGCAGATCACCAGCTACTAATACAGTTTCATTTGCCTGAATAGTGATGTTTATTCCTTGCTGGCCTATAGGATTCAGAGCTGGTTGAACAGGTATATTGCCATCATGAGTTCCACTAATGCTGACTCCAGCATGATGTAAAGTGATTATATTTCCTTGAAGTCCAGGGTCAACAGGCATCATGAGGACTCCTGCCACAAGCTGAAAAAAATCCCATAATATATCATTAACTGAAAATGTATGCTTTTCAAATCAGTGAATTTTAGCATGCACTGCAGTTAAATTAATTGCTGTAAGTTGGCATGTACTGGGAACATTCAGCTTCTTTACATATCTGGTCAGTTACGTAAGTGTTAGACCAGTGTTTTTCAACCACTGTTCCGCGGGATGTTGCCTGGTGTGCCGTGGGTTTTTGACCCCACCCTCGGCCCTCCTATCTAGCTGCCTCTTATAGTATAAGTCTCAGCTAGATAGGAAGGCTAAGCAACCGCATCCTCACAGAGCCGGTCCGTGTATAACACGGATCGGCTGTATAAGTCTTATACTATACTATTGCTTAGCAACATGCGTTCCCACAGACCAGGGGCGGTGGTTTTGCTCTGCTGGTACGCATCTGCGTTCCAGCGGGGCACCTGTTGATGACGTACTTCCGGCAGGGACCTTTGCCCAAGTGTGCCTTTGCCCAAAAAAGGTTGAAAAACACTGTGTTTAGACAACCATATTTTTATGAGGACATGGCTTTTTGGGGGGTTTAGAAATGGTTACACAACTCTCAATCTTGTGTTACTGCTTCTGTCTCCATTGGGATGTCAGAAGGGCAGGGGGTAAGGAGAAATCCCCTCAAGGGAGTCAAAGTTTGTACTGCTGGTTGTTCCTTCATTTCTGGGCAACCATCCAATTCTCTCATTTCTGGTCATAGCTTCACACAAATGAAATATGTTCACACAGAGGATATATAAATATTGTAAAGTTCAGGGGAAAGGGGTCTCCAGCACAGCCATTTAATAAACACAACATCTTGCAGAAGTGTTATTGTACACAGCATAGAAAACATATCCATTGGTTTTAGGTCTTGCAGCTTACCAATGATGCTCAGGCAAACAGTCCTGCAAGCCCTCCCAGGCTTTCCATAGGAAACATTTCTCCAGAGAGTGAGTTGGACTACACACACAGGCTACACACCTGACCTCAGCTCCTCTAGTACACACCCTCTCTGACACCAGAGCTTTTTCAACCAGCCCTCCTGTCTGGCTGAAAATCCTCATCAAACCCAGGAGTGTACCCCGGGCGGAGTGAGAAGGCCCACCCAGTTCCCAGATATTTATATATATACACACACACACTATTGGTCAGCTATATATATATAGTTGATGTATAGAAGAGATGCTTCTACTTCCATTACCATTATAAATGGGCGTTAAAAACCTGTTTTAATGTTAGACTAAAGAATAATAAAACCAAAGGGTTTTTATCTATTAGCAGTGCAACTGAAATGAAATGGGATCTTTACAAAAATTGGAGGATATAATAAGACATTATTTAGACAATCATTACAAAAACTTTTTAAAATGTTTAACATTGTAAATAAACAAGCTACTTACACCCTCTTCAGAATCTGATCCTGACAACAAACCCTGGTTAAAAAATGCAAATCAAATATTATAAAAATATATATATATTCTTTTTTGAATGCCAAAATTACAGGTCTTCTGTGACATATGCTTATTTAATGTTTATGTATGGGCACTTAAAGCGATATGTTAAATGCCATTCTTTACCATACTTATACTATATACAATACTTTAGCATCTGTATTTATCTCCCTGTGCCCTTCTCCTTTGTATATTTGTATCTAAGGCCATAATTACCACAAGAAAAACATTCTACAATATGGTAATTATCATGTATGGGAATATAGAAATGCATTTATGCCAGCTATGACAGCAAAGCCATTACTTTGTCTTAATGATATCATATTTTACAAACAATAACAATAGTATCTTACCTGCTTTGCTACTTGAGTAAATACAACAGGAAGCATCTAAATGTCACAAAACACATGTCACATAAACTGCTATTTTGTTTATGGTATATTTCGTAAATTAACAATCACTTATTTAGGATAAAGTTCCACATGGTATATTCGTATTACTTTATTACTCTACCCTTTTGTACTTTTCCCATGGTATTATTACTTGATATCAAGTGTCATGATCAACTCTTTCTGTTTCAATAATTTTTATAGTTTTGCCAATTTGCTAATTACAAATATCCCTGAATAATTATTATAAACAAATAAGTTGTACTTTTCATATTAACCTCCTGGCCGTTACGCCCGAAGCCAGTACGTGATCAGGCCCAATTGCCGGTACTCCATAACCCTGCATGCTACAGGCAACTTAGGACATAGTCCCAATGCTAATAATATCTAGGGATTAGTCTAAGCTGCTCAGAGCACCTGATTTTTATACCCTTGTGTAATAATTTTCCCTATTGTCACCTTAGACATTAGATGATAAATATGCCTTGTTAAAATTGTTGACTGCAAAGAATCGCCACTGTATGGCAAATGTCATTTGGTTTTGTATTTACCAGGTAAGTGTAACTGAAGTGTATTGAAGTGTAACTCCATGAAAATATTTCTGTTTTGAAAACTGTGTTGGAAACTATTTCTGTAAGTTAAACTATCCAAGATATATATGTGACCAAAGGCTTACAGTTGTACCAGGTTTCATCTTTAGCTAAATTATATATATGCTCTCGCTTTTTTGCTCCCCATTCCCTGACGGTTGGTGACCGGCAATCTCAAGCAGGCCCATGGCCCATTCAAGCGGGTACAGTTTAAGGTATTTTTTTTGGATAGCATGTTACAAGATGTAGTTATCATTAATTTCTTTGTCAACTTATTGCCACGTCATGCCATGATTCTGTTTCTGTATACAGCCTTGCACATTCTCCTGAAGAAGCGGCATAGACACCGTGAAACACGTCAAGACTAACGCAAGGAAATACTGTTACAATATTAATGTGTATGTTAATCCACAATAAAACTGTACTTTTTTATTATACTATCTAATATTGCCTGGAAATTCCCTTTTTCTGGAATATAGGCAACATTAGTACATTATAACCAGAGATTTCATACATTAATGATAAATGATCTTTTGAGTGGACTTAATCTGTAATATTTAAAAAATCTACTATAGATGCATACAGTGCTAGTCCCCTTTATAAAGCATTGCATGTTTAGCTTACTTGTGTGTTGGGAGATCCAACAGACAGAGGCAGAATGTTTCCATATATTGGATATGTTGGAGAAAGCTATAAAGGGAAAGTAATACAACATATGAAACACTAAAAAGAAAGCCATTAGAGGGGTGGTTCACAAACTTTCCTTGCAGGGCCCCCTTGTCTATTTAGGAACATTATTGTGCCCCCCCGAATTAACATACAGGTTCAGAATGAGGGCCAGTGCCCCCCTGGAATACCTTCACCCCCGCCGCCCTCCAGGTTGGGAGCCACTGCATTAGAGTATCACATATTATTATGCTTTTGACACTTACTTATTTGTGCCATACAGTGAAATGATACATCGAACAGCTCATGATCTTAAGCATAGTGTATAATCTTTCAAACATGGTGGAGTTATGCACTGTAATTGGACGTACATGGCTGGGACACAAGTGTTTATTGATGATGTAAAAAGGGACAGGAGCAGCCAAATGAATTCCAAAGTGTCAGTGACATGCCTTCTGCCTAAATCCAACTAAATGTAGTCACATTGATTCATTCATGTCTGTATCTGAACCCAAGGGAGCTGAATATCACTAAACTTCAGACAGAAAGCTCCACAAACAGTAACTGAAGGCCTGGCAGAGCATTAGACAGAAGACAGCATCTGGTGATGTCCATGAGTTCAAGACTTTGGGATGTCAAATATAGCCATATGGTACAGAGCCATTTATTCCAAACTGCATACAGCTGTTTCATGCTCCTTGGCTATGATCAGTGCAGTTCATGGAAACCATGGCTCTATGGTGTGGGGCTTGGAAGCCAAACAAAAAGGAACAAACATGAAGGTTATGGTGACAAGGGATTAAAGGAATTGAATTTATTGTGCTCACTCACTGTGCTACTCACTGCTCGAGTTGAGGGCTTTTTTATTTCTTTAATCCCTTCTAACCATAACCTTCATGGTTGTTCCTCTTCAACCAACTATTTGAAATGAACATTTTCTTTTCAGCTTTTTAATTTGTCCAATTACTTTGAGCCCCTGAAATTAAGTGATTGTGTAAAAGAAGGATTTACTTCCTCACATTTCAGTCTTTTTGTTCAACCATCTGAATTAAAGTCATATGGTGTATAAGTGACCCCACGCCAAGTGGGTATAACAAAACTGTAACTGTATACATTTTGGTTTGGCAATTGTTTGTTATACCAACTTGAAGTGGAGTCACTTATACACTGTATGACTTTAACAATAAATTGTAAAAATGTATCTAATACTGTGTTGAATGGCTTTAAAATCCCCCTATGCCCCCTATAGCTTAACGTTGGAGGGAAAAACTTTTAGCGGTTATGCCTGTGAAGATTTTCTATATGTGTTGGAATGTGGCAAAGATTTTGGGTAGCAAAACTCTTGTACCTCTGTATCTGAGTTGTTTCATTTACAATTCATTGTGGTACTGTACACAACCAAATATAGAAAAAAGTTGTTTCTCTCCAAATATTTGAGTAGGCAGTATAAGAAAATACAATGAAGAAAGACAGTATACAGTAGTTTGTAGTTTATAGAAGGGCACAGACAGCTGAATACACATTCTTCTACGGGATCATCTAGTTCAAGGTCAGGATTAGAGATGGTCGAATTTTTCGACTTGCAACATTGTGAGCTGATTGCAAAGCCTCTGAAAATGGTATCATCACCAAAATTGCTGGAGATGTAGAGAAGGGTTGTGGGAACATTTGAAAATGCCCATTAAGTTTTTGCATAAATTAACTTTAAACTCAAAGTCGAAATTCCTTTTTTCGAAATTTCAAATTGGCTTTGAACTTAATTTGTGCAAAAACTATTTGTGTTAGTGAGTCATACTTATTTTTTGTAGTATACCCCCAACTCTTCTCTACATCTCCAGCAAGTTTGGTGATGATACCATGCTCAGGGGGTTTGTAATTAACTCGAAATTGTCTAAATGGTCGAATAAAAAATTAAAAAATTCGACCATCTCTAGTCAGGATCCACTAAAACCCTGCATAAGCACTGCTTTTGGGTCTCCTGAGTACTCCCACAATTTGAATTGGTTCTCTCAGCTGATCAACACAGCCTTGCTAAGTCCTAGTATCGATGCTGAGAAAACAGAAAGAGCTGCGGGAAGCTAGGAGATCAACATTCCAGAAAGCGCCAGACATTTCATTTCTGAGGATCACTGTGATTTTGAACAGCACATGCTGAGGGAAACGTGAATATTCACATCATGACAGATGCTAAAATTATTCCTTATGCCTTAACAGTAGTATAGCAATTCACTTTTAGACCTTTCCGGACATTTTTAAGCTTATTTCTGTTTACATACAGTGGCTTGTAAAAGTATTCGGCCCCCTTGAACTTTTCCACATTTTGTCACATAACAGCCACAAACATGAATCAATTTTATTGGAATTCTGCCTGAAAGACCAATACAAAATGGTGTACACGTGAGAAGTGGAAGGAAAATCATACGCGATTCCAAACATTCTTTACAAATAAATAACTGCAAAGTGGGGTGTGCGTAATTATTCAGCCCCCTGAGTCAATACTTTGTAGAAGCACCTTTTGCTGCAATTTCAGCTGCCAGTCTTTTAGGATATGTCTCCACCAGCTTTGCACATCTAGAGACTGAAATCCTTGCCCATTCTTCTTTGCAAAACAGCTCCAGCTCAGTCAGATTAGATGGACAGCCTTTGTGAACAGCAGTTTTCAGATCTTGCCACAGATTCTCCATTGGATTTAGATCTGGACTGTGACTGGGCCATTCTAACACATGGATATATTTTGTTTTAAACCATTCCATTGTTGCCCTGGCTTTATGTTTAGGGTCGTTGTCCTGCTGGAAGGTGAACCTCTGCCCCAGTCTCAAGTCTTTTGCAGACTCCAAGAGGTTTTCTTCCAAGATTGCCCTGTATTTGGCTCCATGCATCTTCCCATCAGCTCTGACCAGCTTCCCTGTCCCTGCTGAAGGGAAGCACCCCCAGAGCATGATGCTGCCACCACCATATTTGACAGTGGGGATGGTGTGTTCAGAGTGATGTGCAGTGATAGGTTTCCACCACACATAGCGCTTTGCATTTTGGCCAAAAACTTACATTTTGGTCTCATCTGACCAGAGCACCTCCTTCCACATGTTTGCTGTGTCCCCCACATGGCTTGTGGCAAACTGCAAACTGGACTTCTTATGCTTTTCTGTAAACAATGGCTTTCTTCTTGCCACTCTTCCATAAAGGCCAACTTTGTGCACTGCAGCTCGTCCAGAGTCACCATGGGCCTCTGGACTGCATTTCTGATCAGCACTCTCCTTGTTCAGCCTGTCAGTTTAGGTGGATGGCCTTGTCTTGGTAGCTTTACAGTTGTGCCATATTCCTTCCATTTCTGAATGATCGCTTGAACAGTGCTCCGTGGGATGTTCAAGGCTTGGAAATCTTTTTTCTCTCTCTTCTTAAGGTACCCATACACCTTGCGATTTTTCGTGCGATTTTAGCCCTTCCGACCGATCCGGTCGGTCGGGTAGGTCCATCATTCGGGATTCGTAACATGCAATGTAGTCCGACCGATGCTGTTTTTAGAAAATCGGCCAAAAAGTCGGTCGGGTCCCGAATGATGATGCCCGTAATTTTCAGTCGGTAGGCCACATTTAAAAGAGACGTTTAAAAGATTCCTGATACAACTGGCCGATCGGTCTTTTAAAAATAGCAATAAAGCAAAAATCGGGAGTCGAAATCGAATATCGAATCGGTCCACGAAAAATCGCAACGTGTATGGGTACCTTTAGACAACATCTGAGGCCGTCACAGAGCAGCTGTATTTGTACTGACATTAGATTACGTACAGGTGCACTCTATTTAGTCATTAGCACTCATCAGGCAATGTCTATGGGCAACTGACTGCACTCAGACCAAAGGGGACTGAATAATTACACACACCCCACTTTGCAGTTATTTATTTGAAAAAAAATGTTTGGAACCATGTATGATTTTCGTTCCACTTCTCACATGTACACCACTTTGTATTGGTCTTTCACGCGGAATTCCAATAAAATTGATTCATGTTTGTTGCTGTAATGTGACGAAATGTGGAAAAGTTCAAGTCACTGTATGTTTTAAAACATAGAAATATAAACATGTTTTCTGCTTGTCCATAGTCTTACCTGTGCCTGTGAAATTCTAGGCTGCATTAGATGGTTCCTAAGTACAAGGTAATTTGATAGCACCTATATCACATACAAAAAGAAAAATAGTAAGACATATACCACTCAGATCCCTTTAACGACAAAGCCGAGTTTCATACAAAAATTAAATAACATTATTTTAGTGGCACTGTATTGACCCTTATCTTACACTGTACTTGGTTTACTGCTGTTGCTTGAAGTTTGCATTAAGCTTGATGTTAAATTACAGTCATCAACAGCAAAGCTTTGCTTTTGTAAGATACACTTGAAAAGAATTGTTGGCAAGTCTTACTAACTCTGAGATAGACCAAGTAATTATAGTTGGCTTACTGTCATTAAAAGATAATTGCTCGTTTACATTAACTAGGTATAGTACTGCAGTGCAGGGCAGCTAAGGTCAACGCAAGGTGCACAGGTGAGGTTACCGTTGGATACGTGTACCTTTCACACTAGACCTGCACTTGCATTTGAATATGAAACTATTCAGAATATGAAACTATTAGGCAAAATTACTTCTAAAGTAGCGGTTCCCAATCTGGGGTCTGTGCCCATAAGGGGGGCACACCATCAATGGTTTGGAAAGAGGGTGCTCTTTTACTATAAGCAGAATCCAGCAGGGTGATAAAACTTGCTCAAAGTAGAGCTGGACTTGGGTGGTAAAATGTATACTAAAGACAGCTCCATCTTATGGACGTTTTACCAATCTTCCTAGAAATAGTGGAATTTAATTTTGAAAATTTCACTATCTCTCTACAAGTTAATTAAAAAGTTCATGAACATGGTAATATCCCCACAATTTCTGGAGATATAAAGAAGGATTGTGTACATGCAAGTTAGGAGGAAGGGGGCATTACCCCAGGGCGGGAGCGCTGTGACTTCACTTTCTGAAAAATGTATTTTAATGCAGGTAGGATTGGGGAGTCTTGGACACATAACGGGGCGTTAAAGCGGACCTTCCACTTCTGTTTCGGCTTTCTATTATTGGCACTAGAGGTATAGGTAGGTGAAGGGAGCGAGACCAGAAGAGTCTCGCTCCTCCATCTTGAAGGCTCAAGGACCAGACACTGCAGGCATGGTGGCGCAGGAGTGAGCAGCCAGGAAAGGTAAGTATTTTTTTAGGGGTCGCTGTCCCTGGAGGAAGACCCGATGTAGGTGAGTAATGTGTATATGTTTTTAGTTTAAATCCACTTTAAGGAATAAAGGTTGGGAGCCACTGTTTTAAAGCTTGCAATTGCATGATTTCAGCCCATTAGTGTTATCCATACTTTATGGTATTAAGACAAATACATACACTTGGTCTAGTATCTCTGTAAACATTGCATTATAATTGCTGGTATTAACCCTTACCTGGTATGGCTGTAACTGTACAAGCTGTGCTAACTGATTCTGCCATAGTTGAGTTGGTGTTGTCAGCAACTGATTCACCTGTTTAAAATGCATAAAATATGTTTTTAAGAAATGTACGCAAGATACAACACATGCATGTTTAAAGTTCCTTCAGGATCTTAGCACAAGTTCCTTGAGTACCCAGCAAGGAATGGAAACGCCTTCCATAAAGAAGATGCAACCTGGCTCCCACCTTTTCTAAACCTGTCAATCAATGTGATGGACAACTCCATGAAAAATATGTGACTGTACATAGTAAAAGAGGACTAGCACATACTGGTGAAATTCCTATGCTAGGGCCAGGGCTGTGTGGAAGGAAACTAATAAGGTGTGAAGGAACTGAGGTTTACCCAAACTTACATAATCATGAGTCTTATATGCAGGAAGTGGTACATTCTGAGCTGTGCATTCTTTTTTTATATATGAGAGTGAGTTTTACCTCAGAGTTCTGTGGAAGCCTCCCAAGAGGATTATACATTTGCATGAGATTCAGCAACTGAAAACATAATCAAAAATCAGTTCTTCTCACTGCACATAGGATATATTTGCATACAAAAAGGAATAAACGTCTTACATAAATCTGCCACTTTGGACAAAGTAAAGGTTTTCTTTGGGAACAATACAGGGGTCCAGTAGGCACCATATATTATACCATAAATATTTGTTGTTGAATGTGGATTGTGGTGATAACTGAGCGGGGGGGGGGGGCATTAGGGAAACCCCATATATGGGTTTCCCTAATATGACATTCAGTGCTTTTGTTATAGGTTACATAATTGCCCTTGCTAACAATGCTAAGCTGTGAGCTTTAAAAACTTTCCCACGCTTTTTCTTACATTAGATGTAAGCCCCAACTAAATGACATTAAGGGGCCAATGTCTATATGAATAGTTAAACAGCTGCTGCATATATTTTTTTTAACAGAGCAGGTTTCTAAAGATGACAACAGTCACATTTAACGTGCAATCAACAAAAACGAAAATGCTTCATTGCTAAAAAGGTGAATTTTTCAATGATCTACATTATAGTACTGTATGTAAATGTTAAACTTACTTTATATTACCTCAGTTAAAACTTATTGAGCTGGTAACTCTCTGCACATATACCCTCTAGTGGAAGAACATAATACCTGTATTCCATGTTTTCATGGACAGAGCTACAGTACATAGTTACAGAAAACTGGTTCTTCTCTCAACATGCGTTAACATAACTTGAAAAGTATATTTTGGAGTAGGGAGGCCATGTGCTGTGACCTTTGATTTCCTGGTTATATTACACAGGGTCAACTTAGTATTTGACAGGGTCAAAGTGGTTTAAAAAAAAAAAGTATGTAGAAGATAAGTTAAGATCATATATGACAACAGTCCCAGGGATAGGTAACTATTTAAAAAAGATCAACATAACTCATATTATCCCTCTTGTGAGATTATTTTATCGCTTACCTTGCTTACAACATTTTAGTTGTTGCTGTGGTCAGATCATAAATATTTAGTAATATAATCACTGCTTGATGTGTGTTTTGGTAGGAAATATGCGTACTGGTATGATTAGGTAGTATAAGCTGGGTATGCCTGTGGCTAGTATGTACAGGAGAGGAGAATGGAGGTTAGTCAGTATGTGGTAGAGAAATATATGGTGGGCGGAAAACCTGTGTGTGACAGAACAAGCACTATGTGCAGGAAACAAGTACATAAGGTAGAAGAGCCAAAAAGCAGCAGGCAATATATGAAGGGTAGGTATATGCAGGGTAGGAAATGGCCCAGTATGCCAGGAGCAGTGGTTCTCAACCTTTTTAGATCTGCAACCCCGGAAACTGATGTCTCAAAGCGTCACTTCCATTTGGAACCCGTAAGTGCCAGTGCAGAATTGACACTCTGGGGCATCACTACATGATCAGGTAAAGTGTAATATCCCCACTCCACTTGTGTAAATGATGTGCGGGGTGGGAAGTTAGAAAGGAGAGTAACACCTCATCCCTCCTAAGTTAGTTATTTACTCTCCCTCCAAGCATCTCACCCCACTTGTGGGCATCAGTGCTGTGCTTTTAGTGAACTCAGCGACCCTTGTAAACTGGTCATTCGACTCCCTAGGGTGGTCCTGACACACAGGTTGAGCACCACTGGCCTAGAGGGTAGAATGGAGGGAGGGCAATATGTGAGAGAAAGGTATGTGGTTAGCAGAGCATATGATGGCAGGTAGTAGTACACTGTATATGCAAGAGATAAGGATGAAGTGTAGGATAAAGGTCAATATACAGTATGGCAGAAAAACAAATGACTGTAGGCATCACTATATATGCATGAGAGGAGGATGCAGGATAGGTCAGAATGTGTCAGAAATATATACGGTTAGCATAGTAGAGAATATACTGGAGTCAATATTTGCATGATTAGAGTGTGGGGAGGAGGTTGGTAAGGAGAGACAAACAAATGGTATAACTAATGCATGAATGTTCTTGAAGGAGAAGTTACATTTGTTACATGAATATCAAGCTAATGAAGAAACTTTATGGTTTGACAAACACGGATAAATGTTGTACATTGGGTATATTGTTATTGCATGCCAAACAAGGATCTTTAAATTAGAAAAGAATAAAATTACGTTGTGTTATTCTCAATATAAAAAAATAAACGGCAGATACAAAAAAAAATCACTTTGGTTCTCTTTGCATGACCTAGCTGTTTTATTGGCTGTACAGAAGGATACCCCTTCAATTTCACCCTGAATGTAATCCATCATTACCTTGCATAATGTTACATAAGATTGGTAATACAATGTAGTAACACAAATAAAAAATTGGCAAATCACAAAAATGAAACACATGCATACAAAGTTCACATTCACTACAATGCCTGTATACAAGTTAACTTCTATTTCTATACACAAATTAGGTATTTTTACTAGTGTTGTTTATGAATATTCGAATCACAAATGTTTATTTAAAATATCGGCACTTCGAGAATTCGCAAAGATCTTGAATAAAGTGCTATACCTTCGTATTTTACGAATATCCAAGATTTTTACAACAGTAGTGTTGATCGTGAAGGATATGTGAACACGAAGGTAATAATGACTGGAGATCACCAATTCTCGAATTTATTGCAAATAATATGCTGCTCATTATTAATAATAATATTCTGCTCATTGCTAATCTTCACACAATGATCATAAGGTTTTGCTATTTCATAAAGACTGTAAAATAAAAAGGCACATATCTATGTTTATTAAAATTCCTAATACTGCAATGACTAAAACATTAATCTGTATTCCAGAGCAAATGTGTCAGAAAACCACTAAGAATGCAGAAAAAGTGCCACGTAATGATGATTAAGAGTAAGACAATAGAAAAGGTATTTCTTATGGTTAAAGCTAGACTAAGAAATATTTTTACGCAATAGCATGCAAAGGTAAGTCACTGCTGTGTGGATTCTGGTACTAATTCATATGAATGAGCTTTGTGCCAAACCAGTGCTACCAATCAGAACTAATCTCAATACCATTGGATTCTATATGTACAATTGTTTCTTAATAGATGATACAGAACAGTATCGTTGTATTATGTGAATATTTTTTTATAGGATTTTGGGGGGGTGCTGATATTCTGAGACAGTAAATCAATTCTATAAGCCAAGCTAAGTAGTTATTCAATAGTTCCATTCCTAAATTTATTATGACATAAAAGGTACCAGTTTGTTAACATCTTAACGCAATAAAAACTGAAAACATGATGAAGTAACAATGTATTTTCTAGTTGTTCTATGGTAATTCTACAGAACCAGAAAAATGCAAATCACTAAATAGAAATGCTACTAATGTAAATTATATTTGAGAAAGAACCCTACTTTTATATCAGTATGTCTGTATACCTTCACATGTATACACACACCACATTTACATATAGGTAATACAACTATTACTTACTGGAAATCCAGAACTTTTGACCAAACAGTGCAGCAAAATCATTGTGATCATCATCCTGGACCATATCTGAATGCAGCCTTGGAACACAGCCATGACAGGTCACTGCAAAACACATTCACATACAGAAAAATCTTTTGTGATGCTCAGACTCATGTGAAAAACCTTTTAATGCTATTGTCTCAAACTAGGTTTAATTTAGTTTGATTATGTAAAATGTGTTACCTCATTTTCTGATGAGCTTACCTTTATGTGTTCTGATTTGCAGTACTGTCTATAGATTTTCTGATCCCACTTTATGGAGTTATGGTTTGAAAAACCCCTTAAAATAAACGATAATATGTTGTTCAAAATATTGTCAGCCAATCAGAGTCTGGCAGCAAATATGATGTAATGTGGCTCCAAATGAGACCAACATCTCATTAAGTTTCTGATAGTTGTATGTGTCCATTATATAGCACAATGATGTAATATAGTTTCTGGGTGATCTAACACTCTAATTTGGATATAATTACAGAAAAATCTACACCACAAATAAGCAGCTGCTAAAAGACTTCCAAAAAGTGATACATTATTTCAACATTGGAACTAAGACCTCCTGGCACTGGCATTTTGAATTGGTTGGAGGAATATAGAGTGAATACTACATGGTCCAGCTCTGCCTACTTTGCTGGAACATTCTGTATATTCACTTTATATGTAAATGGCTGTGCCGCTGATTTCATTTTTTGGTTTCTTTTTCCTCTCCAAAACTATGGGGTGTGTCTTATGGTCCGTATAGTCTTATAGTGCAAAAAATACAGTACCGTATATGCCGGCGTATAAGACGACTGGGCGTATAAGACGACTCCCCAACTTTTACAGTTAAAATATAGAGTTTGTTATATATACTCGCCTTATAAGACTACTAATCTTTTTTTGTATTAGTAAGGATAGGATAAGTGATAAGCATTGTCTGATAGCTGGAATTTAGCTGAAATGTAACTTATAAGTATTATAGCTAGAGTGGTGAAACTCGGGGTGTAAGTAGTAGTAGGTGAGCATTACTGACCCTGAAAGTTTCATCATTATACTATAAATGGTTTTCCTGCTATGAATGTTCAAAGTTACAAGAGCTACAGAATGTGTGTTCTCTATGAGTAGCATCATGTAGCCATGGTAACACTCCCTCGTTCTCTCACTCTGCTACAAATGTATCTTTCTAGTCAGCGCTGGCAGCTTCACGCAGCACAGATTACCGGCTTAGATTAGCTTCAGGCAGGACAGAGTAACCGGCTCCCAGAGATGGTCCCCAGGCAGGGGGGACTGCGGCACTCGGCGTATAAGACGACCCCCGACTTTGGAGAGGATTTGAAGGTACTGAAAAGTCGTCTTATACGCCGGCATATACGGTACTTTCGAGCAGACAAAAAGATTGTCATTCCAGGTTCTCAGCAGTGCTTCCTCTTTGCTGTCACATGCTGTATGTTAGTATTTACTTGGGAGGAGGGGCACTGCTGAGAACCAGTCAAAGAGACTTTCTCCCCACTGCTCTGAGACCCCGGCTCACAGAACCACCCCTCCTCCCCAGTAAATGCCTAATATACATCATGTTAAGGGAAGCATTAATGACAGCCTCGAGGCACAGACTCATTCCCAGCTTTTAGCAGTATCCTTCTTCTCAAATAAATACAGGTATACAGCATGCCAAAGCAAAGAAGAGGAACTGCTGAGAGCCCAGAAAGAGTCTGTGGGTTTCCAGGCTGTCAGCAGTGCATCTGCCTTTTATCACGCCTGATGCTCTTATATGCAGTAAATATATTCACTGCACTTGCATACTAATGAGCCATTCAGAAATACAAGTGCATCAAATATATTTCCTACTGTTCTTACAGTCACTGCGCATGTGCTGTATGTTACATATACTGACATGTGGTGCATCTGCAGTGACTTTGGGAATAACAGGAAAATAGTTCTGCACTTGCCATTCCATATGTCCATACTTAATGAGCAGCTCATTAGTATTCACATATGCAACTGCACTTCAGAGACTCCAGAGGGAGTCTTCCTGTGAGTAATTTTTTTCAAAACCATGGGTGCTTCTTATGGTCTAGTACAATGATGGGGAACCTATGGCACGGGTGCACAGGAGAAAAAACTGCAGCCTATAGGCTCTTAATGCTTTCAGTTCATTTCCCCCTCTCTTCTGTTTGCACACAGTGCCCTATATCCTCTCCTATTCTATCTTATAAGAAAGTATAGTGTGTGTTTCATTTGTGTATATGAGTTGTGTATTTGTAATTTAAGTTAGATTGCAATGCTGGCACTTTAAGATAAATCATGGGGTTTGGGTCTCAGTTTGGGTACTCGGTCTCTAAAAGGTTCACTATCACTGGTCTAGTAGTTTTTTAATTTTCTTTCTTTCATTCTGTATGGACATCAAATTGACAGAACGTTGGGGAAAGCATTTCAAACTTCTGGAGTTCCCATTCTACCTAAGATTTAGGCTCCATAATGAGTTAAGCATGTAATGCGTTAAAGGATCCAATAAATGTAACCCATGCATTAGGGATCCGCCAGGGATGCATTAAGGGATGCGTTTGTGATGTATCAGTTATTTTTTGTGTTTATTTTTATACCATGAATGGATTAATCAATGCATTGAACAACGTATACCATTGCGTTTTAACGGACTCAATTATGCGTTAGGCTCCATTATGCGTTAAGGAGGCAATGCGTTAACGGATCCAATAAACGCAACCCATGCGTTAGGAATACGTTAGGGATCCGCCTGGGATGCGTAAAGGGATGCCTTTGTGATTTATCATTTATTTTTTGTGTTTGTTTTTATACCATGAATGTATAGATCAACCTATACCATTGCGTTTCAACTGACTCAATTCATTGGGTTGTATCGCATAGTGGAGCCTAAGGCTATGTTTCCACATCCGTCAGGACCCCCTCCGCTAAGCACATTGCTTGGCGGGGATCCAGACGGAGCACATATACTTTACCTGCTCGGCGGATAGCTGTGTTTACACATCCGCTCATGCAGAGGCTCAACATACTCCACTACATTCGGCGGAACAGCTCGGCGCTGTAAAGACACAGCATCCGCCGAGCAGGTAAGTGAATGTGCTCCGTTGGGACCTCCCGCCAAGGAATACGCTTAGCGGAGGGGGTCCTGTGTGGAACCCCCCCTTAGCCTGATACCGTACTTAAAAACTGAATTAGCTAGTCAGGTTTTAATAAACACACAAAAGATTTACAAACATTAGAGCATGAAAGTGAGCCTCGGCACATTATTGAGAGGGAGCTTCTGAAAACCTTACCATTGTAGAAAGAAAGCAGCCTCCTATAAGGCTTACCAAACTATTTATACATGTTATTATGCTGTTGTTTTTCATATGGTTTCTTGAAGTGATGTAGTTAGACCTTGGGCGGAGACAAGCGTCATATTTTTGCTTTTGCCGTGTCTACAGAAAATAACAGTCTCACCACACCAATCCATGTAAATCCCTGTGTCTGAGAAGGGAAATTACACCGTCTACCTAGTTTCCTTATGTGATGGAACTTTTAGACACTGGCTAGCCATCAGCCCACACACCTCATCATGTACTTAACATGCCTGACTATACCTGACGGATCATTCTGCTGTTAGAAATATGAAAGCGTCCCGGTGTGTAAACCGGCAGCAGTAGACAGCACTTCAGAGGCTCTGCTGAAAAATACAAATACAGATCACTGCTGGGAATATGCCAATCACAAGATATTTAAAACCAGAAAAACAACAAATAAACACTGAGGTCATTCATTCAAAATAAATAAATAGAAAAACTTCCATACCCAGAAGTTTAAATAGAGCGGTGATGGTGAGCCTTTGTGTGTGTGTGTGTGTGGGGGGGGGGGGGGGGGGGGGGGGGGGGGGGGGGGGGGGGTGGTGAGCATGTGGCAGGCATGTAATGTGTGGATGGGCTACATCAACATCCCATCAAGGAATGCAGTTAACGCAGGGGATGGCGACAGAGCCCTTAATGCCGTAGAAACCTAGCCTTATACACAGGGGTGCACATAAGTGGTACTCTGGTACTCAAAAGGGAATAAAAACTAGCTATGCGTACCTGTATTATTGTTACAAAGCTCATAGGCGTACTAACAACTTGGAGGCACTCCGTGTCTGGGCCGCAGATAAATGTCACATGTAAACAATTTATGTCAGTTGGATAACTGCAGGTAAATATGAATAACTCTGAAAGGTTGCAGTAAGGGGTGTGAAATTGGAAATGTAAATGAATAATCCAAAAAAAAGAAAGATTGGACTGCTAAGGGTGTTGGGGATCTGGGGTATAAAAGTCCGAGTAGGCATATGTAAGAGTAAAATCTGAAAAGAGAAAAACACTGTGTGACAGGTCGAATGTGACTATGAAAGGATGACATTTGGACTGCAGGTAGTCTCAGGGGTTAGTTACTAAGCCAGAAAATGTCAGGATTGCACTACGGATGTATGAGATCTGGGGGTTCAGACATGTTGCACTGTAAAAGTTACATTTGACCCATTGGACTCAAAGCCAGATGTTAACCTGTGGAGGCTAAATAAGAAACAGGGAGGTCTGCAGCAGAGTCTACCATACAGGAGGCTGATGCAGAGGACAGTGAGGGAGACAGTGAGGAAGACCTCCCACCATATGGGGTGAGTACCAAACACAAACTCACCTAAGGAGCTCACTAAGAAAGTTATGTGCACCCCTGCTTATACCCCTTTCAGCATAATGCCTCATTATAACTCCCACACTCCTCCCACCAAACCCTCCCCAGTCCTCTCCTCCACATAATGCCTCATTGTATTTTTGCTCCCAAAGATGCCCTAAGTCTTATTTCACTGGAGACGCCGGAGTTATGCTGCAAAAAGGCGACACCCCTCCATTGACATGAAGGTCTAGGGCGCCGCCTACCCCCGCCCCCTTTGCGTGACGAGATCAGAGGGAGACCCGGGGGAATCCGGCGGACAGGCGAGTATCTCTCTAGTTAACTCGGGCTTAATTCATGATGCATGAAACTCAGCCCGAGTTAACTCGGGCCAAACACCCAGATTAATCACCTGGTGCTTGCGATTTTTATCGCGTGCAGAAATCGGCATTGATTGCGTTCATTCAGTTGAATGGGCTTGTCCCCACTCAACTGATGACTGTGATCGCACGCGGCCACGATTGGACCGTCACGATTTTTTTTTCTGGTCACGCCCATAGACATAAATGGATACGATTTTTAATTGCATGTTTATAATGGGGGTGATTTCTTGAAAAAAATTACAGGTAAAGATCGCCAGGTCAATTGCGCGGCATCGCCCACCCATGATTACGCACATAATTAAAATCGTCCTATGAGGGAACATAGCCTAAGGGTATCTTATTTTCGGAGGTTGTCTTATTTTCGGGGAGACAGGGAATATGCTGCGCCCATGGTGACATAGCTCTGACCCCTCACTCTAGTATGAGTCTGTGCCATACAACCATCTCTGAGGTATTGTGAAGCCACCTGTTCCCTGTCCTTACACACAATGTCCAGCAGGGGGCGATAGGCAGCAGCCGCGGTGGGCCGAGCATGCGCAGATGGAGCTTTCCGTGCTGCCTGGAGTGCTGTGTACGTAGTAGTGACCGTGCCGTGTCCCCTTCCTGTGACGTTGTGTGTGTGAAGGAAGAGGGGCGGCTCCAGGGCAAGATGGCGGCGTGCGTGAGGCAGGATCTCACTCAGCTGATGAGCTCCAGCGGCTCTCACAAGGATCTGGCGGGAAAGTGAGTGGTGACTGCGTGTAGTGTGGTGTGCAGGGGGCAGTGCGGGGGATGGGGGTGTGTATAGGAACAATGGCAGTGTCCATAGGCTGCAGGTGGTCTATGACAGGACGGACCCCTTTCACTGTCCTAATCACAGGCATCTGCCATTCATGGTGATCCAGCTCCTGTTACATGCAGGGAGAATAAACTCATAGCCAGTATTATATAGGGCAGGGGACCCTTCCCTAGGCTGGCACTGCAGTAGGTACCATTGGATGAATATCTCTTCACTTCCTGTCTCAGAGGCAAAACAGGAAGTTAAAGACTAATCTTATAAAGTGGGTAGAAGATCTCTTTCTGTCAGTTTTATTTCCTCTGAGGTGAGTCCAATGATCTTTTTGTTTAGAGATTAAGTGTAATGTCAGAGAGAGATGACAGCTCCTATTGCTTGTTACGATCACCTTTTAACAAGTATGCCAATCAAGAAAGTCAGATCTCAAAGGAACTTTATATAAAATTAAGCCAAATTAAATATACTTATCTCCATGCCAACAAACGCCAACTGTTCCTGAGTGGTGTGCTGTCTGCAGGGAAACTGCTGCACATTACTACATGAGAAGCATTGAGAGAAGAAACTTTTATGGGTGTAGTGTGCCATGCTGGCAGCATGATGCCCAGATCTCTCCCTGTGCCTTCTGATGTGAATGGCAGTCAATCCGTATATATAAGACTAAGGACAACTGGTGGCAGAAGGGGGAAGAGAGCAGGTGTGTATTGCAGTTTTTTTTTTTATAATAAGCACCTGCTGGGGGTCTTTAAAGTACCCTCCTCCAGCACTTTTATCCAGTGCCCCCATGTTATCCAGATAAGGATAACATGGGGGCATTTCTGAACGCCCCCAGCACCTTCCACCTAGGGCTGGCTGTCAGTAGCCCAGAAAGCACGTGTGTGAATGCTGCCTTATGTCTGGGTCTGAGGGTTGCCAGGTAAAACATACTAATTCCTGAAATGTCAGTATTGTGCATCTAGCACAGGGGTGGGCAAACTTTTGTACTTCAGGACTACAATATCGTCTTAAAATTGACAGAGGGGTCGGACCAAGAGCCTGTGGTGGCCCAATTCCCTGCGCCCCCAGTGTCACTGATGATGCCATGGACATGCGTCAGGGACATTAAATTATTTTACTTTCTGTACCACTTTCCCAAAAGTGTCTAATTTTATTATGCCAGGGAAGTAAAAAAAAAGAGAAAATATGAAAACATAAATAAACATGGCGGCCATATTTAAGTCAAAATGCTGAGACCTTGGTGACAAGACACTCTGGCTCCCCTCTGTTTCTTCACTGCAATAGGTGGAGATAAAGGGGACACTATAGACCTTATGGGCTCTCATTGCAGAGAACAAGCAGATGGGACCCAGAGAGTCTTTTTACTAAGTTGAAAACGGGCCATAGTTTGCCCATGACTGATCTAGCACTATGTATATTACTTATTACTAACAAGCATTCAACCTTGTTTGTAGGTATCGCCAGATATTAGAGAAGGCCCTCCAGCTTCCTGGACCAGAACAGCTTGAGGCACTGAAAGCATTTGTTGAAGCAAGTAAGATTTAGTCCATATGTTCAGCTAAACATCATTTCAAGGCGGGCTTTTGGGAATCTTATGTGATTATGTTTCTGATTGTGTGTGTTGACACTTTTCCATCTCTAGTGGTGAATGAGAATGTCAGCCTAGTGATTTCCCGACAGCTGCTCACTGACTTCTGTGCACATCTTCCAAGTCTACCTGATGGCATTGCCAAGGAGATCTATCACTTCACCCTGGAGAAGATCCAGCCACGTGTCATCTCTTTTGAGGAACAGGTAAAAAAAAAAGCAGAGGATAACATCATCTGGCCAAGAATTGCTTTGTACTCCACATTTCACAGAAACAAGCTGCAGCACAGTGCAGAATGATGACTCTCACTAAGACACTTTAATCACAGATTAGGGGAAAGGTGATCCTTCCTCTCCCAGTCTAATTGTTGACTTTTAGGTGCGATACAGCACTTACCATATTTTGTCTAAGACGCTCCGCTGTATAGGACACACCCTATACAGTGGAGGGTCTCATCCCAGTGAAACTACCGGGTAACTGCAATTCTGCCAGTTGGAGCTCCTTGCTCCAACCTGTAAAACTTCTCCTGGTCCCATTCTGCAGAGCTGTATAGGAGCGGAGTAAAGCAGCTGCTCTCATACAGACATCCATCCATCCATCCATCCATGGACGGATCATCTGTCTGTCTGAGATCTGTAAGTAAGCTGCTGCTTCACTCTGCTCACAGCTCTGAGCAGGGAATGATCCACCCGCTGTCAGATCATTCCTGCTGCAGCTCACAAACAGAACTGCAGACGGATGATCCATCCATGGATGGGATGGTACCTCTGCGGGGCTCTGTATGTGAGCCGCAGCTTCTGTCCACTGTGACAGCTGCAGATGGATTATCTGTCGGTGGATGAATGGACAGATAATCCGTCTGCAGGTCTCTGAGTGTCCACATCAGAGAATGCCACTCGCAGCCGCACATTCAGAATCACTGGGGGGGGGGGTCTTATAGTCTGAAAATACAGTACATGAGACAAATGTCTGCACTCAGTGTCCACACCCCATCGTTTTACCTGGACTCCTTCGTGCTGGGGACACCTCCAATGTGACTCCACCTTACAATAGAAATATCTAACAGAGACCCCTGACTAATGGATAAAAAAACACATATATGCAAAACCACATATACACAACTTTATATGCAAACATACAAGTACATCCCAAACATGACTCCCCTGAAGCTGCTAGTCCCTCTCATTTGCATCTCACCCGCCATTGGGATTCATCATAGTCTGTCTACACGCTGTCTGTCAGGGAGGAGCAGCTTCAGGAGAGTTGTGCTTGGTATGCACTTGTGTTAATACTAAGAGGTTAGTGTAAAGACTGAGGTACTTTTCAGGTTTTGAGTTGGGGAAACTTTGCTTTCATGCTTTGGGAAGTTTATTGATAAAAACATTGAAGGCTTGAGGTGCATTCCCCTTTGTGTTATCGGTGAGGCTCCTGCCACCCTAGAAACGGTTCTGCTCCCTTACTCAATAACGTAATTGAATCTATATGCAGGACATAACATTTGTGCTTGCTGGATCTCCCCTAAAGTGATATCAGAAAAATATTCAGGTCATTATAGGTTTTCATTGATTATTGATTGTCTGCCTCTAGGTTGCATCAATTAGACAGCATTTGGCCACTATTTATGAGAAAGAAGAAGACTGGAGGAATGCTGCTCAGGTGCTGGTTGGCATTCCTTTGGAAACGGGACAGAAGTAAGAATTTAAATGAATTCAATGGGGCGCTCATTAATAATTTGGAGGAAAAAAAAGTTGAAAGTAAGGCTGTGTCTCCATGGCACTATTGGGTCCGCGCATTGGCAGAATGCTGTGGGAACAACTGATGCTCTTACACCTACATTGACCTTCCGGTCGGTGGATCGTCAGAATACTGTGGGAACAGCCGGTGCTGTAGGCAGGTAATGTGGATCAGACCCAATAGCCATGGAGACATAGCCTTACATGGTGATATTATTACTTTTCACTGTATTTGCAAAATAAATTAGACTGATTTTGTTTTATTCCATCTGATGTTATTCTAATAGCTTTTTTTCAGATTGTCTGATATATTGACTGCTGTTATGTTTCTTGCTGTCCAACAGACAATATAATGTAGACTATAAACTGGAAACCTACCTGAAAATAGCCCGGCTGTACCTGGAAGATGATGACCCTGTGCAAGCAGAAGCATACATTAACAGAGCCTCTCTATTGCAAAATGAGTCCACCAATGAGCAGCTACAGATCCACTACAAGGTGATCAGTCCAATCAGATAATTTTATTAATGTTGTAGTGGCTTGTAGCCATGGTTAAAGTAAATCTGGGTAACCCCAACCAGGGCTGTGGAGTCGGTCGATAAATTCCCCGACTCCGACTCCTCTTCTTCCGCACTCCGGACTGTCTCTGTATTAATATGCTAATGTTAATTGTATCGCAATCCATTGAAGGATGAAGGAAGAGCATTCATAACATTAAACTCAATTCAGAAAATCTACTGGCCAGTGAAAACCAAAAACACCTGGACTGTAATGGCCAATTAAAGCACGGCACGAAACCACGGCGCACGCTTTTCGATGGGCACAGTACGGGAACTAGACAGATCGCTGCTGTCTTTCTCCTTAAGATGCTAAGTCAAACCAACGCTGTGATTGACGTCGTGGGGATCAATTGAAACGGAAAAATCTATGTGCACCACATGGGCAATCCAGTCAGTTCCCTGCTGTACAAATGGGGTACACGCTTTATTTCCCCAAGCCTTGCACGTGGCTGTGATTTTCAACAATCACGTCCAACAAGTTTTCGTGGGGAAGAAGCCCAGCCTGTCTGCTACACACAGTGTCATCCAACGTGAGGAGGCGGGTGCTGTTCTCTGTCCTCGTGGTACCCCTTCAACACGTCAGCAGACGCACGGCCTGTGGCGAGGACCGGCAACCGAGCCCGCAGCTGTTTTAATACTTTGAACATCATGCAAGAACTCATGTCTCCATGCCTCCCCGCCAAGTACGGCGGTCTTTTTTCCAACATGTTGGAACCCGCCGTTTCAATCACCCAGCGCGTCACACCGTTCCTCTGTGAAGCCGGCCTCTAATTTCGCATCAGCCCCGCCCGAGAGGAAGGCCCACCCATCACGGGTATCGGTTTTGTAAACAGATTCTAGAGTACAATCACTTTACCCGTCGCGATTGTACCAACAAATCTGTTACATGATCTACACCCGTGTGTGTGCCAAGCTTTAAGTGCTTCTGATCTCTTCTGCTGAAGGACTCAGGGCAGTCGCGAAGGCCTCCCAAGAAGACTCGAGCGCAGCGGGAGAACGGACCGGTCACTTCAAACATTGATTCATGAGTTTCCCTGGAATCCCACGAGTCAGTGACTTAAAGTTGTGAAGCCTACACGCAATCTAAGGATTTATGGTGGTCGCCCTCCTTTCGCCTCCGAGCTGATTCGAACAGCGGTTGTCCAAATGCTTTTAACGGTTCCAGTCCTCCTGAAACCTATTGGCAATACACTCCCATTCACCTCACTTAATGTGCTTGCCATACAAACCACCCGAGTATGGTGGTGCAGGCATGACACCAGTATCCCGCCACCTATGCAACCTAGATTCAAGCTAATTCGGCAATGGTGTATGTGCAAGTAACGCTTATACAAGCGATCTCTACCGTCCGGCACCACACACACATTTACTTCATTATCAGGCTTGACGAGCTGTAAGAGCTCCTTGCCATACACCGACGCCACCAGCGCGTCGGCTTCAGATTTTGCTGCCCACTCCGACCAATCGGGCGCGTGTGGTTGTATGCCCGATGGGCGGCGAGTAGCCAAATCATGGGGTGATCGCGACGCCCCACGCCCTCGGCCGGCCAGAGAAAGGGACATGTCCGATAAACTCTGCGCCGATGCGGTTATCTCAATGAATACCCAAGCGTCTGATGTCCGTCAGTCGTCTGGAGAAAAAACAAAAAATAGCAGCGTGTGATTTGACTGCACCTCATCTACTGTTGCACTCCACAGAGGCTCATCTGAGCTGGTCTGTCGTCGCCCCCACTCGGTATGTGTGTGGAGGGCCCTTTAGGCTCGGGTCACAGTGGGGAGCTGTAATGGGTATATACACTGGCAGTGTAGTTATTCTTATAGCAGAGAAAGAAGTCACTTTATGTTTCATTATGGACTGTTGTGTTAATTGCGACATTTGACAGTAATTTTTTTTTAAATTTTAAAAAAAAAAATAACATTTAAATTCCCATTTAAATTTGAAGTAGGGAGTCGGAGTCTGGTCCATCTTTTGCCGACTCCGACTCCAGGGACCCAAAAATGTCTCCGACTCCTCGACTCCGACTCCACAGCCCTGACCCCAACTGGCAAAAGTTGTCTTTGTAAATCAGTAAAGATATAATAAAAAGCGATGTGGAAGTTTAAACTTTGTTTGATACCCCTTCTTTCCCATGATTGGATCATGACATCCTTAAATGGAGATGGTGCTGTAATAAAACTGAATGATGGATCTGTCCTCCTCAGGTTTGCTATGCCCGTGTTTTGGACTACAGGCGGAAGTTCATTGAAGCTGCTCAGAGGTACAATGAACTTTCATACAAGACCATAGTACATGAATCTGAGAGAATGGAAGCACTTAAACACGCACTTCACTGCACCATCCTTGCCTCTGCAGGTACAATATATAACATCTGCATGATACGTCTTACTAACACAGCTGTTATATAACATAACATCATGTTTGCAGTATTTGTAGCCCACACCTATAGACTGGGATTACAGTATTCATGGTTTGTTTTCTGTAGGACAACAACGTTCCCGGATGTTGGCCACACTATTTAAAGATGAGCGATGCCAGCAGCTTTCAGCCTATGGTATTTTGGAGAAGATGTACCTAGACAGAATCATCAGAGGGAACCAGCTGCAGGAGTTTGCTGCTATGCTCATGCCTCATCAAAAAGCAACTACTGGAGATGGTAGGTCTATAGAGTTTGTATCTTAGGAGAAGATTTTCTGTTCAAATATTCGCTCAGGCATCAGGGTCCACTTATGTTTACATAGGCAGGTGACATTCAGCAGCCACCATTAACCATAATTTATCATGTAATATATAATAATTATCCTTCAATGTATGTATTACTTCTGGCTGTGCTAGAATGTGCAGAGACTGAAGCCCCCCATACACCTTACAATCTTACCATACAATTTCTGTATTAACTTTTCTTCAACCAGAATCATGCAATATAAGGACCTTTCTAAACCTTCCAATCACTGTATTCTATCAGGGAGGACCCGGCACTACATAGTTGTTGGTAGATCTTAAGGAAATTGTATGGAGTGATCTAAAGGTGTATGGGGGGCTTAAGGGTCAAATTTTCTTTAGATCTCCTTTTGTTTTACCAAAACCATGTAATACGAGGGACTTTCTAAACCATCAAGTCTACCTGTGTTCAATCGCAGAGGACCCTATACTACACAGTTGTTGGTAGATCTAAAGGATATCTGATCTGATCTAATGATGAATGGCCAGCTTAAAGCAGGGTACAGACATAAGTAGATATGGGTCAGATCGATGACCGTTTTGAGCGCCGTGCGTGCTCACGGCCATCTATCTGGCCCATATAACATGCGGCTATCGCTGTTTTCGAGCGGGACTGATTAATCCCGCTCGATAACAGCCATATTGGACATGACCGTTAAATACGGCCGATGTCCATTTCTTTGCATGGAAACCCCAGGTCTCCAGGCAAAGCATTGGCTGAGCTGGAGAGAGAGCAGAGCTGTCTCCCCGGCTCTGCCGATGTCTGACAGCAGCGTGATGACATCATCACGCTGCTGCAGGGAACGTCGGACGGCTCAAATATCGAGCTGTCTTTACCCTGCTTAAGTGATAAGGTAGTGATTTTATTTTAAATGCCTGTTGCAACATAATCTATAAAGGATGAAACATCTCCCCTCTGTTTAGTGTGGATGAGGCAGGAGAGGTGATTGTAGTCCAAACCAAAACAATCTAGGGTAACAATGCTTCTGGTCCATATATAATGTTCCCTTAACATGCGCTGTCACCCAGGGTCAGAATCATCAGGCCTGGATAATGACCTATTGATGATCCAACATCTGTGAAATCTGTGCAATATTCCTTTTTTAGGTTCCAGTATTTTAGACCGAGCTGTTATAGAGCACAACTTGCTGTCTGCCAGCAAACTGTACAACAATATTACTTTCGAGGAACTCGGAGCATTGCTAGAAATCCCTGCTGCCAAGGTACCATTTCATCTTCCCTTCATTTTTTTTCTTCAAGCAGGTTTTCTCTATTTGAATTATATCATAACAATTTTGTGTTTGTACAGGCAGAAAAGATCGCATCGCAGATGATTACAGAGGGCCGTATGAATGGGTTTATTGATCAGATTGATGGCATCGTCCATTTTGAAAGTGAGTTGATTATCATGTTTTTTCACATTTAGTGTGTGTTGTGTGAATGTGTTTATTTTTCACATTTTACAAAGTTTTGTTCCTCTAAGCCAGTGTTTTTCTTCCACTGTTCCGATGTTGCCTGGTGTGCAGTGGGTTTTTGACCCCACCCTCGGCCCTCCTATCTAGCTGCCTCTTATAGTATAAGTCTTATATTATAAGAGGCAGCTAGATAGGAGGGCTAAGCAACCGCATCCTCACAGAGCCGGTCCGTGTATAACACGGATCGGCTGTATAAGTCTTATAGTATAAGACTTTTACAGCCGATCTGTGTTATACACGGACCGGCTCTGTGAGGATGCAGTTGCTTAGCAACACGCGTCCCCACAGACCAGGGGCGGTGTTTTTGCTCTGCTGGTACACATCTGCGGGGCACTTGCTGATGACGTACTTCCATCGGGGACCGGAAGTGCGCAGCGATTATGCGTATCGTCGGTGCCCACCGATTTTTTTTTCATGAAACAAGTGTGCCTTTGCCCAAAAAAGGTTGAAAAACACTGCTCTAAGCCACTGAGAGGTCCTCCTATGTAGCTCTCCCTACCCCTGTGGTAAAATTGCTGCAATATGAAAAAAAGACTTAAGGAAAACAAAATTGCTTTGATGCTTTTGGACTTCTAAGTGAACTGACATCACTGGTGCTAGACCAGGAAATTTGAGGATCTATAAGAACACACTTTTATACATTGAAGTAGTATTCTCTTGCACTTTCTATGAGGATCTTATCGGGCCAAGAAATCTTTACATAACAGAGCAGGCAGAATCCAGGCGTAAGGCGAGTATTTACCCTCCCTAGCAGTATTCTGGAGTGTGATTCAGGGTAGATTTTAGTAATCAATATTGGTAACACCCGGAGCCACACTTGGGACAGCTTTCCTTCTCCAGCCGTGCTTGCTTCATCCTGGAGCGTCGCCGTCCTGCGGGGGTTTTCACTGGTTCCAAATCCCTGATGTCAGTGATTACGTAGCATATGCCGCAATAAGGGACATGAAATTTACAGTAGGGCTGGGTGATATGACGATATTTATCTAAATGATAGAGCTTCATTTAAAACAATAGGCATTTTTTACCATTTAGATGATGAATCATCATCTAAACCATAATTTAACCCAGCCCTGTAAATTACATGTCCCTTATTCAGGCATATGCTACGATACAGTGCAGGTAGGGGGGTTAGAGGAGGCTGTGTGTGCTTCTGTGATTCTATTGGCTGTTGATGCGACGAGGGTGGGTGCGCTCTTGTATTTCCATTGGGAGAAGCTAAAAGAAGCAGGATCTGGAACAGAAACTCAGTGCCTGTGCAGCCTACGGTGGTTTAAACAATAGAGCTTCCTTTAAAACAAGACATTTTTTATCTTTTACACCACCATAGGCTCCACGGGCACGGAGTTCTAACAGATCCTGCTTCCTTTAGCTCCTCCCTACAGCCAATGAAAACACAAGAGCACACACAACTTTGTCTCATCAGCAGCCAATAGAATCACAGGAGCACACACAGCCTCACCTGAACCCCAGCTGCACTGTGAAAGCAATGCTGTAGAAAACAGTGATATAACACTGTCACTTTGAACTTTCATATCACAAAAACCTTTACTAGTACAACCATGAACACTTTCAGGGTCAGTAATGTACCCCTAGAGAGCTATCCTCTCTGTGATGTGCATCATTTCACTCACCTACTTCGAACACATAGATCTTTCATACCCTTCATAGAAGAACCTTAACATTTTTGGGGTTACCAATCACTGCCAAACAAAATTTCAACCCCCTCGCTGCAACACTTCCTACTAAGAACACAGCAGATGTATTATATAGTATATAATACAGTAATAAAGTTTTATACTTGTAGAGTGGAGTACTCACTGTATGTCACATATCACACAATGTACAGAGACTAATATCTGGTCTGATTTTATTTCCACTCCCTCTTTTTGTATCATCTTTTATATCATCCGCCAACACAACCAATCGAGCATATTCATGAATTTAATTAATTGAGCTATATTTGGATATAAAATGTTGGTCCTATCGCCCAGCCCTAATATACAGTGACAATTGTTTGTATGTTTTAGGGTAAAACAAATGCTTGTCCATCAACCTACATTTCTGGGTTGTGGAGAAGTGTAAAAGTAAAACTAGTTAGTAAAGGAAGATGTATTTTCTGGTTTTGTTTTCCTCAGCCCGGGAAGCCTTGCCTACATGGGATAAGCAGATTCAGTCTTTGTGCTTCCAAGTGAACAACCTCCTAGAGAAGATCAGTCAGACTGCCCCAGAGTGGACGGCGCAGGCCATGGAGGCCCAGATGGCACAGTAACGTTCCCGCTATTGTTACCCAATCCATCCTCATGCTTCAGATTTCCTGGACACTATCCTGCAGCCTCTACACTTGTATGTGTACATCTGAAGTGTTGCTTGTACAATACACACCTACAATATGTCTGTGGTTCCAGCCATGCTTAGTTTGCAGTGGGATTCGTATAGCTGCGTGGTCCTGTAAATGATTCCCTTATTCTCGACCTTGCTTTCTCCAAGGATTACCTGCGGCGGGCAGATATGTAGCCGCTTTATTTTTTTTCTTCAATTTATTGACCCTTTAAAGGCTCCAAAATGCCTGTGTGGTTTTTATAACTATGATACAGATCCCTGAAACTGTACAGAAATATGATGAAAGCCCCTGGTACAAGCCATGTATAGCATATACAAGTATGCTTACATATGGGAAGAAATAACATTGCACACAGTGCTGCTACTAGCCATTACTTTGTCTGTCCGCATCTGTCATCATGGAAGTGTCAGCCATGACGTCTATATTCTTGTTTTTTATTTATATCCCTCACTAAAGCAATTTCATGACAGTTGTGCATGGCTATCGCAGTCTTATGTGCATTGCGTTGCAGCAGAGCTCCCTCTGGTAGTGTTAGGATGGGTAGGGAGATGGATCTTGGCTGTGTTTTTATTGCTGACTAGGCCCAGATTGGATAAACCAGTGGGACTGGGACATAAAGTGAGAGAAATTGGTATAGTGGAAGTGTTCTGACCTATTTCTGTATCAAGTAAGGGGAATCTCTTCCACTGATGATACCTGCTCTAATGAAAACTAGTCCATGGTGACATTTTCTTCTTTGTGGAGGTTTCCACGCACTTATTGTCCTATATATTTGGGTTTGATGACGGCATTTATCAAAACTGCCAAGTTTAACCTTCCCATTTGTATCCCAAAAAAATAAAATGTGTCTGTTCTACTTTAATCTGTATCTTCTATTTTTGTTGCAAAAGCCTTAAAGCGGTTTTACACTAAAACAAAAAAAAACACACATACATGAAATAGGCACATTACTTACCTGTCAGCAGTTCAGATCCTGGAAGACTCACTGTCTGTGTAGGAGTGTGGGTGAAAGGGGGGGGGGGGGGCACTCGGCTGAGTGAAGAGAGGCTTCTCTCTCCCCTCTTGACAAAGTCTGACAGATGTGACGCTGACTTCACATCTGTGAGACTGAGACACAGGGGCTTGTGGGAGAGAATTCCCAGTAACCTCTGCGGCTTGTTACGTCTTGCCTAGGTGAGATGTAACACAGTGGGAGGGGCTGTCTCTAAAAAGACACCCCTCCTGCTGTCAGAAATTGTTTTGTTATTAGTAGGGGATCTCTGCAGTATTGGCTGAGCTGCAGCCGATACTGCAGAGTGACCTAACCGGTGGTAGGTCCGCTTTAAATTCACTGAGCTGTAATGTATTTTACATCAATGATCGGTCATGGGACTTTTATGTTCTGCTGCAATAGGCTCAAATGACTTGATAATTATCATGACACATAATGACCATTAACCTCCTTAGCCCGTACCTGGCTGTTGAAAATGGGCGATCCAAACAGTTCGTTGTTCCCACCCACCACCTTCCTCCACTGTACACATCACTAATGAGGGCTGGAAAACTGACGCCCCTCCATTATAATGGAGGTCTATAGTGCAGCCGCCCCTTTGGTGGCATTGATGATGCCGAAGGGGTGGTGCCAGAACCGATCAGCGGGTCTGCCACGATAGAGAATTGCCGCAGGCAGATCGAAGTTTACCCCAGCTGGTTTTCGTCTCAAACACTAGGGGGCTTAAAGCCCATTCCTTATGAGCCTATGCTAAGTGTTGCGCATGCGATTTCTATCTCACTTGGAGGTTTCCATTTACATAGAGGTCTATGGTGTTGCCTACCTCCGCCCCTTTTGCATCACCGGTGACATGATCGGGGGCAGACCCGGATGCAGAGAATCGCCAGCAGAATCTGGTGGACAGGTAAGTGTCCCCGAAGTTATCTCGGGTTGGGTTTCATGTTCGGGGAGAACTCTCAGGAGGTTAAGGAAGGTCTGGCCTATTAACTCTCTCCCCATCCATCCTGTAAGGCAGGGGTGTCGAACTCAATCAGAGAAGGGGCCAAAATCTAAAATCCAGCCGAAAT
>CM070032.1:150042492-150055986 GCA_036250615.1 Ptychadena robeensis
TTGGGGAGGATTTTAAGGTACTGAAAAGTCGTCTTATACGCCGGCATATACGGTAAGTATGCTGAACAAAAATATAAACACAACACTTTTGGGTTCCCTTCCATTTTGCCTGAGATGAACTTTACATTTTCTACATACACAAAAGACAAATCTGTCTAAATCTGTGTTAGTGAGCCCTTCTCCTTTGCTGAGATAATACATCCCACCTCACAAGCGTGGCATAGCAAGGTGCTGATTAACCCAGCATGAATATTGCACAGGTGTGCCTTAGACTACCCACAATAAAAGGCCACTCTGAAATGCGCAGTTTGTTCACACAGCACAATGCCATACGTTTGAGGGAAAGTGCAATTAGCATACTGACTGCAGGAATGTTAACCAGAGCTGTTGCCTGTTAAATGAATGTTCATTTCGCTGTGCAAAGCTGCTGAATATTGGCAGGAACTGGAGCATGCTGTCGTATACACCGATCCAGAGCATCCCAAGCATGCTCAATGGACGACATGTCTGGTGAGTATGCTGGCCATGCAAGAACTGGGATGTTTTCAGATTCATGTCCGCTTTCTGGCCGACCGAGCTTTGGGGTGACAGGGATCTGTCGCTCCATTTTGGGCACCCCCGATCGGCGGCAAAATCGGCCGACACATGGTGCGTATGTGGCGGCCTTTATTAAAATGCAAAAATACTTTGTATACTTAGATTTTGGATAAACATACCTCTTCCCTTGTTCTTGGAGGACGGCATACTAGAACAACAAATATTATACCAAAAATAATTCCTAGCCCCATAATGATGAAGGGAACATTAGCTACAACTCTGGCTTTCAGTAGAATGGACTTGAGTTTATTGGAAGACTCGTCATCAATGAGAACCATCTGTAATAGAATTCCACAAAGATGGCATTTTATCAACAGAACACATCAATTCAACAACAACATACTGTATACAATCGAGTAAAAGCCGACCCGCATATATGCCAATATACCTAATTTTATCTACATAAACTGGGAAAGCATATTGACTTGAATATAAGCCAAGGATGGGAAATGCAAAGTCAGATAGGGGAGTTTTCTAAAAGAGAAATATATATAGAAAGCACCCTAGACCAGGGGTGGGAAAACTTTGTGACTAGTGGGCCACATTGGGTTCCTAAATTTGATAAAGGGGCCGGACCCATAGCCTGTAATGGCCGACCCACCATAGGTGTTCCAATTCCATGCATCGCTGGCATCACTTATGATGTAACAGGCAACATGTAACAGAGACTTTGTTACCTTCTTAAATTTTCTGCACTCATGTGCACTCATTGCAGAGAACGAGCAGAGAGGCACACCTTTTCAGCAAGGTGACAAAGTTTGCCCACCCCTGCCCTAGACCCTAGCACCCTTAACTAGAGAGAACACAGGTTTATTGTTATTACAGGATGGGTTTTCAAGGCACTTCAAAATCCAGTTTCTCCAGTAAAATTATTAAGGTGTCCACTAGATGGCGGTGTGGTGCAGTTTGTTTACATTTCAATGAGCCAATCTCTGAAACACATGGGATCATTCACAGAGGCTGCGGGTGCCTGCAGAGAGACCAGCGAACACCAGGTAAGTGGGACCCTGACTGTGACCCTGACTTGAGTATAAGCCGAGGGGGGCTTTTTCAGGGCTTTTTGGGCTGAAAAACTCAGCTTATACTCTAGTATATACGGTAATATATAAAAATGTCATATTTGAGGGTCCAAGCCTTCCCAAATCCTAAAACACAAATTACAGAAATGTATGTACGTTTACAGTACTTCATGTAAATGAATAAGAAGTATGCTGCATGTCTTCAGCAGCTTTCCTGGAAGCAGTTTCTTGGATACAGCTACATGATGATTTTTAAATGCAATCATTCTACTAAAAGCAAACAGCAGCATACTTGTTAGTTAAACGTTGAAAATGTCATATGTTTTGTCATATTTGGAGAATTCTATGTGTTATGTTGTTGCTACCTGTATGTTAACACACATATTGCTTTAATTGTGTTTATTTTTGTTAATTATTGGATGGCATGCCCTGTAATGCGGTCAGTTCCTAACTTTCTGTGGTGGTCTCACAATTGCTGCACGGAACATTTAAGCAACATTGTCAGCCCTGCTCATGTTTTTCTCTGCTTGACTGCTTTGTTCAGACTCTTTTCCTCATCTTTTTGCGATTTCTGCCCCTTTCTTTCCATGCCAGTGCAGCAGAGGCACTTTTTTGTCAGTTTAGGGCCCTTTTACACTAGCCACGCTGCAGCTGTGATAAAGTACCGCAAAACAGCATGGCTAGAGTTAACACAAAGTACACAGATTTCCATAGGAAACCTGTGTACCTTTCACAATGTCCCTGCATTTTCTGCACATTTGCTATGCATTACCGTAAACGCACTTCTTCATGCAGTTTTGCAGACACAGCACAGTGTAAAATGCAGGGTATCTACCTGTAATGGATGTGGTAGCATTACCGATAGCGCACCTGTTATGTTGCCCATACACGGTTCGATATTTTAGTTCAATCAATTGGGATATAAAGATTTTTTGTTTGATCGAATAAATATTGAGTGCCGAACAACGTGTTTGTTCGATAAAAAATGATGGATATCAAACAAAAAAATTCTCTAAAGTTATTAGACATGTTGGTAAATTTTGATCAAATTGGTAAGCATCGGATGTAAATAGAAAATGTCAAATCATTTCATTTGATCGTTTAAAAAAAATGGTCAGTCGGTCGAACAAAAATAAGGTGTATACATTCTATATAAGCACAATTGATATGCAATCGAAATATTGAACATCCTAATCAAATCTATTGTCGATTGTGCAAAAATCTATACGTGTATGGCCAGCTTTACTGGCAAAGAAACATATGACAGCCGGAGCACATATAGTGTGAAAGTGCCCTCAAACAGGGGAGCAGGAACAAATGATAAGCTCACCACAGCCAGGGGAAGCATTGACCAATCCACAGGATTAAAGATCACCAGAACTGAACCAGGGTAGGTGTTGCATGTACAATATTCATTGGGTAAGCAGCAGTAAATGGCCAGTGTGTTCTGTGGGTGCTCAAAATATTTGGAGGACATCCAGCCATATGCTTTGGCCCTGTCATATGTTTAATTTTTTTTTGAAGTGTAGCTTTGGTAATGGTTAAATCCATATTTTTACAATATTTATGCGTGAAACGTACAAAAAAGATAGATTCCCTTTCACCAGGAAATAGACCAACATCCCAAAAAATATAGAAAAGTGGGTATCTACACAGATGCAGGGCGGTAAAAAACCGGCAAGCACCAGGCAGACACAAAATTGTCCTTTGAAAGATCAGAGGCTGGGGGACTTTCACGGTCACATAATATCATAAGTAATACGCAGAAAGTCAAAGGTTAAAAAATATTAACATCTTTTATAACAGAGTTCCTAGTCCATAAGTAGCATGCAGCGCTTATTGTAATGTCGAGAAGCCAATGCACTGTTCTCGGATCATGCTGGGTCCATTCCAGCCACTCATCCGGGGTTTGCCACAGAGCCCAAGATGTTAGATAACAAGGAAACACCCCGACGTACGTTTCGTCACCTTCATCAGGGGGTGTGTAAGCAGTGAGGCAAAGAGTGGTTAAGGTAACATCGGAGAAGGGAGAGCACACAGACAAGAACACCAGAACCCACCAAGTGGGAAACAAGGTAAACCGGTCATAAGTTGAATTTGGTCAGGATGTATAGAGGTAGTAGGTGATAGTTCGTCCAATGTCTTCCCCAGTCAGCCGTGGTATGTCAGCCGTGATGTTAATACTTTTTAACCTTTGACTTACTGCGTATTACTTATGATATTATGTGACCGTGAAAGTCCCCCAGCCTCTGATCTTTCAGAGGACAATTTTGTGTCTGCCTGGTGCTTGCCGGTTTTTTACCACCCTGCATCTGTGTAGATACCCACTTTTCTCATGCGTGAAACGTGTTCATGATAAATGTTTCTATGTCATGTTTTTTGCCTAATATACTCAATATTTTTTTTAAATCCTCATTTTTAACACGCAGAGGATGGGAATCTTAAATATAAATACACATTAATTCAAGGCATATTTTAATGCCTCTGGCAGCCTTTAAAACCAAAGAGCATTGCCAATAGAAACAAGTAATGATTAAACCTGTTAACATCCTTACAGACTAAAATATGTGACATGGGACTGACCTGTGTCTCATAATCAATGGTCACTGCTCTGGTGTATCAATTATCACTGTTCTTAGAAGTCAGTGTTGTCAGAATGATCACTAATCAGAAGTAACATAATGTGAAATCCTTTCTTACCTCACTAAGGTGCATTACTGGGAAGTAGAGAGTCTGTATATTTTTTGTAACACTAGAAAAAGAAAATGATTATTTTAGTATAGTTCATGCTTGCATTAAATATGTTGATGCTGGGTTAAAAAAGTTGATATACAATACTGTGATATGGTTGTATCATACTTGTAGACCCACAAGCTTTATTAATAGTGACTGTCAAGCAACCAGAACTGGAAACTACAATGTTCTTGATACCTGCATGTGTTGACATAGGTAAATAAAATGCTAAACTGCATAAATGTGAACTGCAATTTGCATTTCTTTTACAGCCTGTTGAATGAAGTGAATGAAGAAGCAGCAGTTCACACGTCTATTCTATACTTTAATGTGACCTTTCAGTCGGTGTTGTTTGTGTACCATTTTGCTTGCATTACATATAGTCATGATACTTACCTAAACGTAGGAATTTGTCTTACATAGACATTGATTTGCATTCTCTTGGCAGCTCTTAGTAATATTCCAGTAAGCTGAAAGACGAAGGGGAACAATATAAGGCTCACAAATAAAATGCTATTTGGTATCGTGTGTGGTTCATTGTAACATTAGGGCATTAACCTTCTGAGCGTTCTCCCCGAATTAACACGGGCTGAGTTTCATGCATCATGAAACTCAGCCCCAGTTAGCCGGAGGAACGCCCGAGGTCTCGCCGTCTTCTGACGGCGGTCGGGAGCATCGGAATGTATGCCGATGCTTCCGGGTCCGCCCCCGATCGCATCACTGGTGACGCGAAGGGGGCGGGGGTAGGCGGCGCCATAGACCTCCATGTAAATGGAGGGGCGTCACCTTTCTCCAGCATAAGGGCTTATGTATAGAACCCTGAGCTGAGCTGGCAATCACGTTATAAAAAAACCGTGCCACGTGGCAAACGCTCAGAGGGTTAAAGCTCCAATCCCTATAGCAGAATGTAGATATTGTCTATTTCAACTATCACAGGTGCATTTTGTGTAATATTGATTCACCCAGAATACATTATAAAAGATTAATAAATACAAAAAGCGACAAGCATAGCCAATTCTGTCTCCTACACGGACACATACAAACCGGATTACAAAAAAATTGGGACACTATACAAATCGTGAATAAAAACTGAATGCAATGATGTGGAGTTGCCAACTTCTAATATTTTATTCAGAATAGAACAAAATAGGAAAAAATATGTTGATTCAGAATTTCATGGTGTCAACAAATCCCCAAAAAGTTGGGACAAGGCCATTTTCACCACTGTGTGGCATCTCCCCTTCTTCTTACAACACTCAACAGACGTCTGGGGACCAAGGAGACCAGTTTCTAAAGTTTAGAAATAGGAATGCTCTCCCATTCTTGTCTAATACAGGCCTCTAACTGTTCAATCGTCTTGGGCCTTCTTTGTCGCACCTTCCTCTTTATGATGTGATGCCAAATGTTCTCTAAAGGTGAAAGATCTGGACTGCAGACTGGCCGTACCCTGATCCTTCTCCTACGCAGCCATGATGTTGTGATTGATGCAGAATGTGGTCTGGCAAGAGATGGGAGCATATGTTGTTCTAGAACCTGAATATATTTTTCTGCATTGATGATGCCTTTCCAGACATGCAAGCTGCCCATGCCACACGCACTCATGCAACCCCATACCATCAGAAATGCAGGCTTCTGAACTGAGAGTTGATAACAACTTGGGTTGTCCCTGTCCTCTTTGGTCCGGATGACATGGCGTCCCAGATTTCCAAAAAGAACTTCGAATCGAGACTCGTCTGATCACAGAACAGTCTTCCATTTTGCCACACTCCATTTTAAATGATCCCTGGGCCTGTGAAAACACCTGAGCTTGTGGATCTTGCTTAGAAATGGCTTCTTCTTTGCACTGTAGATTTTCAGCTGGCAATGGCGTATGGCACGGTGGATTGTGTTCACTGACAATGGTTTCTGGAAGTATTCCTGAGCCCATTCTGTGATTTCTTTTACAGTAGCATTCCTGTTTGTGGTGCAGTGTCGTTTAAGGGCCCCGAGATTAGGGGCATCCAGTATGGTTTTACGGCCTTGACCCTTACGCACAGAGATTGTTCCAGATTCTCTGAATCTTCGGATGATGTTATGCACAGTTGATGATAATAGATGCAAAGTCTTTGCAATTTTTCGCTGGGTAACACCTTTCTGATATTGTTCCACTATCTTTCTGCGGAACATTGTGGGAATTGGTGATCCTCTACCAATCTTGGCTTCTGAGAGACACTGCCACTCTGAGAAGCTCTTTTTATACCCAATCATGTTGATAATTGACCTAATAAGTTAATTGCTAATTGCATTATAGCTAATATAAGCTAATATAGCTAATTGTTATTTGGTCTTCCAGCTCTTTGGTATACAAAAATTTTCTTTTTCCAGCCTCTTATTGCTACTTTTTCAACATATAACTTTTTCAACATATTTTTCCTTTAAAATGATACATTTACTCGGATTAAACGTTTGATCTATCATCTACGTTCTATTACAAATAAAACATTGACATTTGCCTTCTCCACATCATTGCATTCAGTTTTTATTCACAATTTGTTTAGTGTCCCAACAAGGATGTTAATACAATGATAGCTAGCAGTAGAACAGTAGTCAGTGGCCTATATAAATGCAACCTTAAAACCAAATGGCAGATATCACTAACAAATGGTGCTGCAAGGATAACATAAATCCCTGATTCCCTTTACGAACTAGGAATTGAGTGCATTTTACATTACAAATGTGCAACCACCTGATGTGCCTTTGCTAGATGGGGGAGGTGGGAAAGCAGTCAAAGGGAAGATCTGCCTGTGAGTGGATCTTTCCTTTGGCTCTACTACTACTGTGTCTATGTCAGCTGGGCGCTGACCAGCCAAGCAGGACCAGGAGGGCGGAGGTGAGGAAGCTGTCAGAAGCAGATTCCCTGCCTCCCCTTAGCTCCGCTTCTGTCGGTGCATGGAGCTCCAACTGGCAGAGCAATCAGTTCACCTTTCGTTAGTTGGCTTGGCTGATGCTCCGATGTATGAACGCCTCATAGTTAGATTAAGATACGGTTAGGGCCCTTTCACACTATATGCACTGTGTTTTTGTAAATGTGTTAATTTTTGTTTTTACAGTAATGCGTTTTCTCATAGTAAACCAATGTTACCATTCACACTGTATGGGTTTGCCTTTTTAAAAACACAACATTAGCGCATGCATTTAAAGCCCTGCTGCACCCATTTATGATGCTCTGTCTAAAAATGGAAACGTAAGCCCAATGCATATGTAAGGTGTAAAAGACATGCGTTAACATATATGCGTTAAGGAATACCTTAAAAAACCATATGCCATATAGTGAGAAAGGGCCCATCGAAATGTAGAAACAGAATGTAAAAATGAAGTGTGCATTTAACGCTTCCATACGAATGAAGGGCAAATAGTAGTTGGGTGCTGACTATTAAAATTCACTTGTTTACTCTATAATCATCACATGTGAACACTTTTATGGCTTATTTCTTCTATGTATTTTTTCCTGCGTTCAGCACACACCAACCCCAGGGAAAAGATTGACACAACCCATCACAATAATTTGAATGTCAAAGGATCCATTGCTGGATCCATTGCAAGCGAAATGAGGAAAAGGTTTTTCCAATTCAAATAAATAGGGTGCGTTACAGCTAATGTGGTGGTAATGCTCCCTACACGGTGGGCAGTCCGCCTTCACAATGGCAAACGTAACATTAAAAAAACATCTGAAAACGTAACATTAAAAATTTAGCATTATTAGGCCATTCCCAAGCCAAGAGAGAATAATAAAAGTATAATAATATAGTGAAAGTGTAAAATAGTCACGACAGCTTTCAAACTTCCCAGAAATTAACATATTAGAAAATGTAAATGGTCAGGCAAATAAATTAAAGCTCAGAGATATTGTTACAAGTCTAAAAGTTAAATATCAGTTGATGATAGAGCAATTAGAAAAAAACTAAGCTAAAAAAACATATGGGTTGCTTGAAGGGTCACCACAAATGGGTTGTTTGCAATGTTCCCTACAAAGAGAACATTGCAGAGCAGCTGCAAATATTTAGATGAACTAACCACAAGACTGGAATTTAAGTACTGGAAATGTATCCATTGGTGACACAACACTACAGTGTGGGCTCATTTAGATGGTCACTTTCCGGGTTACTGATAGTTTGTGCAGGGGCTCTGTGGGCATTTATAAATGCCCCCTGTCCCCATTTTAACCCTATGGGGTAAGCAATTATAAACGACTGGGGGAATGCCTCATGTTGTGTTTCCTGGATGGTGACTGCAATTGGTTGTTTAACGTGCAGGTGACAACCCCACCTGTGTAAACTGGCCCTTATTTTTTTTATTTTGCAGCACACTATGGATACCTTAACCCTCTGGGCGGTTTGAGGTATTCGCGCCATTTTTTATGGGACGAATACCTCATGTCACCGGCAATCACGGCGGAGTACACTGTACTCCGCCGTGCTTGCCGGCTCTCCGCCCAGCTGTCTGCACACCTCCGACGTCAAACTGTGCCCGAACTGAGTTCGGGCAAACCGCTAGGGAGGTTAGTCTAGCCATCCACACATCAACATTTGCTTGATTCATTTTCAATTTTAAGGACTTGTGCAATTTACAGTCAGATCCATAAATATTAATATGCAAACTGTTGTATTTCCTATACCTTCCACCTAATTTGGATGTAAATACCCTCAAATTAAAGTGGACACAAGCAAATTGGATTTTTTTCAATTTAAATCCATTGTGGTGGTGTATAGAGCCAAACATTTTAGAATTGTGTTGATTCCCCAATATTTATGGACCTGACTGTAAATATTGACGTTCAATGCAATATGGATCGATGGTGCTACCATTTACTTGAAGGAATTAGATCCATTTCCAGTTATAAAGATAGAAGTATGTGCACATGCTCCAAAATCAGAGAAGATAAAAATTGATTTCAAATACTTTTACAATAGATGAAAATTTTCAAACTCAATGATTATGGATCTTTACGCTCAATTCTTTTCACTATCAATTGACAACAGTTTAATTTTGGCGTAATTACACTTGACTTATGATTGTAAAAAAGAAGATATGGAATCACTTGTCTTGCAGATTTAGCTTAACCTTTCACCAGAGAATAAAGGAAGTCCTCATAAAAGCTAACTAAAGAGCCCAGCTTAGGGAGAGTCTCACTATAGTGATAGCATAGTGATTCTAGGACAAAATGAAGAAATAGGAAGTGGTCAATCACTAAAATTTACACTGAAGTGATTCACATACATTTCACTATGTGTCACTGGCACAAGGATACAATTTAATCAGCTGTGCCCTTTATACACTGAAGCAAACATGTGTGATGCAGGAAATCCTCATCATATTTCCCTGTGTACAGATTTGATCTGTTCTTCCCACAGAAAGGGGCGACGGTCTAGCTTAGCATAATGTCCCACATAAATGTAAAATGTCAAGATATATGACTCTTCAACATTCAAACCCATCACATTATGTAACCTCCAGACAGACTGACGGTCTCATTTAGAAAGTCAAAGTTTAAGGAAGAGGAGCATGTGACAACACAATAAAGGTGTTACATACAGTATATGTCTTGTGACTTGTGGGTGGCCTGAATTACTCAAACTGGGACAAAGTACAACCTCATGGTGGTTGAGGAACAATATCTAATTTGCTGGCACTGACCACAGTTGGCTGTTTGATAAGTACATGTAGTTTCTTTTCATCGAACGTGCAATCCATTTGATTTATAGTGAATTGAATTCAGCAGCTAAACACATTTTCATTGTTAAAATGTAATTTAAACAATTTAAATTTAAAAGTAGATCAATCATGACATGTATATAAATATGGATTGAAAGTACAAAAGTTTTATTGTCTGTACGAACAAATTAAATTATGATTGCTTTCTGCTTGAGAAAAAAGGATCCAAAAGGGCAGAATGTCATATGTGTACTGTGTTTTTGGGATTCTGATCAGAACCATTATCCAAAAGGTCTCTCAATTATCTGCAACAATGGCATCTGTCAATAAGTAGCATAATATTACTCAACAAGAGTTGTACACAGTACCTAAAGGCAGTAGAAGAAATGGGTAAGCACAACAATCTACTGTATGTGACTTTTTTTTTTAAAGATCCCAAAATGGGAGATTGGTTAGAGGCCACGCTTTATAAAGGGACCTTGTGTTTTTTTATATATACTGTATTTGTAAATCTATGTTAGATGGCTGTTCTGGCGAATAAATCAGTAACTTTCCCAACACCTCTACACACTCAAGATATTCATCCTTGAGGTGTGTGTGTAGGCGTTTAGTGCTGCACATGACTGACACATCATACAAAACTTCAAGATTCGGACTCAAATATACCAATTTAGGTCAAACTTACACTGTTGTTTCCTGAGCTGCTGCGTAGTCCAGCAGACACAAGGGAAACTACTGAAGGCGCTCGCAGGTAATCTAGATACGGATCCCATGGAGGTCCTATCGAGAAAAGACCCTAAAACTGACCGGCAGACGCCTAATGTTGAATCCGCCTGTCGGTTGTGGTTTATGCTTGTTTACCTAGTGGTTAAAAAATGCCATTGAGCCTTTTACTCTCCACTGAAGTGTGGCCAGAAGAGCTCTACAAAAAAGTGCTGAGAAAAAGGCATAGCTTCAACACGGAAACCAGGAAATGTGACTAAACCTACACAAAACATAGGAACTGGATGGAGAAAAATGGCAGCAGGTGCTCTAAACCAATACGTTGATTTTTCCAAGATTGGGGAATTAAGACCTCAGCATTTGTTTATCCATCATGCAATACCAGCAGAAGAAATCTGATTGGCCCCAAATGTATTTTGCAGCAGGACAAGACTCCAAAACAGACAGCCATTGTCATGAGTCCTGAAAGGCATAGTATGGGCAAAAAATAAACCTAATTTCAAAGTTACTGGATTTTATAAAGAGACAACTCATTTGTCACTCAGGATATGATATAATTCTTTAAGTATATTTTGAAAAAGCTGTTAAGGTCCTTTAAAATGTGTACTGTACATAGAAGAATTCATGCTCTTTTGAGGACAAAGTATGGTAACCTCAAATGTTGTTTTTATTTCAATGTCTCGTAAATTTAGATTAGTAATTGATCAAAATCCTATAAACACTTCTATTTGATAAGTTTACTTGCCTAGAACTCTGACAAATGACTGTACATATAACATTCAACCATGAGATGTTCCCATACTGATATGTTACACGTTTGTTATCTTACCGGATTAATATCTAGAAATGTTTCATGGTCATCTCGGTTAGGGCTGATTCCCACAATGCTTTTAATTACTGATTCATCCGCTTGGTAAAAATGTGGTGACGACAAAATAATAGGGGCACCTGTAAAACAGATTTTTTTTATTGTGAAAACTATTATTATTATTTAACCATTAAAAAAAAGATAATGTATGCATGCATTCCAAATGAGAAACAAGTTCTTGTTTTAAAAGGGCTTATCCCAATGGGTGGCTCCAGGGTGACTGCCACCTTGTAGCTGCTACCATGCCACTCAAGTAAGCTGCAGCTCCTAGGTAGTCCATAACAGTGACTACCAACCACTTGGGTGACTTTGGACTTACAGGTCAACTGCAGAAACAGATTTTCATATATTCTGATTAGAGATAGTAAAAATATTGACGTTCGTATGGAAATTGTTTGTAGACTGAAATCGAGGCATTCAAGTACAGCTGCTGTGTTTGATTGGGTTAGCTTCAGTTTGCATATAATTTGCATAGGTCTGGCAACATTTCACGTTGACCATCTCTAGTTCTGTATAAATAAGTAACCTTTGCTCACAAGTGTTATATAGAGGTTTATAAAGTTTGAAGCCTCACTCATGACATCTGACAATTCTGGGGTGTCCCCTGCCACAACCAACATAGAAACCAAGCATTTTTTAGAATTCTCAAATTCCAAGAAGGTTTTTGCAAGGGAGGCGAGTATAGGAGCTTTTCCATTACAGTGATCTGATTACTGGCAACCTGAGGAAGTAACTTTTCATGAGGGAAACAATACATTACCATAACTGACCCCTCATTCTGTAAATTTGAGTTTTAAGGCTGTCATTTAGACTCGTTATCTTTAATCATTTAAGTCACTGACCCAAGACAAGCATTTACATAAAATATTCTGATGTTTTAAATCTTTTGTTCAGCCAGTGACTTAATAAATCGCAGAGTTAGTGTAACAACCAAAAACTAACCTTTTCATAATGAAGTCAATATATGCAGTTACTGTATTTGTTGATGGATTTAACTTTACCCACGGAAGATGAATACTCCTATGTGAGTGGAATAAAATCTACAAGGAGCAGCTGACAACAGCTGTATTCCAACTAAAATGTTTTGTTTACACTGTTATATAGTTCCTGGCTGAGAACAGATCTTCTCCCACATTTCTGATGAGAAGAAAATATGAACTCTTAAAGAAGACAAATACTAACTACTTACTTTTGCATCATGTGCATCATTATAAATAGGTGTAGTGTTTGTTTTTTGCTATTTATTCAGCTTTCATGCCCCTATACATGGTATAGATATAATGTATCTTTACCATAGTGAATCTATTTAAATTAAGTCACAAACGCTGGAGACAGGCCCTTTGATAAATATAATATTGTAATTTACTACCCTTTATCACCCTTCTTACTGGTGAGGATGGGGAAACAAGAAAAGGCCAGCATTCATGGGATTATGAAACAGGAAAGGGCCAGCCTGCTTAACCTGACTATTAGTGATTGCATCATAAACCAGTTACATTGAATATTGAAAAATGTGTGGGGCTTGAACCTCTGTAACATTCCATACCTTGCTTGCACTCACTGACATTCAGCAGTCCTGATGGCAGACAGTTTCCCGCAGGAACACAGAATCCGGCATTGTCAGGATTGACAGTTACATTCGCAAAAACCTTTGCAGGTGGGATAAAACGGAAGGCTGAAATTTGCTTCACACTTACAGTTGAGTCATAAACGGCATACAAAGATCTGGGGAAAAAGTCATTATTGAGTATGAAATTATGAAATATAACTTAAAGATAGGCTATGTGTCAAGTTATACTCTAGGAATAGGTAAAGAAAAGCAAAACTAAGTTATGAATAAGAATGAAAAAATAAATATTTATT
>CM070032.1:150055996-150075822 GCA_036250615.1 Ptychadena robeensis
ACACACAGATCAATTTACAGGGTAATGACCATTTGCGGTGATCGATTGCGGGTTGATTGGTCAGGAATTGTATTTAAAAAAGCAGGATCGGTCAAACTGGACATGTCTGTAAATCCCAGGGTCCCCCATCCAAAGTATCGAATGGTGCACATCTATTTGCCGTTTGATCGATGAGCACACGAGCACAGCGTGGTGATATCACAGGTTGATTGTAAGGGTATCGACCCATGTGTGCCCAGCTTAACATTAGTTACAAGAACCTTTTATATGAATTTCCTGTTATCTTCTCCATAGTAGGACACAAGAGATCATGCAAATGTCCTTTCTATGTGTTCATCAGAGTGAATATGGGATTGTGGGCAAACTGCATTACCTGTCAGGGGGTATTAGGCAGCTGAATGTCTGCCTAAAGTGGGTCCAACAAACCCTAGAAACCATAGCAACCCTGAAAGTGAGCTAGTACCCCCTAATTAAAGTGAGCCCTCTGCAAGTCTAAAGATGGCCATACATGGTTCAATTTTACCATTCAGTAAAAAAAAAAATCGACTAAAAAGTGATTGGACAAATTAGTGATTGGCAAATTTCAGTAGTTTGTTCAAGTATCTGACAAGTTTTTTTTCGATCGATTTGTATCCGAGATCGTACTGTGGAGTGTGCGTACAAGGCTTAGGAAAGAAATTGATCGGTTGTGAATCCTAAAGCCTAGCTTTAGAAAAAGTCAATCACGAGATTCCATTATAGTAAGGAAAATCTAAAGATAAGAAAATCTAAAGATAAGAAAGAAACTGCTGGAGTTCAGTACAAACAACTTTGTATTGTGTGACTTTATAAAAAAAAAGGCAAAGCAGTCATGGAAACATAAAATTTGTATAAAATAGATTTCTGATTGTCTAGTTATTGAAACGGTAGTAATGAAAATACATTTACTGATTTTCATTTTTTCAGGCCAAATGCTGACTAAAAGCCATAACCTTGCTCTAAGGCAGGCTCACTGAGAAACATTTTACATTGAAGAAAGTTTTGGTTCTAATGAATCCTTTCATGTCTAAAAATATTTAGAGGTAAAGACATCCCTCCAAACATCTGATTACTCTGTGTCAGTTTAGAATACCAAATATTGAACATTTAAGGATGTATATTAGTCAGAAACAAATCACAGTAAGGGCTTGTTTCCATTATACATCGGGACCCCTACGCTAAGCGTATACGCTTAGCAGGGGTCCCGATGTATCCCACAGACTTTGCCTGCCGGCGGATGGTCTGTTTACACATCCGCCGGTGTAAGGGCTGAACGTACTCGACTACGTTCAGCCTTACACCGGCGGATCGGCTCGGCGCAGTGAAGACAGACCCGTTCGCCGAGCAGGTAAGTCTATCTGTTACGTTGGGACCTCAAGCTAAGCGTGTACGCTTAGTGGAGGGGTCCCAACGCAATGGAAACAAAGCCTAAGTCATGAAGTATGAAATGTTTTGTCTAGTCTAGTGCTTTGCTTCATACAAAATACTTTTCATCAATTATTCACTTATGTATCAGTTAAATCATATACATTTATATTTGCTGTACGCTGTCATGCCAAAGGGAAATCCTCTCTCAGCTTTCATTAGAATAGATGCCCCAGTGAGAGATTTCTTCACTTCCACAACTCTGAGCTGTAACATTTGGCTGAACAGAGAGAAGGAATGTACCTAGGAGGTACAACTACAATACACCAATAAAAGCTTGACAGGCTCTATAATTTCACACCAGATTCAAAACTGAAGGTAGAGATACATTTTAAAACTGGATGCAAACCTTTCCATGCAATTTAAGATGGGTTCAACTGTGTGCTAAAATGAAGATGTGTTTAAAAGTAAAAATCTGGCCATCGGATATCCTTTAGATCTACCAACAACTATGTAGTATAGGATCCTCGCGATTGAACAAAGGTTGACTGGATGGTTTAGAAAGTACCGTATTACATGGTTTTGGTAAAACAAAAGGAGATCTAAAGGAAGTCTAATGGTGTATGGGGGCCCTAAGGCTGCCTATACATGTGATGACCCTGGTCCCCATCCAATGTTATAGCAATGGAACAGGGATTTGCCAATATGTTGGTTCCCTGTTAGATCAAGCTTTCTTTGAGCATGTTCAATTGATTCCTGAACAAACGATCGCCGTGAACACGCATGGCGATTGATTGTTTGGAAATCAAATGAAAAATCAACCTATATATGGCCTCCTTAAGATATGTGCCTTTGGGTGTGATTCACAATAGACACAGGATAAATGTTCAGTTCAGGATAAATCTCAGTGGCTATAATAGCTTGTATTTGATATATGAAAATAAATATTACATTTAATACTGCACAATGATCTGGACAAGACCTGTTAGCATTTTGCAGAGCAATGTCTTGGCATGTACATATATCTGTAGAATCAAGCATCCTTAAGTACACAGAAAGTCTCATAAACTTTATTGTGAGGTGTGGTGATAACCTTTAGACTTTCATTTTTATTATCTTCTCTTAGCTAAAGAAAAAAGGCCTGGAGTGGGGTTGTAGTTAAACCATCACCAATTAAGTGATAGATGATCGAATTAGGCATGATTATTTTACCTGCACAAGTCTGATGAAAACATATAAAGAACTTCATTTTTATTTATCAGTGGGTGAAAAGCTGTCCCATCAGTCCCATTGATCATGTTGCACATTTCTGAAGTCCACCATGAAAGATTGCTGTGGAAAAAAAAGCAGAATTACGAATTAAATTATTTTTTGTAAACAACTAATGTTAAAGCAATATGTGATATTTCGTTGTATTGTTGACCTTCCTCCTGCAAGCCAGTCCACCAAATTTTTTTTAGGTTTTTGTGATTTTGCTCTCATTTCTCTCTATAAGTTAGTCTCTTTACCTATGTTACTTCTGTGTATAATACAGTCAGTTGTCAGTATTGATGGATGTGCCCTAGGGTTGTGGTTCGCTAAAAATATTTATTATTTAATTAACAGGAAAACATACATTATTTAAAACCCTAGACCAGGGGTGTCAAACTAAAATATGCAGGGGCCAAATTTAAAAAGTTCCATAAAGTCATGGGTCAACCTTGATATATTTAAAAATATAATTGCAATGCAGGCCATTTTTGGCCCATAGACTGGACTTTGACATCCCTGCACTACACACACACTGTACACACAGCGATAGGGGTACACATGGACTGCAAATAAACTTTACAGTGCAGTGTGTGTATTCCATGTATGCCCCTATCCCTGTGTGTACTTTGCCTTTTATCAGGCCAATCCTGGTACCCCTCTCACCAGCTCGACAGCCCCCTACCAGGTGCACTCACCACGCTTTTGTCCTCCAATTCTGGGAGTAGAACACTATTGATTAGTGTTGAGCTGGAATATCCGAATTGTGAATATATTCGGGGAAGATCGGCTATTCGAGAATTCGCTAATTTTGCAAATATGGCGGCGGATATTTAAAATTGTTCATATATTTTCACAATGCGAATATTCACGAATATAGAATTGAATATTAGTAGAATTATTCACGAAATATCGCAAATTTCAATATTGCCTATGCCGCTTATCACTACTATGGATCCCAGCACACTCCAGGCAGCGAGGGAACATAATGATGTCACTGGAACTGACCTGACTGCTGTGCAGCCAGGACTTGTAGTTATCTACTCCTAGAGTGGAAGGAACAGTGAGAACAGTAGGTAGGGGGGCTGCTGGTTCCGCAGCGGGCCAAGAATATATATCCTCTGCTAGCCAAATTTGACCCCCAGGCCAGAGTTTGACACCTATGCCCTAAACAAATGCCATTGACAAATGTATATATTGTACATAGGCCCAGGGCTTTTTTTCTGGGGGAATGCACTGGAATGGAGTTCCACCACCTATTTTAAGTCTGGCCCCAAAATAAGGGCACTGGCTGCAGTGCGTCGTGGGTGGCCCGCCGGGGGGCCCCTGTGTGTGTTGTTTAGTGGGGGGAGTGTTGGCCATTCAGCACGGGTTACGGGCGCGCCACGGGCGGACGATTTTGTGCCTCCCCTCTTCTAGGGGCGTCTCCTCCCCCGTCCATGCTGGAGAGAACTTTCTCTTCAGCGTGGACTGGGGAGTGGAGTTTTAGCTTTATGGAGGGGACACCCGGTTTTAGGGGGCGGTCCTAGGGGTGGGAAGGGGCGGGGCCAGGGGAGGGGGGTGAGTTTCACCACCTTTTCTCTGAGAAATAAAAAGCCCTGCATAGGCCCCAACTGAGCTTTAGGGAAAGTAGTAAATAACCACACTGCCTGCTGGTAACTCTTCCTAATGAGCTGGCTCTCTATTGAATTAGAGCTCTATATGCACTCGCAATAAAGGAAATTCATACAACATATAAAGAAATTGGTATATACACCGGAACTTCTCCATAAAATTTATCCTAATAACTCCATTATGCTGGAGATGTAGAGACCCTAGTGGGTTCCTCTTTCCTATATTTTGAACCTGCCCAGTGTTGGTACCATTTTGAAGGAAAGAATAATCTCCCATGATCTCTGTAAATGACATGACAAAACTCAAGGTAAAGTTTCATTCTAAAGTGGCCATAGACTGATAATTCCATTCTACTTAAAACATTGATTGTGTTTCCTATTTACCTATATAAAATACTTCAATGATTCCAATCGAATAATAGAGCATAGGCACAGGCATTAGGAAAGGAATCAATAGGTTTTGTATGGAATATACTGTGTGATAGTACCATCGTTTGATATTCGACAGCATAGGTGTTGAATTAAACATACTATGTGGCAGTATGATACTGGTAGTGCAGTTGATTGATATAAAAAACAAATGTTTTTTCTAAAATTGCATTGAGGAAGCTTAATAACTGATGCCTTAAATTATTGTTAGTGATAATTTTGGGAACGAGTGATGTGCAAACAAGTAGCTCAGTAGAAGGACAACAATAGTTTAAAGATAGCATTTGTAGTGCATGTTGCTTAATTATGTTGTAGTATGTGTGTTAGCAAGTCATGTACAGCTATGCCCTTTGAGCCAGGTAAAAGCAACTACCCTATGAGACACATGAGCACAAGCTCAGATCTGCTAAAAGTATCAAGATATAGACAACTACATGCACCAGTCAAATCTAATTCAGACTGGACTGCCGGCCTTTCTTACTAGAAAGGAGATTTTTGGTCACATATATTAGACTTGATCAGTACAATAATCAATCCTGAGAAATAATCTCCCCACTGCTGAGTAGGTCAGGAAGGATTCTTACACTGTGTAGAGAAACTGGCAGCTGTTTCATGTTGCGGTTTGTTTTTCCTTCTGTTAGATTTGTAAAGGACTAAACTTTAACCTTATTTAAATAATCAAATGAGAGGACAAAAGGTACAACGTATTTATTCTAACCAATACCAATGCAACGCTCTACTTTTAAATGCATATTTCAACTATTTAAACCTCTTAGTCTTTATTTATAACCAGTCTAGGTTATGACAAATAAGCACATTATATATATATTTTTTTGTATTCTACCTCTATTTTGTAGATAATTGTATTTACAGGCAGCAATTATATCATGATATAATAAGAGAGAGGGTTTCTTTACACCTGGATTTCTTAAGGTCAGACTAAAGCCCCTATACACTTTCCGATTTTTCGTACGAATTTTGCCCGACCGACCAATGTGGTCTGGAGATTAATCGATCGAGAGATTCATCGGATGCGGAATTATGTAACCGACCGATCCCGATTTCTCAAAATCGGACGAAAAATCGGTCGCGACCGCTTCAGATCTGTCCGTAAATTTTGGTCGATCTGCTGTCAATGGATGGAGGGCTTTAGGCTATGTTTCCACTAGAGCAATTCCGCAAATCCTAATCGCAGGTGGAGACCACGGGAGAGTTTTTGGCCACAATTTTCAGCCGCCCCTAAACACGCCCAAAGAGAATGAATGGTGAGAAAAAGCGCATCCCAAATCATTGAGGCACGATATTTGAACGCGTCTATTCTTGTCAATGGGCGCGAGCGATAGTGAGCAGCCACATTTGCCCACGGTAAAAAACGTGGTAAGGGGGCGTTCAAAATCACCCCCAAAATTGCACCCGATGGTGGCTGATCTCTTGAGTGAAATCATGCCCATTGACTTTAATGGGAGTGATCAGCGCCGCGCCGCTATTAAAAATGCCCTAGTGGAAACATAGCCTAAGACTACCCATACAGGGGTCGATACCTACTCAATCACTGAACTGGGCTCAAGTGTTCATCTATTGAATGGCGTATTGATCACGAGTATCGATTATAAACAGACTTAAGGCCCCCATACAATTTCTGTACAATCAAATTTTGTTCTACCAAAACCATGTAATATGAAGACCTTTCTAAACCTTCCAATCACTATGTATTCTATCAGTTGTTGGTAGATCTAATGGAAATTGTATGGATCGATCTTAAGGTGTATGGGGGGCTTGAGGGTTTGTTTCCACATACATCGGGACCCTCTCCGCTAAGCGTATACGCTCAGTGGGGGTCCTGACGTAGCACATAGATATTGCCTGCTCGGCGGATGCTGTGTTTTTTACTCGACTACATGGGCCTTTCATCGGCAGAGCGGCTCAGTGCCGTGAAGACACAGCATCCGCCGAGCAGGTAAGTCTATCTGCTATGTATACACTTAGCAGAGAGGGTCCCAATGCATGTGGAAACTAACCCTTATATAGATTAGTGTACGCTAAAATATACAAAATAACTAGTGAAACTGTTGCATATTACCTTTTTCCATTCCATTCCAAAATCCGAGAAAAGTCCATGTATCCATTTGAACCACTAAGAAACAAATATGTCCCATCATTTGTTGTGTTCATCTGCAAAAAAACATAAAACATGCTAACCACTTAAGGGCCCACACACCATACATTATAGGTAGAATTCAAAGCTCGTAAAAGTTCCCAACAGCAATCCTATTTGTAGCCCAATAAATATAGCAATATACCATAAGTGGGATTCATAAGATTAAGGTTAAATTTACACTGTCGTTTCCTGACTCAGATGCCCAAGAAACGACTGCCATCTTGATAAGTACCCCATAGAGGTCCTATCGGACGAAAGCCTGACAACCGACCACTGGAAGTCTGCCGGTCGGTTGTGGTTTTTAGCCATGTACCTGGGGTTAAAAAGCACCAGTGTAAAGGAGTCCCTAAAGATTTAAAAATGAGAGTTAAAGCATTCAAGTGCTTGTTTCAACAAAAACTGTTACAGATAGATTCTTGCTGAAAGAAATGTACCATAAAAACTTGCGTATAAGCCGGAATATAAACTAAGCTACCTAATTTTACAAATCAGGGAAAACTGAATGATTCAAGTATAAGCCTAAAGGGGGAAATGCAGCAGCTAAGGCACAGAAGCACACAGCAAATGTGGTTTTGTGTTGAGATGTTATTATTTCAACTAGCTGATTTGTAAGTTACAAAGCCCCTGCAAATCATCACCATAATTGCTGGAGATATAGGGAAAGGTTGTGGGAACATTGTAAAGAAGTATTGTTCTAGTTCAGTGATGGCGAACCTTTTAGAGACGGAGTGCCCAAACTGTATCCCAAACCTCAATTATTTATCTCAAAGTGCCGACTTGGCAACTGAATTACACACATACAAATGCTCTGTGTTATAAGTCGGGGTTCAGCCGTCATTCATAGGGGATCAGTGCAGTTACAAGCTCCTGCATCCTAGGCTGCTGATGACATAGCACAAAAGGCAAAGAACCAAAGTGCTGTGTAAAGAAACTACAACTGAATAAAGGGTATCACTTGAACTTTAAGCTTTCTTTATATATTTTTTACAAGATCTGTTCCATTTATTTTTATACATAAATTCTTACATTGTAGAACAACCCAAATGTCTCACTAATGTTGGGCATTACTCCATGAATCTTGCTAAGAATTGTGTCATTGTATCCCCATAGCATCTCATGAACCGATCGAGTGGAGAATAGTCCTTCATTGTAAGTCTTCAGCGCTGCTTCAAATATAGGTCGCAAAATTAAGGCAAATTTGTTATGTGCGATCTTCTCCATAATTGTCTAAAGGAATAAAAATGATTAGAATTATACGAGAAATGAATACACAGAATATATATAATATATACAAGATGTGAGGATTTTGTTCTAAGGTACATGCTGTATATCTAGAGTTATTTCAAAATGCTCTGAAGCTTTAAAGTCACATTTTAAATTACTTATAGAAAGGTGTCCCTGTCCTTTTGCAACTTGACAAGTGACTACAAAACAAATGAATGGTGTAGATACAGTCTGTTCTATGGAGAGGGGTAAGGGGGAGGACAAGCCTCTGAGTCTTCCCAATAAAATGCAGTGACATTGATATTTATCCTATTACTCTCCAAAAGATAAAAAAATTGCTTATTTGTGAATAGTTGTGCAATACGGACTAACACCTTACCACAACAGGAATATTGACAGTTCGGATTAAGTCAGTCATCGGGTTTCCCTTAGAGAGATCAGGCTCAAATACATATGTTTTTGGATTAATAGCGGACACTTCTGTTCCATTTTCGAGAAAATCTATATTCTCTTTAGGTCTGAACTCACTAAAATCAAAGAGATTGAAAATACAAGGTTATAAAATCAGACAGTTGAAGTCCATATTTTTTTAGCGGATAGCACAGGGGTGGGCAAACTTTTTGACTTGTGGGGCATGTGTGACATAGGGGCCGGACTAAGAACCCGTAAGAGCCATCCAACATAAGGGTCCTAAGTCCTTGTAGCTAGAACAGGATATAAAAAAAAAAAAAGAAAATATGTAAAAAAAAATTAATAGGTAGAAGCTTTTGATAGAGAAGCTTAAACATTCTATTGCAGCAAACTACGGCCTCTAGAAAACAATCATCCTCTAGGTCAGTGATGGCCAACCTTTTAGAGACAGAATGCCCAAACTGAGATAAGTAAGTGGGTTTTCGGTTTTAAAGTGCCAGCATGGAAATTTAACCAAAATTACACACACATCATATACACACACAAAACATGAAAACACACACACTTCATTCTTATAAGATAGAATAGGAGAGGGCATGAGGCACTGTGTGTGCAATCAGCAGAGGGGGAAGATAACGGACAGCGAAGAGGGAGTAGGCTGCAGTTCTTTTCTCTGTGCTGGCTGACAGCTTGCGTGCCCACAGAGAGGACTGGCACACATGGCATAGGTTTGCCATCACTTCTCTAGGCGTTATCTTCACTTACTGCAGGGAATGAGTCAGTGCATCTTGACACAAAGGTGACAAAGGGCAAATTAAAAGACTAAAGGGTCAGTTTTGGCCCCCGGGCCTTAGTTTGCCCACGTCTGGGCTAGCACCTACAGACATTTTTAATTTGACTGAACATCAATAATGGAGAACTGTCAACATTTGTTTTCCCTGCTGGTTATTTTTTTTCATTCCAGCAACCGCTTATTTCAGGTCATCCTTCCACTGTTCACAGGGCTTTTCTTCCTTGCCAGTGAAACTGGGGCATTTTCCTTCCACTGATCGTTATTGTAAGGCATTGTCGCCAAAGGCTTAATTCCATCTTCAAGCTCAAAAACTCATTCAGGCTTTTTAGACAGGCTTTTTTTTAACAAAGTGAAGGAAAGACCAGTACTGTCCTTTTACTGAGTTGCATTGTCCTGTCTACTGTGTTAAGGACACACTTAATGCATTCTCAAGGGACATGTTAGGGTGCACTAAGGCAAGGCAATGCAGCAAGCTGAAGCGAATGTGGTGCTGAAGCTCCAGTATTGTATCATTGATTATTAATGGAAAAGTAATTTAAGTATAAAAGCAGTCCCAAATGTGGGCATTTGCCACTAGTGGAGCTTAATGAGCCATAAGATAAAGGCTCCTAAAGATTCCATAACAATTATACTGTGCTGTAATTTGCGCTGCCTTTACTAGTAGTTACTGAGGCCTATGTATAACATTACACAAATCCTGCACACTTTGCAAGTCCTGACAGAAATGTTTGAGGTTGCAAAGAAAAAGATTGTGATGAAGTATTAAATCTTTGCCTATATTTTTTTTGTTTGATCCTTCTATTAAGGCCCTAAGATTCCTCAGCTCCTGCAGGTGCATCACCACCTTTTGTGTTTCTGCTATAGATGACCTGCACTCTGTGCTTGGATACCAACTTAATCAGACCTTTGTTGGGCAGCCCTGGCCAACGATCCTCTAATCTTCAACCTCTCAGACACCAGGGCTGGAGTAAAAAGCTTGTAGTTGGGTACTTTTTTACACAGCTTGTCATATGTGGCATTGTCAAAGAGAACTAAGTTGTTCAGCTTGTCTCTCACTTTTCCATTGGACCACTTATTTTTCTTGGCCTTGCCTCCGGACTTATTGACTGGATCCTTGTCCCTCTTGGTGGACTTGCCGGCATCCTTTTTCTTCTTTTTCGTCTTTAGGTGGCATGCTGCTGTTCTCTCAAAGATGTTGGACAGAAAGTTGCCTATATTTTTTTAACCCTTGTGTGCCCAAAATAGACAATGGTCACATAATAAAGAGTTATAATTATTCCCACTGTGGACATATACAGACTTGAAAAAAAAGTATTATAAAACAGGGTTTCATTTTAAACCTCCTAAATAAAATAATGTCTGTTTTTACCAAATATAACAGTTGCAGCACTGTGGTGATTGATCCACATTCCTTACATGTGACTCAACGGCAATTAAAGTAACCCTATCTGCCAGGACTTTTCACATCCTATACAGGAGTAGATGACCTCAGAGTAAAACAAAGTTCAAAACTAGTCTACAATGCTTGTCTAAAGATCATTTCAGAAGATTAAACAAAAGTGGGCTAATTGTTTAATATTCGGAACAAAAACTTTCTTATTTTAATGAAACCAAACACAAAGTCAAAATGCACCAAAAGTGTGAAACAATTTAATACTTAAAAGTAGTATATAAACACAGGAAGCATGAACACTACAAAAATATTGCCAGAAGCAAAGCTTTGATAAACCAGTGCAAATAAGGCAAGGCAGTACATGTGTATCAGTGGGTTGTGCCAAAGACCTTGTTCGCACTAGTCATACTGCAGCTGTGATTTCACACTAGGCTCACGTCTGTGTGAACACCCTGCAGCAAGCATTTTTGCAGGTTGCAGGTTTTACACTTGTATTGAAGACGCAAGCACAACGCTCTGCAAAATACAGATTTTTGTTGGCCCGGTAACAGTAACATTACCTCTACAGCGTCCGTTCAGCAACAACTGCATCCGCAGCACATGCAGCGTGAACAGGCCCTGGATCTTTAGTTTAAAATAGAGCATAGTATGAGCATAGAGTGTTTACCCTCCTGTTATGTTTTAGCTAGGTACACATTACAAATATAGACTTCCTTAAAACAAGTGAAATAGGAACATTAACCTTAAGCCTGCAATTTATTTTAAAACCCACCACAGATTTTCTGGAGATTTATAAACAGAATATATTTATAAGTATTACGGTATAAATTATAATTATAATTATGTAACTGTAAGCTGTAATAGTAGTGAAATTAAATGATAAACATGTACAGGAAGGATTAATAATTAAATCTTAATATACCCAAAGCTCATGTCAGAACCCTTTGGGCTTTGGTGCCTGGTGATATGTTTCTGCAATTAAACACGGACTATGCATGTACTATCATTACTGTGATATCACCTAACACCCAATGCCTTGATCTGCAGATTAAAAACAAGCTACACCTGGTGCCAAGGCGTTGACTTGAAAATTAAGTAACCATCTTACATTTTCTGCAAATTAAAGGGAAACTAATATTAAAAACATGCAGGATTATGATTAGGATACACATTCACATTCCCACATGACATGTAGGTGACTAACTTATTTAAATGTGAGTATGGAAATATATTGTTTTTATTAATTAGGTAAGCTAACAAGAAAAGCATAACCCAGATGCCAAGCCTAATAAAGCTCCATCTATGTACATCTAAGAACCTTACCTAGAAAGAATATGTTTCGAACATTTACATACAGTGATAAAATTATATAAACTGGGCTGATATTCAAGTGATTTACTACAAACATTCAACCAATTAAAGATTCACTTTTAATTATTCAGAATGGTCTATGTCAGTGGTTCCCAAACTGGGGGGCGCAAAGGTATTCCAGGGGGGCGCTGGCCCTCATTCTTAACCTGTGTTTGAATGGGGGGGCTTGATAATGTTTCTAAATAGAAAGAAGGGCCGTGCAAGGAAAGTTTGGGAACCACTGATCTAAGTTAAAGAACCAAATTTGTGTAATCATACACATTTTATATATCCTATACTGCAAAGTTTCAACAATCTGGTTAATTCTATCAGGATGGCAAGGGTTTTGGGTATGCTCCTGGGCCATTTACTGCTGAGGCAATGCCATAGAGACTGCTAGTGCTTATGGGAAAGAATGCCATTGGTGGGAGAGTCTTTGTGGGGATTCTTATTTGTCTCATCTAGGATATAAGTCAACCAATTACAGGACTGGGCGCAGAGAAAAAGGTCAGCAGCTAATTGGTAAATATTCAGTAGTACAACACACAAGGTGGCACCTTTCCCAGACACAATGGTTCTCATGAATTCAAACATATCAGTAACCTTCCAGAACACGTACATGAGTATATAAACCTCCTTTTAGAGCTTAGGTCCACATGTACAGATTTAGGTATGTAGGCATACTTGTACAATTGACTGACATTTTCCAACCTGACTGATTGTGGCACTGTCTATTTTATGCAACATTTTTATCGCTTTTGGTTGATTGAAAAAAATCTAATGATTTCCTAACAATCCAACTAAAGCCGGGCGCACGCATAGAATTTCTGTGTGATGAGGTTTCATCTGGGCACTCTTGCCCGCCATTACTTTGGATAGGGAAGCCAGGAATGGGATTAATCTAAGAAATTACGAACATGTCCATATCCAATTCCTATATACGATATATGGCCGAATTTAGCTTTTAAGCATTAGATTTGAGGCCCATTTCGCTGCAAAATCTGTTACAAACTTAAAGGTACGTCAAACGCAGGGTTTTAACACATAGTGAATCTAAGGGTATGTTTCCACTGTGTTTTTTTTTATGCTTGGTGGGGGTCCTAACAGATCACATACACTTTACCTGGCCGGCGAATGCTCTGTTCAGACATCTGCCAATGCAGGCGTTAATGTACTGCACTAGGCTAACTCCTGCATAGGCAGATCGGCTCAGCAAAGTGAGAACAGAGCATCTGCAGGGCAGGTAAAGTGTATGTGCTCTGTCGGGACCTCCCCCCGCACTTAACGTAGGGGTCCCAGCGGATCACAAACGCTGTGGAGACATAGCCTAAGCCTTAGTGAGTAGCAGAGTATGTTCTTTCTACTTTTCCATCAATAGTTGAGATTTATATTGCACACATCAATTGATTTGAAAGGCAATCATACAATTGCTAATTACGAATAATGCATTGCTAGCTTAAAAATAGACCCATTAACCATAATATATAAAAATGCCTTACCGGTATACATAAGGTCCAATTTCATCAACTACCGGCTTCTCCCCATCTAAGACCTCCAGTGGATTGGTTACATTAAAAAAATAAAATTTCATGTAGATGGGAGGAGGAGGATCAGCCCAGGCACTATAGGCCTCTGTTCCATTCTTCAATACGGTGGCCTGGATAGAAGAGAGATGAAAGTAGTTATTCTTAAAAGTGTTCCTTTTAAAAAACTAATTATAGCTAAACAGACATTGCTCTTGTATGTCTTTGGGCCCCCATACACCTTTAGATCCTCTGTCAGATTTCCTTTAGATCTCCTTTTGTTTTACCAAAACCCTGTAATATGAGGGACTTTCTAAACCAACAAGTCTACCTGTTCTCAATCGCAGAGGATCCTATACTACACAGTTGTTGGTAGGGTGGATCACTAGTCAGTAAGGCTTGATTTAAATGATACATAAATCTACATAAAGACTAATTCTTGCTGGTATAAGTTTAATATGCAAGTAGATGAAGAGTTTTAGAATAACTACTTTTCATATTAGTTTTCTTATCCCAAGTTTAGATTAATCATTCATATTTGGACAACTTTTCTGTTGTACTTAGGAAGGAGAAAAATATTCATTACCTCAATAATAACAATTTAAATAGATTTCCCCTCTCAACCCCCCATACACCTAGCACCGATTTTTCGGCCGACCAATGTGCGTGCAAAATCGACCGTGGATTGTGGGTGCCCATATTGGGTGACATATCCCTCTCACATATCCCGCTCAATCTCTGGCCGATGCCAAAGGGTTTGCTGAGTGATGCCGCCATCATGTTGCACTTCGTCACTTGTCTATGGGCCCCGGCTCGTCAGGTGTATGGGGGCCTTTAGTTTCACTTTCTTCTTGTGTATTGTTTCTATTCACTGAACTTCTTGAAACTTAGCACTGAAGGGGTTGATTCTGTATTCATAGGTTTGTAGAACAATAGCACAATCTCAACTCTGTTCATGTTTTAACATTTTTTTGCTGTGAAGAAGATGCATGTGTGTGCATATTGAGTTTTGAGAACTGCAAAAGTAAGCCAAGCATCTGTGATAATATCATGTAGACAGAGAAACTGCACAATAATCTTATGGAAACCTCTGAAAGAGCATGACATTGTGAATGAATTAATGGAATTTACTTACCCAAAAGATTAAACATATACAGCCTTACTCTACATAATTAAAAAACGAATCATTATTTCATTATGGAATAATCTTTGGATGGTAAAAAAAATATATTCAAATGAATAAAATCGGATTGATTTTTTTAAAATCATTGATTTTTATCCACCCTGGTTGTTGGTAGATCTGAAGGATATCGGACAGAGAGATCTAAAGGTGTATGGCCAGCTTTAGTCTGGTTACACATGGTCATATTTTATCTTGCATTATTTTTACTTTTTATGAAGATGAGCAATGTTGTTATACTTTGGAAAAAATAAAGATATGCATTAATAGGAAAACATACACATAAATAGTATATTGATGGCTCTGTTGGAAATCCATTTGTTGACTGATTGTTCAATAATAATTAAGGTCACTGTCAAGTTTTGCTCTAGCACATTTAGGTTTTACATTCAAAGTCATGTTCAAAATGTTAAAGTCAACTTAACTTCAAACTTAATTCATGCAAAAACTACATGTGCTAGATCAATAATGTTTTTTGATTGTTCCTACATTGTCCACTACATCCCAAAACATAAGCACATTTGCTTTGTTTCTGTGCCTTAGCTGCTGCAATTCCCACCCTGGGCTTATACTCGAGTCACACTGTTGTTCCAAATGTAATCCAAGCTACCTTGGTCAATCTGACAGAAGACTGACAATGCCTCTTGTCTCCTTGGGCATAAAAAAACGCCCATGTAAATGATTCTCCTAATGACTATCTACAGGGATCTACAATGACTAAGATCTACAGGGAGTGCAGAATTATTAGGCAAACGAGTATTTTGACCACATCATCCTCTTAATTATATTGCATGTTGTCTTACTCCAAGCTGTATAGGCTCGAAAGCCCTACTACCAATTAGCCATTTATTCTGGTGATGTGCCCTCTCTGTTATCAGAAGGGGTTGTGTGTCCTAATGACATCATAACACCCTTTTATTATTAGGTCCGTGCATACTTTACTTAGGCAACTTCCTTTCCTTTGGCAAATGGGTCAAAACGAAGGATCTTGACCATGCTAGACAAAGTAAAAATTTGTGAGATATTTCTTGCAGAGGGATTTTTGTCCTTCCAGCACTCTTTACTAAATTGCGTCAAAGCTTTCCCCCCTGAAGTCGTGATCGTCTTGACACCATCTAAGCGTTTTCATTCTTCAAAATATTCAACCAGGGCTCGCAAGTATTTAGCCCGCTTTTTGTGGAACAATCATAAGGCCGCAAAATAATCTGCCCATGTATTCTGAGAATAAGTCAACGCCGTGCACGCTGCCAAGATGCCATCTTTCCCCAGCTTTGTCCATATTTCAGAGCTTCCCTTTCTTGTCACCCTACCATCCACCCTGGCAGCTTGTCCCTAAAAGCACAAGGTGTTCATACTCAGAGCCTTTAGTCTTAAGGTCTTGTTAAGACCGACCCACTGAACCACAACCCCACAAGCTTTGATTAATCCCTCAAGCCTGGGCCAATACAATATCTCAATGACTTATTTTTCTCAGGTTTTATGACTGATGACATGATAGTGAGTTCTTGATCGGGCCAGATGGTATGGGCACGTTGGCTGATTGGTTACGGTGCAGAGAGCTTCCCTTCCGACTCAGACACCAGCACCGTGGACCCCCCGGTGGACCGTACTGGTTTGGCTGGTATTCCTCAATGATGTGCTTGTTGGGCCTTTCGTGTTTGCGATGGAGTCACGTCTCACTCCCCCTCCTACTGCCAGTTTTCTGAAGACCCCTTCTTCCACACCAGTGGTACAGGAAGAAGTCTGCATCCTCAGAAAACATATTTTCATTCAGGACAATGCTCCATCACACACACGCGTCCAAGTACTCCACAGCGTGGCTGGCAAGAAGGGTAATAAAAAGAAGAAAAACTACTGACATGGCCTCCTTGGTCACCAGATCTGACCCCATGGAGACCTGTGTCCATCAATCAAATTGTTATTTAACAAGGAGGGAAACAGTAGCACACCTCTCTGAACAGTGTCCTGGGAGGCTGTGGTTTCTGCTGCACACATGTGATGGTGAACGATCAAACCCTGACAGAATCCTGGATTCAGGCTTTTGAGTGTCCTTGCAAAGAAAGGTGGCTAATTGGTCACGATTTGTTTTTTGTTTTTGAATGTCATAAATGTATAGTTGTGGAATGTTGAAGATGTTATACCCTATTGGTTTCACTTGTAACAATACATAATTTACCTGGTCTACATTAGTTTTTTGTTAATTTGCATCCTAATTATGCACATAATAGTCACCCTGCACACACAGATATCCCCCTAAAATAGCTAACACTAAAACTACTTCCAAAAATATTCAGCTTTGATATTAATGAGTTTTTTGGGTTCATTGAGAACATGGTTGTTGTCAATAATAACATTATTCCTCAAAAATACCACTTGCCTAATAATTCTGCACTCCCTGTATCTGTAGATCTGCATGGCAAAAGACACTACTGTACAACTTAAGGTGGCCATACATGGTTTGATATTTCCATTTGTTCGACTTTTGATTTTAAAGTTGGTTGGACTGGAATCGTTTCCCACACACCTGGTAAATTGAACATAAAATTGATCGAGCAATGATACAACATAACATGTTGGTAAATTTTAGTCGATATTTAGATAATTTTAACTTAATTCATACAAAAACTACATGTGCTAGCTCAATACTTTTTTTGATTGTTCCTACTATCGTCCCCACCATCTCCAACAATTGAGTGACGATACCATTATCAGGGGCTTTGCAATTTACATTTGCTGTATTTCTGTGCCTTAGCTGCTGCATTTCCCACCCTGGGCTTATACTAGAGTCATACAGTTGTTTTAAGTTTCTTATGTACAGTCCGAGGTACCTTGGATGAAATTTTGAGTTTAGGCTCTACTTCCACTGCTTCTGATACCTGATTAGTTTTTGGTGCACTTTTTAGCCCATCCATTGCTAGTCACTGGATGCATTTGCAGTGCAAAATAGAGCCGTGCTTGCAGAGCATCTGCTGGGTAACGTGATAATTGAACTGTAAACATGTATGTTATGTCAGCCTGAACCCGGAAGAAGCCACCAAAAAGATATATTCTTACTCATATATTTAGTCGTATTAGCTATTTAGATTAATTTGTATGCACACCATAGTATGATTTTACTTAACATCAATGATGCCGGCAATGTGGGCTGGAAATCCGACCCCCCTTTAACATAGAGGTCTATGTTTTCATTATATGTCGGATCCCCCTCCACTAAGGATATTGCTTGGCAGGAGGTCCTGACGTAGCACATTTATCTACCTGTTCGGGGGATGCTGTGTCTTCACTGTGCCGATCCGTTCTGCCGATGCAAGGCTGAACATAGTCGAGTACGCTGAGCCTCTGCATAGGCGGATGTCTAAACAGAGCATCCGTCGAGCAGGTAAAATCTATGTGCTCCGTCGGGATCCCCACCAAGCAATACGCTTAGCGGAGGGGGTCCCAACATATAGTGGAAACAAGCCCTAAGGCGTCAGGGATGATGCAGAAGGGGTGGAATCAATCGGTGGTTCTTTCACAGGAAAGTTTTGACGATACCAATCGGGCAGAGTTTGTTTTGCAAATAAGCTCTAGACGAACTGGGTTTGTCTCAAACGCTAGGGAGGTTAAATCACACTGTGTGATGGCATGATCAAACGATGTTAGAATTGAAGGTCGATTGTGCAAAAGTCGACCTGTGTGTGGCCAGCTTTAGCGGTTTGTAGAGTATACAGTCAGACTGTTACGTATGTGGGGAGCATTCAGGATATTTCACAATCAGATTGTAATTTGTCTTCTACAACGTCACATAATAATAGTCAACTTTACACAATCACACAGTAAACAATCTACTCACCTTCTTGACCTCTGTTTCTACCATGTCCATAAAGGTGTGGGCTACCAGCAGGACAATGCTGACGATGAGCAGGAATAGGGATAGGGTGCCACATGTGTATATAGTCCATCTCGCCATATCTCCTGAAGACACTGAACAATGATCAGTCACATAGGAAACAACAATCTGTGGAGGAGTGGTTGTTTCTTGTCACATCAATGTTTCTTGTACAATAATCTGTGACCTGTAGTAACCCTATCTACATGCTACAACACATACAAGGCTCCTCTCTGTTCCTTATTGTGGTAATGAGGACTTCTGAGATCAGCAGTCAGGATGACAATACTTGTGTTTCCAGCTGGCTGGGTGTTGGATGGAGACGCCTTACATTACAATGTCCCTGCCCCCAGCCTGCTTTCATTTCCTCACTGCTCTCTCCTTTCCCCAAATCGCTTTCATTCTGCTGCTGCTGCTGGTTAGTTTCGATTCCTCCCATTCTCACCGCCCACCCAGCCTGTCATAGTCAATGTCCACCGATCAAGTCGCAGGGCTATGACGACAATGTACACAAGGCCTGGGAGCGATACTGTGCACATGTATTTATCATGGAGCTCTGTGCTCAGCACTAGAGATGGTCGAATTGTTCGACTTGCTGACTTTGTGAGCTGATTGCAAAGCCCCTGAACATGGTATCATCACAAAATTGCTGGAGATGTAGAGAAGGGTTGTGGGAACATTTGAAAAAAAAAAGTTTTGCTCTAGCCCATGCAGTTTTTGCATAAATTACGTTCAAAAATAAAGTCGAAATTCCGATTTTTGAAATTTTGACTATTGTGTTAGAGACATACTTTCTTTTTTTGCAGTATACCCCCAAGCCTTCTCTACATCTCCAGCAAGTTTGGTAATGATACCTTGTTCAGGGACTTTGCAATTAACTCCACATCGTCGATTTTTTAAAAAAAAATTCAACAATCTCTACTGAGCACACATCCACATGCCTCTGTTTATTCATCATTTCCTATGGAAGAAGCGCAAACATTTTCCATTCCTAGTTATTGTTAATACAAAGAGAACACTGTGCTGTAGTGTCATTGGTCAGTTCAAACTACTGCACTGTGTGCGTTACCAGTGACATTATCCTGCATATCGCCCTGTGCTGCGCCTGCAGCTCCCATACAAGTGTATGAGACACTTCCACTCAATCTGCTAAAATACATGCAGCAATTTATGCATGAGCGCAAATGTGGCGCCAGTATGGAAACCCTAGACGTGCTGTACCGGGACTAAAGGGAAATGGCCCTAAATGTACA
>CM070032.1:150078923-150095495 GCA_036250615.1 Ptychadena robeensis
CATTTTGCGATCTGTCGGGACCCCCCACTTTAAGGGCAGTGCTTGGCAGGGGGGTCCCTACGGATCACATACACTTTACCTATTCAGCGGATGCTCTGTTCTCACGGCGCTGAGCCAATCCTCCGATGCAGGGATTAGCATAGTGCAGTACTTTTTTTATTCATATCTAGCTTTCCATTCCTTTTTATATGTACGTAGCGTGCCACATCCCATGTAACAATATTAAAACAAAAATAGGAAGTTTAGGAGTAAGGGCCAGATGCTCTTCACATCAGCCCTCAACCTCCCCAACTGAAGGCTAGGGACTTTCGGGGGGCACTTTAAAAGCACCAGTTCTATAGTTCATTCATAAAATATAAGCTGTTTATTAAGTTGTGGTAGTAATTCAATGATTTAAAGACCAACATATACATCATTATTCTTACAATGTTATCGGTTTCAATAATACATTATGAAGGCATTGAACAGGATCGATTGTGTAGAGTTAGAAACAACTTTATCTCAGAGATAAAAGATGAAGTTGTTTATACACAAATCGATTATGTATATTGAGAACTCTGGTGTATGACATATGATTGATATTGTTTTTATCCTGTTCAATGCCTTCGTAATGTATTATTGAAACCGAGAACATTGTAAGAATAATGATGTATATGTTGGTCTTTAAATCATTGAATTACTACCACAACTTAATAAACAGCTTATATTTTATGAATGAACTATATAACTGGTGCCTTTAAAGTCCCCCCCGAAAGTCCCTAGCCTTCAGTTGGGGAGGTTAAGGGCTGATGTGAAGAGCATCTGGCCCTTACTCCTCAACTTCCTTCTTTGTTTTAACATAGTGCAGTAAGTTAAACCCTGCACCATGGATCACATACACTGTATCTGCCCGGTGGATGCTCTGTTCAGACATCCACTGGGCAGATACAGTATATGTGATCCATTGGGACCCCCAGCCAAGCACTGCGCTTAACGTAGGGATCCAGACAGATCACAAAACACTGTGGAGACATAGCCTTACTCTCTAGTGGGGTAACATTTATATACAAAACCATAGTAATAATAATTAAAAAAAAGTAATAATAATTATAAAAAACGGTAACACCTAACAATATACATGAGCATTTTCAGATTTGGCAATGTACAGTAAAAAGAATAGACGATACACACTGGTAATAAACAATTTTACTTGAATTTCGTTTTTTTATGTTGGAGCTCTAGACAAATAGTTATATGCATGGTGTAAAAACATTAAATAATTGATAATTGTTTTCACAAATTTTAATTGCTTTTAAATTTGCAGTTCTGTTTAGTCAGCCATGGGACTCCTACCACAAGGCACAGCTAGGCAGCACACAAGCCAGTCCTTGTAGATCCGAAAGTCTCCCCTCTGCATACAGACCTGTGAATCATGATCAGAAAAAAACTACAAATAATTTAATAGGTAAAAACTAAATTCTCATTTGGGTAATTTGGTTGTGTATTTAGCTGTTGTCTTTCTGGTATAAATATTGTTGGTTTTGTTTTGAATGCAGTCCAGGTAATACAAATAACAATATGGATCTACGCAGCGGTCTTCCCATAGGTGTATCTCTTGATTTGGTCTGCGATCCACTCTTTATACGCTGACACTCTTGTGAAGACCTGAGGTTTTCTATCCACCAGACAGTTCTTGGGCCCAAAGCTTGTGATCCCTTGAAGTTCCCAGGCTGCACCCACAGCAGCTTTACAGATCAGAGCTCCTTCTGCTTCACTCTGAAAACAAAGTTATAATATATTTATGTATTGATTGATGTAGCAAGACATAAACTTAACAAACCTGTATAGGTGGGCATACACAGTTTTCCATTCTATCAATTAACAAAATCCACGGTGTAGGCCACTATTCCTTTTGACCAAAAGGGAACACATAGAATGAGTAGTTATCATGAGTGTTGGTAAATTTCTGTTGATCCTACAAATATCTAACTGTTTTCTGGGCGTTTCAATTTGTATCCGATACTATGAATACAGGCCTTTGGAAAGGAATTGACCATTCTGAATTTATCTCACTGTGTACTGGTGCCATCGATCCATTGATCCGACATGTCCATTTTTTTGGTCGATCGTTTTGCAATTAAAGTACGTTGACCCATAGCTCCCTATGCAGTAGCCTTTCCGATGGATGGATTTTGGGGAATCGGCCAATTTGGCAATCAGATCTTGCCACATATTGGATTCCAAAAGGATCGATCGCTGATTTCACACGGGGAATGATCGAATCAAGAATTGATCGATGACAAATCGAGGGGTCTTTGGGTATGGCCCATATTTCTATGGCACAAGCCAATTGAATCTGAGATCAATCAAGCAAACGTTGATGCATGTATGGCTACCTTAACACACACAGACTCCACTCACCCTTACATAAAATGATCCTTTTAAAATCGCCCACCTGGAGTGACCGATCCAGGTTGCTCCAAAGATTGATCGCCCAAAGAACTGACATGTCCGTTTTTTGTTGGTCGATTGCATTGCTTTGGATAGGAACCAGTGTTCCCATCCAAAGTATATGCCGGCACACAAAGCGTGCGCGGCCGATTCTCGGAATTAATGACCATCTGCAATGAAAACTGCTGCACATCGCATTGTCTATGCCCGGTTTTAGTCTTAGCATTTACTTACTCTACAACTTGACTTAAGCTTTTCAGGTGAGTCAAATCCAGTGCATAACATTGATGTAGTGAGATGGCTCTCCCAAAATCTGGGCTGGCTGCAAGTTTCAAAAGGCATGATGGGTATTGGAGTTTGAAACCTTGCCTTGGATGTAAGAGAATTCATTCCGTCTGCAATCAGAAAACAATTACTACAAATGCATAATCAACGGTAAACAAAAGTTTTACACAATGTGAATAATTTTTCTGGTGCAGTATCAGGCGTCATTTAGGTTTAAATAAAACATTTTGTTTTTCATAGTAATACAAACATAAACTAATCTAACCTTAGAACATATATACCTTCTGGGCATTGAGCACGCTTGACGTTTTTGTTAGGACCAAGAGTGTCATTGCCTGTGGCACACCCCCCATCTCATCGACATGGAGAGACACCACGTGCTCCCTTCTAACAGCTCCAGTGTAGCTCCGAATGAGTATAGTTTGTAAACAAACTTACCATGAGCTGAGTTCCCTACACACATATCGAGTGGGGACCGACAAATGAGCTGTGGAGAACAACCTGATAATGTCATCACACTGCTCTCCATTGCTCACAGTATCGGCGGGCACCCTTTGTGCTGCCCATTAGTTTGAACGGGGACGCCAATCCCCATTCAAACTAATTGCATCAGCCAGAGATTTACTGACATGTCCGTTCTCTGGCCGACTAAGCTTTAGGATGACCCATGTAAACACCCGCGATTTTGCCGACGGCCACAAGTGCACACGCACATCGGTTGACAGCAAAATCGGCCACGGCTGGTTACATGTGTGGGGACCCCTACACTTGGGGTTAATGCTAAGGGGGTTAATAAAAATGTATATTGAATACAATAACATATTTCAGATGCAATGGACCAAATTGTTGCAAAAAGTCATACTTTCTTTACCCATTCACCCCACAGAAATCCTTTATTTAGATTCTAGGGAACTACTGATAAAACTTATCTGCTCAGTGACCCCTAATATTGGTGGTCAGTGGAAGGAAAACCTGCTCAGATTGCATCCCATAAAACCAAGTAAAAAGATAATTGGTGTCCCAGCTATGTAAAGCAACATTGCCTCCAGAACTATGCAGGCACCATAACATAGGAGGTCAATAGGCCAAAGCTAAGGAGCCCCAGGCTACCTGAAGGACTCCTGGTTTAGATTTGCTAAGAGACATTATCCTAGTTTAGCCTAGTTTGAATCACACATCTGAACTTTGTTCTAGGACCCTAGCATCAATTTGTCTGACATTTCCCAGATTATGCACTAGGGAAGGTATCCTTTGATGTGCATGAAGATCCATAAACACTAAACAAAATAGTGCACATAAAGTGCCCACAGTTTCTAAATCTGTTCTACTCTCCTTTGCCTGGTCTAGCATTTGCTATGCCCTTTATAATGCAGAACTGAAAATATATCCATAAGGGAGAGTTGGAAATTCATGATAATGGGCATAATAGGTGTGTGGACTGGGGAAATAAGTGCAGAGATATCATTACCACAGTTTTATGAAACCTAAAAACTTCTGAACAAAAACATACCCTTACTTATAAAACAAATTAGTATTATATGGAAATCATCAGTTAGAATATATACAAATGTACAGACTAAGCTAGCATGCATTTCTAAACTATCAGCCACTTTAATATCTTCAAGATTTATATATGGTGTCTACTACACAATAGAATGCTATATTTGAATAAAAATAACCATACCAGTGGCAGTCCACCCTGCCCAGTAGCAAAGCTCTCCTGATGCCAGGTATTCTTCTGAATTAGGAAGACAGATCGGTTGCAAATTGGTCACCTCCTCTGACAAATGCAGTAAAGCTATATCATGGGAATGGTCATTGCTCTGTGGATAGTTGTAGTTCTCATGCCTGATAACAGCTTCTGTCCCAACACATCTCTCAGCTGAGTCAATTCCAAAGCAAACCTTCCATGATTCAAGCTTCTGATCTCTGTATGGAAGTGATTTAGGTATTTAAAGTTACTATAAATACGGAACATATGTGCCTTTTTAGTAACGATTTGTACATCGATTTGTTGTTTCCACTCCAAATGACAAACCACAAATGATTTTAATCCCCCCATCTCTAACTGCTATTTCTGTTTTTCAGAGGATTAAAGCTCATCTGTTCAGACAGTATATTGCTCTTGGAGTAACATTTTATCTAATTTAATAAGTTGTAATCTCAGGTTCACCAGAAGGTGGTGAATTTTACATTTTCTACTTTGCATTTAAAATGATACAAAAGATTTAAAACAACAAGACTATTCAAACAAGATATATACAATAAAGACTATCATTTGTAAGTGTGAAAAAAAACATTTTGCATGTCTTAGGGCCCCCATACACCTTTCGATTTCTTTTAGATCTCCCTTTGTTTTTCCAAAACCAAGTCTACCTGTGTTTAATCGCAGAGGACCCAGCACTACATAGTTGTTGGTAGATCTAAAGCCCAGGTGCCCAACCTGAAGCCCTCTGGGCATTCTTCAGTGGCCCCCCTCAGTCCTCCACTTGCGGCCTCCGAAATCTAAAGCAGGATATAGACGGCTCGAGAGCCGTCCGATGTACCCTGCAGCAGCATGATGACGTCATCACGCTGCTGTCAGATATTGGCTGGCTGGGGAGAGACAGCTCTGCTCTCTCCCTGGCTCAGCTGAAGCTTTGCTTGGAGACCAGCGGTCTCTAAGCAAAGCATCGGACATTGCCCGTAATTACGGTCATGTCTGATAAAGCTGTTTTCCAGCAGGATTGATTTGTCCTGCTCGAAAATACCGGTGGGCGCAGATTATATGGGTCAGATAGATGGCCGTGAGCGCGCACGACGCCATCGATTTGACCCATATCTCCACGTCTGTACCCTGCTGATAATGCATATGGTATAGGAGCTAGCCTATCCACTGATCCCCCGCTGACACATCTTCTCCAGGTATCTTCTTTGAGGCTTTGATGATATCTTTGAGGCATATAACCTTTGATGATATATATGACACAAAATGTGCATTTCCACACTACAGTGTTTCCTAATGCTTGAAGTATCATTAAAAACAAGTTATTTTAATCAACAATAATGTCTTCTAGCTCTGCCTGCTGTAATTTTTTCCATTATAAAATGATTATACATAGAGTTTGAAAATGTTATGTGGGGCCCTTTAGTGATGCCAAGGGCCGCACTTGTGGCCCTCCATATCAACTCAGTTGCCCACCACTGATCTAAAAGATATCTGACAGAGAGATCTAAAGGTGTATGGCTGAGACTGAATGTCAAAGACTATGGTTTGAAAAAAAACAGATATACTGGTAGATAGAAGAAGCAATAGTTACCTTTATCGTTTCCTCACTAATATTTAATACTTCTGACTGTATGGATTTCTACCCTTTACACACACAGTGGTTCCTCTTGCCTCATAGAGTACCGCAAGTCATACAAGCCAGTAGACGGAACTACTGTGTGGGGTGGGAAGAATTTAAACAGCTGGTTAAATACTTGTAAGGGCTGAGCCATTAAACTTTCAGGATCTTTCATGAGATTCCATTTTCATAGAAATCAATATGCTGTCAGTCTCCCCAGAATTTGTGAGGTCCGACAATGATGTTATAAAGAAAGTCTGGCTTGTAGTTTCATCCTAGTTCACCCCAATGGAGTTCTCCAAACTGTCCCTAGCTGGAAGTATATAAGTGTCCAAAATGTCTTGGTATGGTGAAGCATTATAATGGTACAAAAGAGAATAGTCCAACCTGTGAAAACTCCATACCATTATTCTTCCTCTATCACCCTCTTAAGCTGGCACAATACAAGTCAGGCAGGTAAGGCCAAATCCACATTATATTGGTTAAACTGTTATGTAGACAGTAATGTAACAATATACTTACGCATCCATACAATGAGCAGGTAACAAAACCCACTTTGAGTTTATGAATGATCCTCCGCACCTATGCTTCAATGGAAGATATGGTTGGACTTGACTCTGTAAAAAAACAAAACAATTGTTAAAAAGACATAAGCAACAATCTGTAGCAGCATTAATATACTGGATATGTTATACATGCAAACTCAAATGTGCATAGCTTTCCTAAAGTGACATAGACTAAGTGGTTGGTTTTGTGGTCTCTCTTTCATCCCTTCTTACTTAACATGTTATTATGTTCTCTCAGTTAACACAGCATCTTGAGTTATTTGGTGCCATAGGTAACATAATGCCAACAATAATGTGGTCCCTATGGTAATATGCACTCACTAGTAACTTGGTACCTTATCCTCATACTAATTAGATAACACAGCCTCAATAGTGATGTTATTCATTTTGAATGACATCTTAATAAATCAGTGTAGGATAATACTTTGATGTTGTGATGTGTTGCATCTACTATGCTTGTTACATAAAGATGCTACAATATAAATTGTGCTTGTCCATTTATTGTATACTTTGTTGTGTTGTGTGGACCTATTCAAATAAATAAGTTGCCATATGAAGTGTACATCAGAATGCTGTGTATAGGCCTTAACTTTCTTGTTGCAAATGGAAACATGTTTAATGATGCTGCCGTCATTAATACACAAGTATCTTGGCCCTATATCTAAACATTATGTGCATAGGAGAATTAACCTCACATTCCATTTACACTGCACATAATTGAAATACATTTTCAAATAATAACTCCTCTGCATGCTCTCTTTTAGTAATGCCAGATCAACAGAAGATGAACTACCTACCTGAACAGATACATGCCACATTGATGAAAGGTGTTGCAAAGCAGCATTAGCTTCAATTGGTTTGGACTGTGCATCACATTTGGTAAGCCAATCTAGTGAATAAAATATGTTTTTGAAATGAAACATGTATTTGATGTATTTGTGTACTTTTTCAATAGAAAAAAAGCTCTCCCCTTACAACAATTACAAAGCCTTCCAGTACAACAGTTACAACAAAAAAACACCCCCATTCTGACACCTCATGTCACGTCCTCTCACCTACACCGCTTCTCAGATGTCCGGTGCAGCAAACACTACATGCAATTGACCAAATATCATTTCCTTTTGCATCAAAAAAGAAAATACTGGTAATAAGTAACTTTCCTTTGCATTAAATACTAAACAATAGATTGTATAACTAGACAGTAACTATTTTAGTGGTGCAGTCACATTATCATTATTTTGTCAAATGATATTATACTGGTATAGACTCCATTTTTCCATTTCTTTTTCTTTAATTTGCTTTTAGATTGAATAGATTTTTTACCATATGCATGGATATTTTCTTTTTTAAATATATACATCTGAAAGGTATATAACTTATATGCTAAAAATCTAGATCTGCCCATTGACTCACCTACGTTAACACTGTCCCATGGGTTGGGCTGCTCGGGGGGTGAGGAAGGGATGTCTGTCAGATTAGTTGTCCAGTATCCATTGAAGCCTCTCTGGTGTCGTTCATGATTGCTGACAAATTTAATAAGAGCTGTATTCCCTGTTGTGTTCAGTGTTTGAGGAATTGTACTACCACAGAACTGACCTAATAAGTAAAAAAAATTACATTACATATCACTATATTTAATATATTCTAGATTTGGTTTACAAAAAATATCCAGTTGTAAGTTGTAAATTGCCATATGGTTTGGGTCCTGTAAAATTTCCCCCCAAAATTTCGCCCAGCAACTCAGGAGGTAAGTTTATGGCAGGGGTGGGCAAACCTTTTGACTCATGGGCCACATTGGTTTCCTAAATTTGATAAAGGGGCTGGATCAAAAGCTTGTAATGGCTGTCCCGCCATAGGTGTGCCAGTTCCATGCATCACCTATCACTACTGATGGATTTGATGTTAATAGGCAACATGTGACATTCTCATTCATTCAATCAGCAGAGATCATTTCTAAAGACTGCCTGTTGCCATGAGGATGCACCCACAGTGCCATGATCACGCCACTGCATCGTCCCAAAGGTATCCAAGGTATCGAGAACAAGCATCTTTTCAACAAGGTGACAAAGGGCCGGAAAAGAAAGCTAAACAGGCCAGATCTGGCCCCCAGGCCTTAGTTTGCCCACCCCTGGTTTAGGGTTTGACATGTGGGTCTGTATATTTGATCATTTTTAAATAAAGTAGGTTCCTATATATGAAATTCTTTGGACAAAAAGAAACTGAGAAGTCCAATCTTTTTTTTTGGATTAACATTCCCAATGTCACACCCCCAACTGCAACCATTTATAGTTATTCATGTTTCCCTGTGGTTATCCAAGTGACATAAATTGTATACATTTAACATTTAGCTGCGGTCACCCAGACACGGAGTGCCTCCGAGTTGTTAGTACGCATATGAGCTGTGTAACAATAATGCAGGTACGCATAGCTAGTTTTTTAAGCCTGTTTTGAGTACCAGAGTACCACTTATGTGCACCGCTGATCATATTCCAGAATATATTCAATATGCACTGTAAGCGATCTTTTTGCACCCTGGCTGACAATAAACGAAAATGCACACTTACCCAATTTATGCGCTCCAGCTTTGTCACCGTCAAACACCTCTACATAGTCTTGACACATTCCTGTAAAATTTGCAATCTGCAGTTGAAAGTCTTTAAAAACAATGTGGATTTGTTTGCCGGGCTGCACATTAATTTTCCAAGTGCAGGCCAGACTTCCAGGGTAAGTGGTATTAGGCCAGTTTGGTGACATAAATTCTCCTTTGTCAGAACTGAAATGGCCTCCACAATGAGAAATGCCTGGCAGAAAAAAAACACAACATTGAGTTGTTAACCATTTCTCTAGAGCACTTTATATCCATGTCCAAAGAACACAAGGACAAATGCACCTTCAACCACAGGCAGTACTTCGACAGACATTCTTTCTGACATTGCTCTGGCATACCAAACAGTGTTTTTTGGCTCTAGTAAGCAAAATATTGCAGCTCCCATGTTTATCAGTGATATCATTCCTTGATGGAGCCTCAGTTCTACATCTCCTGTAACCACCACATATCTGTCAACCCTCCTGTTTTGCCAGAAAAAGTCAAGTTTTAATGTGACTTTCCTGGCCAAATCCCGATTTCACAAAATACCGGATTTTTCCCTGGATTTTGAACTTGGGCTTATTTAGGAAGGAGGGGGCGTTACTCTCCAACCTAAGTTCCCACCCTGCTTGTGCAGATAATGTGCAGATTCAGACATTACTAGGCAGAGTCACTTCCGGTATCAGGAGATTAAAGTCCCCTCCCTCCTATTCAGTTCCTGCCTAATATAGGAGGCAGGGGGACTTTAACTGACTGTAACTGACGCCACTTCCGGCATCTGGAACGCGGAAGAGTCTGTCCAAAAGTCAGAAGTGACGTCACACACGTATTCCCGGCCAGCGAAATTTACAGCTATGAACCACCACCACCTTTAGTGTAGATGTGTTGTCCTGCCTACTCACCTTCAGCTACATGTTTAATAGGACTAGTCTAAACAATGCTTATTAAACAATTATTTATAGGTAGCTCCTGAAAGTTGTCATTCTTTTTATTCTTGGAGCAGCTTTATAGATTGTTATATATTGATGTTATTATGAATGTGAAGCAAGGATTTAAATTATCTTGCTTAATTTGATTTTTAGGAGTAAAATGGCAAAATCTCACTGCTGACAAAATCCACACATAAGTCAAGTTTTAGGGCTTGTTTTCACATACGTCGGGGCCCTCTACGTTAAGCTTATACGCTTAGCGGGGACCCCAACGTAGCAGATACATTTACCTGCTTGGCGGAGGATCTGTCTTCACGGCGCCGAGCCGCTCCGCTGCTGCAAGGATCAACATAGTCGAATACGTTGACTCTTTGCACCGGCAGATGTGTAGACAGACCATCCGCCGTGCAGGCAATGTCTATCTGCTACGTCGGGAGCCCACTAAGCGAGAGGGTCCCGATGTATGTGGAAACTTACCCTTAATTGAAAATGAGTTGTGTTGAATCATTCTTTAACCTCCCTAGCGCACTGCCTGTACCGCACCGTTTTTAACAGTGTGGTACAGGCAATGGCAGCAGTGTACGAGGTATACTGCCTGCCATTTCCTCCCTCCCCCCTCCCCTCTCCATACAGCCAGTGTCATTCATGACACCAGCTGGGAGGGCTGGAAAGAAGAGGCCCCTCTATTAACATGGAGGTCTATGGCACTGCTCACCCTCGCCCCCTTCCGCGTCACCGTGACGTGATCAGTGAAGCCGCAGAGCCCCGGAAATGCTGCGGCTGGATGCAGCTTTCCGGGGGTATGCAGCTTTCATGGGAGCACAGCTCATCCAGAGTTTGTTCTTCACACAAACTCTGGATGAGATGGGCTCGTCATGAACACTAAGAAGGTTAAATGAAGCATTTTGAAGCATCCCACGTGGTTCATGTTAAAGCGGACCTACCACGTAATAGGTCACTTTGCAGTCTCAGCAGCTTTGAATATATTCCTGTAGAGTTTACAGGACTCTACAGGCAGCTCTGCTGCCGATAATAAGTGCAATCACTGCCCCAAAATATCAGCAGTGATGACATTTTTAGTTTTAGTTTAGCTTTAAGCCTTTTTTTTAAAAAAAGTGTTACATGCATTTTGCTTGTTTTTGCATTCTGGAAATGCAAACGCATGCCTAGGCAAAATGCATACAAGACCTGAAAAAACCTCAAATAGCAGCATAACCTGCGGTGCAGTTTGAGGCAAAGAGCCCTTGATATGTGTGCTGCCATGTTCTGACATATGGTTCATGCTTAGTCAACACCAGTTAAACCTTTGTCCTATCACTTAAGCTGGACATAGATGGTTAGAGTTAGATTTGCGGGAAATTTTGCGGCAGTCCAACCACCGCGTGCACTTGTGGCAATCGGTCTGTCGCAAAATCAGCCACAAATCTAACATACCCATCCTAAATCGGACCATAAATCTATTGGCCAAAGGGGCATGTCCGTATTTTTTGGCCAATCTCATTGCTTTGGATGGGGACCATTCAAAATAAAAATGCAGGCACACAAAGGGTGTGCAGCCAATTCTCGAAATGACCAACTGTACATGATGACGTCATCACGCGTGGTCAGTCTGCTAAAAAATTGCCCGAATGTCAATGCCCAGCTTTACTTAGTAGTGAAACTAAAGGCCCAGGGTGACAGCTTTTTTACTCATCTATCATAGGAATATTAGGAATGAAAACGGATGTGTTTTGCTGGGATTAGCAATACACATTGTATACTGACATTAAGAAAAAAATAAGTATAACGATTTGTAATATTATTGATCTATAAAGTAAAATTTCATGTGGATTTACATCAGTTTACAAAAAATGCATCAGCACCATCACAGCAAGTGTACTGTCATATATAAAGTTACCAGCAGATGTCATCACATTGCCTTCATTACTCAAAAAGTATGACTTGCATCTATCTATCTATCTATCTATCTATCTATCTATCTATCTATCTATCTATCTATCTATCTATCTATCTATCTATCTATCTATCTATCTATCTATCTATCTATCTATCTATCTATCTATCTATCTATCTATCTATCTATCTATCTATCTATCTATCTATCTATCTATCTATCTATCTATCTATCTATCTATCTATCTATCTATCTATCTATCCTATTAACCCCTGCAGGTAAAGTGCATGTGATCCGTCTGCACCCCCGCCAAGCACTGTGTTTAACGTAGGGGGTCCCGACGGATCACAAACCGCTGTGGAGACATACCCAAAGAGGGAAGCTCTCAGTACCTAAAATTCAGCCACCTGTGACCTGGAAAAAGGTGAGTGGACCCCCTCTCCCCCTGACTCGAGTATAAGCCAAGGGGAGCTTTTTTAGTCCTTTTTTGGGCTAAAAACCTCAGCTTATACACATCAGTATATACGGTAAGTGGCCATCCAATCAGGCAGATCTCTAATGTGCTGTCATTAAGAACATTTACCAGATTATTACACATCTTATGTGCCTTCCCTCATATTACATTTTAACATTCATATTCCATGCAACCTGTGAGTGTGATAGTGTAGTGACCCAAGAAAGGGCCACAGAACTGTATTATATGTGCTGTACTATATTGGCTGTATAGTGCTTATTTGCTTGGTGTGTTTCCTTAAGGGTAGCACCTTCTGAGTACGTACACCCAGTCATGGCTGGGTGTTTAGTTCACTACCTTTCCTCCAAAAAGTTACTTCTGCCCAGTTACAGGCCTTAAGCCAGCCCCTGCCTGAGGAAATAAATAGTCAGTTCTTAGAATGTTCTGGGCTCTCTGGCTCTCCTCTCATCTGCCTCACTCATCTGATGACTGCAGACAAGTCCAACAAACACCAAACCAACTGATTCTAGCAACGCAATATCAGCTTTAGTAAAGTTTATCCCTACGATTGAACCCCTTCTCTGCCCTCAGGATTCGGAGCTGCTGTACATAATCCTAATAAACTGTAAAAAGCCCCCTACCAGCTTGTGTGGACCTTCGCTTTATTGGGCGTGAGCTCAGCCTCGATAGTGGACATGAGGACATCCATCCCTAAGAACCTGATGTGGTGAGAACTACTACACACTGCACTGTCTGTAAAAGCGTGATGTTGGATTACTTACTTGGAATAGTGACAGGATCCACAAATTCCCAGGTTGCAGAGAACCCAGTGTCCACCACCCGGCTGTTAGATAGAAATTGGACTGATAATGTGTTGCTGTAACTCACAAGATCCTTCGGTGTAAATGCTCCACAGTGTGCGCCTAGAAGACAGAAGTGTTAGTGTTCACAGCCAGCACACTACAACACAAAGACTTAAATTATTAGTACAGAGAAGCAGAACGTTTACTGACTTAGGAGGGGGAGTTGTGTGATCCGTCGGGACCCCTGCGTTCAGTGCAGTGCTTGGCGGGGATCCCGATGGATCACATACATTTTAGCTGGCCGGCAGATGCTGTGTTCAGATATCCACCAATGCAGTGGTTAACTTACTCCACTGCGCCAATCCCTGCATCGGCAGACTGGCTCAGCGCTGTGAGAACACAGCATCCACCGAGCAGGTAATGTTTATGTGCTGTGACAGACTGGCCATCTGGCACTGTGTGAATGGACCGTTAGGTGGTATCCTGGAAGGAGTCCGGGATATTATTGCCCAGCACCATTAGGGTGCTTTGTGTTTTGATTTAGTTTTCTTAAAGGGCTCCCGGACTCTGGGATAGGGAGGAAGGAATTGGGTGGGCCTTCCTATTCCCCCAGGGTCCACTCAAGGGTTAACACCTGTTTGCAGGTGAGTGGAGCCAGGTGTGTCTCCACAAAAGCAGCAGAGACTGTCAGGGGTCCTGAGAGATGTTGGAGACCATGGGCTTCTGAGTGTAGATAGGGGGCACACAAGTAGTGTGGGGCCTAGACCTGTGGCTACTGAAGCAACTGGTACAGAGGGCTCACAGGGAGTGTGAGACCCAGACCTGTTCCTGCTGGGAAGCTGGACGTTCGCAGAGCCAGGAGCATTGGCATTTTTCAATTGTCTTTTGTTTCATTTAGATATTAACCCCTGCGAGCGTGAGTTTTGTTTTGAACTGTGTGCAAATAAACACGGTCAGGAGCCCTTACAACATCGCAATTGCGTGGATTGATGCAATGCGCTTAGTGTACGGGGTCATTACCAGCATCATAACAGCTGAGGGCCGAATGGGCCCTCGATCACAGTTGAGGGCCGAACCTGCCCCCGATGACAGCTGGGGGCCGAACCGGCCCTGATCACATCTAAGAGCTGAACTGACCCCCCGATGACAGTTGAGGGCTGCGCCGGCCCCCGATCACAGTTGAGGGCCGAACCTGCCCCAAATGACAGTTGAGTGCCGAACCGGCCCCTGATCACATTTAAGGGCCGAACTGGCCCCCGATCACAGCTGAGGGCTGCATCAGCCCCCGATCACAGTTGAGGGCCAAACCGGCCCCCGATGACAGCTGAGGGTAGAACCAGGCCCCCGATCACGTCTAAGGGCCAAACCGGCCCCCGATGACAGCTGAGGTAGAACCAGGCCCCCGATCACGTCTAAGGGCCAAACCGGCCCCCGATCACAGTTGAGGGCCATACCAGCCCCCGATGACAGTTGAGGGATGAACCGGTTGCCGATGACATTTGAGGGCCAAACCGGCCCCCGAATACTGTCAGGGACGTCTTTTTATTTCTACTGTATTATTGTATGCATTACATTTGTAATTATTAAGGAAACATTGCTTGGAGACAGAGGAAGGTAGATTGATATCGGTGGTATTAGGGATGGGGTAGAGAGCAGCGACTGTGTTGATGTCGTAACTTATAGGTTCCATATTATTGTTTTAGATGTAATGACCTCAATGTATTATGTCCCATGTGTCACAATGTGGAAGAAGAGTCCCCCTAAGGAGGCTGCCTGGTTTTGAGGCCGAAACATGTCAGAGATGTTAACCCACGCATCAGACGCATGTGTTTTTCCATATGTACCCGCTTGAGAATTGTGATACTGCTATGCATGTTTTACTGCAACTGTATGAGCTACATGCTAATGGGGAGATTGTGTTATGTACTTTGCAATACCCCAGTTTTAGACGATTGTGTTGTTTTTTTTATGCCAATCAATATATCAGAATACTGTGTTGATGTCATAAGGTATAGGTTCCATATCATTGTTTGAGATGTAATGACCTCAATTTATCATGTCCCATGTGTCACAATGTGAAAGAAAAGCCCCCCTGAGGAGGCCGCCTGGTTGTGAGGCCGAAACGCGTCGGAAGTGTTAAAAATAAAATGAGTGATTATTTATCTGGATCTGTACATATATGTCACAAAATTCCTCAGAGGCTAGCCACCTCACCAACCTCCCCCTAAAATATCAAACTGAACTACTGTAAATTTCTATCACATTAACAGATAGTTTTGAGATTCCCTTCTTCTCCGGCAGATGGTGTGCAGAGTCTTTATCTGATAACAGCAGTCTGACTACAGTGACAGAATACATCTTGTATATTGAAGACATGCAGATCATTACAATCTTACCAAGGCTACTGAGCTCATCTGAGATAATCACTCTGTCATTGTTGCATATGGTGCTTTCTTCAAGTAGGAAGCTGCTGAAATGAAGATGAATGACTTTGTCTGCTGGAGCTACAATATTCCAAACACAGCTAGCCCCGTTCCTGTATGGGGAGGGGTACCTCATCGACTGGAAGGTGCCTTTTCTGTCGGTGAGATCTTTGGGGCTGCCACAGCCAGATGCTGTTCACAAATGGAAAATATCAGTGAGCTTTTTTTTTTACAATCCAACAGTCATTTTTGTAATTTGGTTTATATACATTTTGTTATAAATAATAATATACATCATAGCAGGGAACATTCTCTAAATTTTAATTTTTAACCTGATGGTTTATCTCTCACTTCCTGTCCCCAAGGGACTGCAGTAACTGACAGTTGTCATTAGGTCAGTTGTCATCAGGTATGACAGGTATTAACCTTAATTTCCTGTATCAGTGACAACTGATAAATTTTTAATTTTCCAATTGTCACAATTTCAAGAGACACTAAAGGTGGGTTTACACGTGTAGATTTTTTGATCGTTCAACTGCCGATTCGATTTTTTGATAGATTTTTTTGTCGAACATCGTTGTCCATTTATCCAATGTAACATTAGATGTTTTTGATTGCCCATCCCGATACCGAATGAAAACACATTGGGAATTACTACGACAGATAAAAATTTACCAACATGTTCGATGACCTTTTAAACGATCTTTTGTTCGAGGTCGAACAAAAATTATCCATCGAACCACATTGCCATTCTAGATTTTTGTACAATCAACCAAAAAATAGTTCGTTTTTCGTCTATCAGACGAAAAAATCTAGACGTGTAAACCCACCTTAAGGGCCCCCATACACCTTTAGATTTCTCTGTCAGATTTCCT
>CM070032.1:150101706-150134894 GCA_036250615.1 Ptychadena robeensis
CTGGACGGCTCGAATCCGTCAGCTGCCAATACTGCATAAGCAGGGCAGGACGAGAGGTGCCGCAGAGCGCTAGGGAGGTTAATAACATTGTTACCCCAGAGTTCCTTTTCCTGTATGTGTTCAGTCCTATGATCGGATGACAGACCTAGAACGCATCCTGGGAGAGAAGGAGAAGGTACAGGTGTCAGAGGGCCGTATCTCCTTGGACAAAGTCTCAAACCACTGAGCGTAAGTTTGGGTGCGCTGCAAACTCACCTCGAGATGCACTTGGATACCCCCAGGGAGTCGGTGGCGACGAAGTGCAGTCTCATACTTCCTGCTCCATCTTGATGCCAAACAAACGAAGGGGGGTGCCTCCGCCAGGGGACCTCCATGTCATGGAGGTGTTTTTTGTTCATCAGTTGTTGAGTTGGTTGGTTGGATGTTATGGGGGGGATGGCCAACAGGGGTTGATACCAATGAAATGGACCACAACGATCGCAGCGTTATGACCATCCATCACACTCCGGCTCGCATCGCGGCAAATCGAAGGGAATCACTGTGCACCATCGGACTTCCGTCTATAGGAAACCCCAAGGGGGGGCAGCCGGGGGGGGGGAGAGCAGGGGGACGCAGGAATTGCTGCAGAGCCACACAGTCTGTTAATGAAAAACCGCCCGCAAGGCTCCGCACCCCTTTCCAACTGCCGGGAGCCGATTACAGGCGCACTGAAGTGGTGTGCTGGGGGGTGGGGGTGCTCCTTAAGGCTAAATCCCCGAATCGCCTGCAAAAAATCTAATTGCAGGGCAGGAGTGGATCGCCAGCGATCAGGAGCAGGCTGCCACGTTTTAGTGATTGTTGATCAGTGTCGTATCCATAGAGAATGAAGGGGACACATAAAAAATTCACGTCTCAATTCACACACGTGGGACACACGTCCATAGAGTGAATTTGGCCAATATGATCGAATAAAACACGGGCCCCCCGGGGTGGAACGGCGTCGGAGAAGATGCAGGAGTCATAGAAACAACAAGGAGCGATCGCCGAATGCATGGGGACTTTACAGCGTCTGTGTCTCTGTGCTGGATTGGGGGGTCAGATCGCCAGGATTACGGAAATGTCCATTCCAACCCTTTGATTGATGGATCCCGCTCGAAGAAAGGCTGGACAGCTCGATTTTTCAATGTTTTGCCGGTGAAACGCACTTTACCGATTGTGTCACCCAAATCTGTTCAAAAATCGAAGCCATGTAATGCCCAGCTTTAAAAAAAAAAAAGTGTGCCGCAGGCGAAAAGCCTCAGCAGCTTTAAGGGGGATTACATTAACATGTTTATCTGGGAATCAAAAACATAGGACAAGAGAGAAAGAAAGAAAGAAAGAAAGAAAGAAAGAAGGGTTTCATCCCTAACTTGGAGGGGGTTAACACCAAGTCTATAAACTCGAAAAGGGTTTTTAAAAGGGCACTCTGTGGACCAATTATTGTAGGTCAGGATTAAATCAACACAAATGTAGCAAGGAGTAGGGGTAAAAAGTTTTAAACGTGTCCTGGGACTCATAATCAATGTACAGTGAATACCATAAAAAATAAAATTCTATTAAAGAGATCGTAAAAAAATACAAGTGTCACGATACAGGTAACCATTGAGGATACAAACATGCTGTAGGCTCTTCAGAAATATGGCATCCAGAGTGCCATAATGTTTTTTCGAGCATAATTCTCTAGCATAATTTGCCTACATGTGTCGCCCCACCAACGGCTTCGTCAGGGAGAGAGGAGGAGATGGCTGTGTTACCATGTTTTCACTGCGGACGCCACCCTGGGGCCTGGTAAGGGGACCGTGTATGGTGTGGTTACCTCAGCTATACACTTGGGTTGGCTGGGACCCCCGGGAACCCAGCCCATCAGAGGATTGGGAGGCCCCACAAAACCCAGCACCTCCCTAGATGGTTTGGGGGTGCTACCATCCAAGCTCCTGGGATACCTTGCCCGGGACAGGGGGGCGCCGCCGATAAACCATATGCACATACCCAAGACGCAGACAGGTGTACAGTGCTTGAAATTCTGCCATCCACCACAGAGCCATATTTCTCTATCCCTGACGAAAGCCGTTGTAGGGCGAAACATGTAGGGGAGAATTATGCTCGGAAAAAACTATTCTGCACTATTTCTGAAGACCTACAGGCAATGTTGTAAATCTCAAATGTTACCGGTATCGATGACACCTGTATGTTTTTTAGAATCTCTTAAGATAATTTTATTTTTTATGTATTTCACGTTACATTGATGATGAGTCCAGGGACCATTAAAGACTTTTTACCCAACTCCTTGCTACAATTGTGTTACCCAAATCCTGACCTACAATAATTGTCAGAGTGCCATTTAAAAAACCCTTTAGGTTTATAGACCTTGGCGGGTGATTAACCCCTCACGTTAGGGGTAAAAACCTTCTCATAGTCAACTTGGGTTGGGCACATTTCAAATATAAGGTATATTCCTCTCCATTAGTCTTTTTGTTCAAAGATAGAAGAAAGAAAAAATGACGAAAAACCCGCCAGATTCTCTCCATCGCCCTGTATATGTGATCAGAGTTTATACCCCTCTCTTCTAGGAAATAAAGACGAGAAGAGGAACAGCGGCCATGTTGTACCCGGGGGGGGGGGGGTATTCGTCTCCTAATCCTTCCAATGTGATGGACTTAAGGTGATAATTACTCTCCTAATGTTGTTCGCTGCCCAGCGGACGGCTCGTGGCCCGCACGCCGTTCCAGCGACAGAGAAAAAGTCAGGGCGCAGGCCGTCCAAAACAATTCTGAGGAACAATGGCATTGCGCTATTTAATTATTGACCCCCCCCCCTGCTTGTTTGACCCACCAACACCCCACAAACTGGGATGGTTTTCACTCCCCCACCCCGGAAAGGGGGGGGTACAAAAGAGGCGAGTGCGAAGCCAAAGGTTTGAGTACCGGAAATGTGTAGGAGTGAACAAAACGCACGTAGAAGGAGGAAAACTCCGTGACCCAGAATGGGGTGAACCGCGCTCTCCCTTTTTGATGCACGGAGGGTTTTTTAATCCCTCGAGTGCAGTTTTTACGGTCGGCTGACCTGATCTGAGCAGTATCCCCGACCGCAAAACTCAGGAGCGGCGGAGGAGGAAAACTGGGCGTCCGAGGCCGAGTGTGAAACCTGGTGTGACGCGGCAGACCATATTTTTGAGGTCGGCCAGCTCACCACGTGTTGTTTAGTATGTGTAACCGGGTAGTCTGGGACCGAGGACCATGAATGGGTCTATCGGCACCGGAGTGTAGGGGAGCGAGGGAAGTGGAGCGCGTTGGCAGAGCAGCAGCCCAATCAGAGTGCAGAGTCGGTTATCTAGTTGCGGTTGTGGGGGTAACACAGACAGTCTCAGTTTGCAGACTGTTAGACATCTGGCCTTTCGAATTACTATAGTCAGTGTAACGTAAAGACATTTTTGTATGACCCAACATTTATCCAGTCCCTTACAGCAGAGCTCAGGGGACTGGGGGAGGGGAGATGCCAAAGTGCCATTAACCCTCCTGGATGTAAACAGATTTTGGTGGCCCCTTTCCTGTGTCCTGGACACTCTTCCGCTGACAGGCAGAGCTGAAAGCCGACGAACACGGACTGCTGTGCACATTGCGGTGTGCATTGGTACCCGGGGACCAGAAAATATATCACAACACCTGGGGTTGTACACATCGTGGCTGTGGGTCAAAAAAATCCATGATCAACTGGGATTAGGAATGTTTCATCCCAGTTTGAGCAAAGCATTTGTTTTTGTTTTTCGATTTTCAGTGCGATCGATGCACGGCGATCGATCTTACACTATGAATGGGAAAATCAAGCCTTTATGACCACCTTAACTCTTGCATCCCCCCACCGGTCCACAAATTCCAAAAATGCAAAACACTAGTGTGGTGGAATGGGAGAAAACAACACTGCACATGGACCATCACTCATCCCCACAGGAAGTAAACATGGTGGTGGGCCAGCATCCTGCTTGCGGGGCTTCTCTTCTATCCCCCTGATAAAATACATAGTGATGGAAGGAAACACGGCAGGCTAAAAGGGCGCGGGCCCCCTGATAGAATACACAGGATGGAAGGAACTCAATGCAGTAGTTCCGGGGTCCTCCTGATAGGAATACAAAGTGATTGGAAGGATATATCACTGCTATGTAGTGCCGGGTCCCCCTGATAGAATACATAGTGATTGGAAGGGTATATATAATGCTGTAGTGCCGGGGTCCTCCCTGAAGAATAATAGTGATGGAAGTATATATCAATGCATGTCGTGCCGGGTCCTCCTGAAGAATACACCCCCCAGTGATTGGAAGGTATATATCGCTGTATGTACGTTCCGGGTCCTCCTGATAGAATACCAAGTGATGGAAGGATCTATCACGGGTGCTATGTGAGTGCCGGGTCCTCCCTGATAGGAATACTAGTGATTGGAAAGGTATATAGCACCTGATAGTAGGCGGGGTCCTCCCCTGATAGAATACATAGTGTTGGAGGCTATATCACTGATAGGTAGTGCCGAGGACCTCCATGATAGAATACAATAGTGATTGAAGGTAAAATCACTGCTATTAGTGCCGGGTCTCCCTGATAGAATACATAGTGATTGGAAGGTTAGGGTATATATCACTGCTATGTAGTGCCGGGACATCCCTGATAGGATACATTAGTGATTGGAGGTATATATCAACTGCTATGTAGTTGCCGGGTCCTCCCTGATAGAATAACCTAGTGATTGGGCTGTATAGATCACTGCTATGTAGTGCCGGGGTCCACCCTGTTAGAATACATGTGATTGGGAGGTATATTCACTTGCTATGTAGTGCTGGGCCTCTTGATTAGAATACATAGTGATTGAAGGGTATATATCACTGCTATGTAGTGACCGGGTCCTCCCCTGATAGAATTACATAGGGATTGGAAGGTATATATCATGCGATGTTAGTGCCGGGTCCTCCCTGATAGAAAACATAGTGATGGGAGGGTATATATGAACTGCTATGTAGTGCCAGGGCTCCCCTGATAGAATATTACATAGTGCTTGGAAGGTATAGATCACTGCTATGTAGTGCCGGGGTCCTCCCTGATAGAATACATAGTGATTTGGGAGGTATATATGACTGCTATGGTGCCAGGTCCTCCCTGATTAGAATACATAGTGATTGGAAGTATATATCACTGATATGTAGGCCAGGTCATTCTGATAGAATTACATAGTGATGGAAAGGTAGAGATACTGCTATGTAGTGCTGGATCCCCCTGATATAAGACATGGGATGGAAGGTATATTATTCACTGTATGTAGTGTCGGGTCCTCCCTGGATAGGAAGACATAGGTGATTGGGGAAGGATATATCATGGGGGGCTATGTAGTGCTGGGTCTCCCGATAGAAATTAAATACATAGTGATTGGAAGGTGTATATCACTGCCATGTAGGCCGGGTCTCCCTGATAGATACATAGTGAATTGGAAGGTATATATTCACTGCTCTGTAGTGCCAGGTCCTCTCTGATAGAATACTAGATTGGAAGGTATGGATCACTGCCATGTAGTGCCGGGTCCTCCCTGATTAGAATTACATAAGTGGATTTGAAGGTATATATCACTGCTATGTAGTGCCGGGTCCTCCCTGATGAAAAATTAACATTTAGTGATTGGAAGGTATATATCAAGGCTATTGTAGTGACCCATCACTCATCCCCAAATGGTTTAAAAACATGGTGGTTGGCAGCATCATGCTCTGGGGGCTTCTCTTCAGAGGGGAGGAAAAGCTGGTCAGAGTGATGGGAAGATGGATGGCAGGCCAAATAACAAGGGCAATTTGGAAGGAAACCTTTGGAGTCTGCAAAAAGACTTGAGACTGGGGCGGAGGTTCACCTTCCAGCAAGGACAAAGACCCTAAAACATAAAGCCAGGAACAATGGAATGGTGGAAGTAACAAAAACAGATCATGGGTTAGAATGGCCAGTCACAGACCAGATCTAAATCCAATTGAGGGACTCTGTGGAAAGATCTGAAAAACTGCTGTTCACAAAACGTTTTGTCCATCAATCTGACGACTGGAGCGTGTTTTGGCAAAGAAGAAATGGCGAGGATTTAGTCTCATAGATGTGCAGAGCTGGTGGAGACATTCCTTAAAAGACTGGCAGCTGAAGGGCAGCAAAAGGTGCTTACTACAAAGTATTGAAAAATGTTTGGACAATCATGTAGGATTTTCCTTCCACTTCTCACGTTGTCACCCTTTGTATTGGTCTTTCCACGTGGAAATTCCAAATAAACTGAGTCATGTTTTGTGGCTGTAATGTGACAAATGTGGAAAAAGTTCAAGGGGGGTCAAATACTTTTGAACCACTGTAAACCGGTACTAGCAAGGGGACTAATAAAGTGGCCGGTGGTGTAGTCCAGCATGTTGAAATGAGTGGGAGGCCAATATGTTATATAAAAACCCCTTTTTTTGGGGGGGGGGGGGGGCATGTAGAGAATATCTTTGATTTCACGCTCTTTGCCATTCTCTGATATTTTGTAAAAAAACTTAATGTGTTGTCCGATACTTTAGCCACGGAACCCTGCGTCTCATCCTTTGTAGAAGCCCTCATTGTGCAGGTGTTTACCCCCCCCCCCCCCCCCCTTTTTAAATAATGACACGCAGGCTTTGCTATGAACTCGGTCACCTCCACCCATGACGAGCGTGCGACCAAGCCTGGAGCAAAAAGCCATAAAAAAAGTTGGGTCGTTTTAGCGGCACGGTTGTTATGTCCTCCGAAACACAGGGCTGAAACCGCCGTCACTGACGACTCCTCGGTGTTGACAGCGCGCAGTGGAAGCATGTGTCCCGTGTAGCAGATAAATTATGGGGACGATAGGCCCCACTCCATTGAGAGAGAAAAACAAATCTTGCGCGTAGAATACGCTCCTGGAAGCGCCGAAAGGGTTTCCATACGCTGACAAATATCGTGTAAATGGCGGCTCCATCAGCGACTTAACTGTTAACCCTTCGTCCACCAGAGGATTGGGGGGGATTTTTTAAAAAAAAAAAAAAAAAAAAAAAAAAAAAAAAAAAAAACGACTGGAAAGCCAGATGCCGGTACCAGGTCCTCCCTGATAGAATACATAGTGATTGGAAGGTATATATCACTGCTATGTAGGCCAGGTCCCCTCCCTGATAGGAATACATAGTGATTGAAGGTATTTATATCCACTGCTATGTAGTGCGGGTTCTCCCGGATAGAATTACATAGTGATTGGAAGTTATATACACTGCTATGTAGTGCGGGTTCCTCCTGATTGGAATACATTGTGATTGGACGGATATTCACTGCTATGTAGTGCCGGGGGTCCTCCCTGATGAATACATAGTGATTGCGAAAAATATCAGTGTTCTCCCCAGAGGAGGATTGGTGTTGCCGGCGGCCCGCCCGGGAGTTTGGTCCCTGCCCGGCACACAAATCCGGCTCCGGGGGCGAGCAGCACTGACAGGCAGCGCCTCCCATCTTAAGGAGCACGCGCCACCCAGCCACTGAAAGACTCCGGCCCGCGGCTCCGGTCGTGTGCCGCGGGGCCGAAGGAAGTATTTCAGTGGCTGCGGGCCGTCCTGAAAGAATGGGGAGGCGCCGCCTGTTCAGAGGAGGTGTTGTGCTGCCGCTGGCCAGCAGCCTATCAGAGAGGCAGCCGGGACCGGGTGCAGGCGGCGCGATGACGTCATTCGCGCAGCCCGGATGAAAAAATTTCTGGGGGGGAAGAACACTGCATATATCTCACTGTCTATGTAGTTGCCGGGTCCTCCCTGATAAGAATACATAGTGATTGGAAGTAATACACTGGCTATGTGTGTGGGTCTCCCGAGAGAATACATAGTGATGGGAGGTTAGGAAAGGTCCTCATATTATATGGTTTTGGTAGAAGAAGTTGATTGTACAGAAATTGTATATGGTAGGATTGTGAAGGTGTAGGGGGGCTTCTTTAGTGATTACCATAGTATCCAGTCAACACCTTTCCTCTGTTCTGGAAGAGTGTGGTGCCCAGTAGTTAAGCGGCCCCATTATGTTTCCGTGGCTGGGACGCCCGGTGAGTAGCTCGGCCAGCAATTCCCTCGCACAGCCTAACGTAGTGTGACAAGGTGCCAGTAATTAAAAGTTCCCAGCACCGCACTCGCAGCATATGTGATCTGAATAATAACACTTCTGACGGCATTTCTTCTGCTCTCAGGAAATGACGATACCCGTGGGGTTGCAGAGGGCCGAGGCTGGTGTTTAAGTGTGTGAAAGGTAAGGCAGGTCCTGACATTTGACGGTGTCCCACTCCTTCACACGTCCCTGGATCCCATGTTCAGCTGAACAATCAGTACGTGGGCTCCGGGCCCGATTGAATATTTATGTGTCTCGATGGGAAAGGAAAAAAAGATTGGACGGTTTTCATAACCTGTTTGATAAAACTCACGTTCTCACCGTGGCAGAGTTGACAGTCTGCCAGCCAGCCAGCGGCTCTCGGGCGTTCGCGCACGTCGCATTTTACACCCCGTAGGGTCAAACCAGGGCCGCCGTGATGGTCTGATTGTATAACGACGCTGAACTTTTGTACCAACCAGCTCCCAAATCTAAAGGTGGGGGTCCAAGCCCGTGAGATGGATTCAGCGCGATGGCGTCGTCGCGTGACTCTGATATCAAAGGAGCTACTAGCCCATCGAACCCATTGTCCCCATCCAAAGCATGGACATCGGGACCATGATTACGGTCATGTCCAGTAACCCGTCTTAGATGGCGTGGAAAGTGGCCAATCGATCTGGCGATTATTATGTGTCTATGGGAACCTTAATCTTATCTGGCCTTAATCTGTGTTATGTGACACAAACAGGTCCCCCGGTCTTATTATTCTACCCTGTTTCCCTGAAAAAACCAAGCATTCCCCTGACATAAGGCAACTTCAATTTTGCCTCACACTTAAAATATAAAGGCACCTCTGAAAAATAAGGCATCCTCCCATGATAAGGCAAACCCTTACCATTTTGGCTCAGGCTTAAAATAAGGCATCCCCCTGAAAATAAGGCTGATGAAAAGATACGGTACTGTAACTCTGGGAAGGGGGTCAGAGGGGGCAACACCAAAGAAACAGGAGTATCAGAAGGGGTTAAAAACTGGTAAATTCCCCCCTCTGAGTCTCATTGTGCCATTGTGATTCGCCCCTATGATCCCCCCTGTTGTCATTTTAAGTTCGTCCTGCCCCCCCCCCCACGATTACCACACATAAGAAATCCCCCCAAAATAAGACAAGGGTATTATTTTCGGTATTAGGTGTCGCACTCGGCACGGGGGGGGCCAGATTTGGCTTGCAAACAAATATTTTTGACGCGCCACATGCTGGAATCGCCTTGTCTTCAGCCCCTCTGCCTGCTTGCTATTGAAAACAAGGAGACCACAGCATTTGATTTCCAGCGATCGCTGTTGTGATTCGGCGAAACGGCGGCGTGATGCAACAATCACAGAAGCTTTAAGTTAGAGGAGGAATGGGCGTCCGCCCACCACCCCGGTCCTCCAAAGTAATGGCGTTCGAAACAGGGGAAATAGCGACATGTTGGATCCCTGTTCGATCAACATTTTTGATTCGCTGTTGATCGGCTCCAGGTGATTAGGTATTGACAAGATGCAAGCTTGCAAGAGATTGATCCTGTATGTGAGTTAAGGCCCATTACACGTGTCGATTCGCACCGGATGCGGCACGACGATTCCGGGCGCGTGCACGCGAAACGATCGTGCCGGAAAATCGGCATGCGGCCGACCTTGTCGATCGATCCAGGGTCGATCGTTCAGGGCTCAGGAATCGGGGATCCGACGGAGAACCAACATGTTGGTCTTTCTATCCGATTTTGCCCGGATCAGGGGGGGAGTGCATTGGAGGTGGTGAATCGGATTGTGGAAACGATCGCCTCCTGGGAGGAGTGAGGAGTGGATAGCCCATAATTCTGGTTCACGAGACCCCCACCCCCCCCCACCCCCCCACCGACCCAGGAGGCATCTCTGGGCATTGGGGATTGTGTGCAGTCAGTAATCTCACCCACATACGCCGCCCCCCCCCCCCTCCCCCGAGGTTTTTCCGGCAGTGTCCAGATAGCTTCCGTGGGTTGAGGCCACTTACCAGGGGCCGATCTCCCTAGGGACCGCCCCTGCCAGAGTTAAGTCAGGGTAACCCCTCACAGGGTGACACATGCATTCTGGAGCAAGCAAAGGTAATACTAGAACAACAGTTCATATCAAAATGTCAAACAAAAAGACATCATCTGGTGCCATCATGTCTTAAATAAAATTTATTTGTTGGCCAAAATATAAGCACCATGGTGGGCCAGATTTGGCCCCCGGGCCGAGGGGTGTGGGATACCCCCTGTTCTAAAACATTTGCAGCCAGAGAAACCCAACGTTCGGGAGATATCAAAAATCAGAATCCAAGTATTGGACTGGGCTGACAGTAAGTTGGCTTTATTTCGTGTTTTTGTAGGTTTCCATGATGAAATGGTTTTGCTCATGGGATGGGAGGGGGGTCCAGGACGGGTGCAGTTTCTTGTACAAAAAAAAAAAAAAAAAAAAAAAAAAAAGGTAAGTGGCTTCTAATTTATCAAGATGAGAACTTCTGAATTAGGGATAATAATTTACCACCGTATACAGAGAGAAATTGGCTGGTGGCATTTGCCACTCCCCCTCCCTGTTTAAGCTGGTGGTGTAATGACACATATCATATTAGATGTGAGTTATGGATAAAGGCACCCACCCTAATGTAAAAAAAGATAAAGATAATTTACCAAATTTTTAGACTATAAGATGCTCCTGACCATTAAGATGCATTCCGTTTTTAGGAAAAAAGAAATATTTTGACGTGTCAAATGAATGGGGGAAAAATCCCCTGCAGTTACCCACCTTAGCCACAATAAAATGTTGTCAGTTAGCGAGAACACTCTACTTTCCAACATGGGGAAGAAGGAGAGGGGCTGCGGGGGAACAACTGCATATGTCTCCCCTCTAGATGTGTGGTATACGGAAGCTCCAGCGTAAGTGCAGCTTTCCTACACCACATCCTCTGACATTGCTTAGTCAGCTGCTCTTGTGATCTAAACAAGAAATTTTCAGATGTAGATCCAGCCATGGTCGGATCTCCCATCTTGACAAACTCCTTCACCTGTCCGGCTAATCTTGCCGGGAGGTGAGAACAAAGCATGCTGGCGTTGGAGCCAAAGGGCGCCGGTGGTCCCGACTTCAGACCAAAAGACGCAGACACTTCCCCCCCAAGTGCTCCCCATCCCTTACACAACACCACATAGTGTGTTGGAGAGAAGAGCCCTTACTGATGTGTGTAAAGGGTCCAAGGATGGGAAACAAACAATGTGTCTATGTGGGCTGGCTCTAGAGGTTTTAAAAAAAGATGTCAAAAAGTGGTGGAGCCACAGGACCACCCATAAAGATATTGTAAGAATCTCACCAGGGTGGGTACCCATAAAGTCGTTACTGTCCACTAGACATGATCAATGAGATGCGGAAATTTGGATTATGTGCAAGATTGTATGCAGGACTGAACTTGAGCCAATCAAGTACCAAACAGGTGATGTGCTTGATTGGCTCGGTTTTAGTCTGCATACAGGTGCACTGCGCGCGGGTGTCAGACACCCACCCACACGAGCCTTCTGCGCGGAGCGCCATCAGGACAACGCCCCATAATTCCACCCCCTAAAATGTAATCCTTTCATGATTTCTCTTATTTGCTCCATTGTGGACCCCCCAGCGTGTCGCCTTTGAGGCAGGGGGATGTGTTAAAATAATGATTATACCTGTTTAATAATGCTGTTTGGGGCTTCAGGCTTGCTTTCTTTCATTGCATATTAAGATAGGACCCAGGAGAGTGCCTGGTTACAGACACAACGACGCCGCACACACTCATGAATGAGATCTTCGGTTTTTTTTTTTTTTTTTTTGGGGCATGTTAATGTTGAAGTTCAGTTACATTTCAAAAATAGCAGCTGTAGAGGATGGATGTAAAATAGAGTGCACCTTGGCCATAACTTCTAGTGCGGCTTCAGGGTAGATTTAATTACTTCTAACATGAACCCAACTTACCTCGGGGGTTTTTTTTTTTTACAAAAAAAAAAACCCCTGTTAAAAAAACCCCTGACTCCAGGCAAGTTTATTGCCATTTCTCCAGCAATGGAATCTTGGATCTTATTCATGAATCCCCCTCTAGGACACCAGTGATGGCGCTGGGGAGGTGGGGGGATACCTCTCCCATATGTGTCCCAGGGTCCTACCATCCCAAGCATCATTGATGAGGGGCAGGAAATTTGGATAGCAGAAAATGGGACTTACCCATACCACCAGTGAGGTAAAGGAGGTCTAAGGCTTGCCTACGCTATGTCTCTCCAGTGCTCAGACGCAGAGTGCAGGCGCCACCCCCACGTTGTCATTGCTGTGACCCCAGACCGCAACGGTGCGGACATCGAAAAAATATGTGGCACATTTTCGCCATCTTCATTAGGGGCTGGTTCCATTGCAGCCCCCAACAGCATCTGAATCTGCCAATACCAAAAAAAAAAAAAGCACGCGAACACGCGGAGCCAATGAGGCAAGCGTGATCCACGCGGCTAAAACTGCGCGTCAGAACGCTTGCCTCCAAGTTGTCTCGCGTTTTTGGCGGTTGCGTTTTTTTGTTTGTTATTGCAGATTGCGGTTGGGGGCGAAGCAGAAATGCGTTTCTTAAACGCTGCAGCAGCGTTCAGGAAACGCGCCCCTAAACCGCACCCGAACTCGCACAACCGCACCAGTGGAGGAAAACTTACGTTGAAGTTCCAATGGATTGCGGTGTGGCCGGCCGCGGGCAGCACGGCTGCAAACGCCCATGAATCGCATCAATGGAAACAAAGCCCTTAAGATGCCGCAAGGTCAGGACACATGCTGCCCCCACTCTCGAGGACTGGTGAATACCCACAACAAAATGTATTTAAATGGACTCCCGCTAGACCAGTGGTTCTCAAACTTTCCTTGCGGGCCCCCTTTTTATTTAGGGAACATTATTAAGCCCCCATTGCTATTCAAACACAGGTAAGAATGAGGCCCACCCCCAATGTTTGGGAACCAAGCTCTAGGGCCAATGGGTCCCAAAACTGGGGAATAGGCCCCCAGGGAGGGATTGAGTATTCCAGGGGGTGGGGTACAGGGCCCTCATTCTGAAAAACCTGGTTTCAATAGGAGGGGGGGCTCGGCTGGGCCGATATGTTCCTAAATACAAAGGGGTGACCTGCAAGGAAAGTTTGGGAACCCTGCTCTAGGACCTTTCACGTCCTTACACAAAGGTGATATCGGGTGCTGGAACCTGACCTCCATATCCAGCCAGCAACTGAAAACCGAGGATCCGGCAACTCTGGGATTGAAAAATCGAAATCAACATCATTATATGTATATAGATCAAATCATCAGCAAAACCTTCGTTTTTCAGGGGTTGCCCCTCTTACATGTTCACTCTGATACAAGCTATAATATAGCTGTACCAGAGTGAAACACCTAAGAGGGGGGACCCCCGGGCCGGACGGTGCGTATCCTCTGTTCGTGTTTCTGCTAAATAGGACACTGTCATATCGACAGATGACAATTAATGGGCGCAAATCTCCCCCCCCCCCCCCCCCCCTTTTTTTTGGGTGGTTCCCGCCTAACAAAAAAAAAAAAAAAAAAAAAAAACAACAAAAAAAAAAACATGTAAAATGGGGGGGCCCCCCCAAAAAAAAAACAAAAAAAAAAAAAAAATCAGCGTGACGCCTTCCATGACTACCCTAAAATAGCAAAGATAGCCTAGCCTTAAGAAGTCTCTTGATATAAAGTATATTTAGTAATTGTATTTATATACCACCCACGTGTGTGGAGTAACTTACCCTGCATGATAGCGGTAGACTTCTGCCACCACAGAGGATTCAGAAATCGATAAATATATACCGGATTAATCGGACCACAAGGTCACTTTTTTCACCCAAACGGGGGAGGAAAATGAGGTCGGCGTTAGTACGAAGGTGTGTGGTAAAAACGGGGGGAATTGTTTTTGGGTCTCATGCGCCGATGGGTTTGTCCAGTCAGCTGTTTGATGGCACGGGGATAGTGAGGCTGAAAGCAGAAGAAGCATCATGGCGGGCCACACTAGTCTGTACGAATATTACATTAGGATTGGGAGTTGGGGTGTAGGGGGGGGGGAGGGGAGGTCTGAGGCCCCCTGCTATGAGAATAGCGGGATTCTGTATATGAAGGCCAGGTCCTGGGGGATTGTGGGGGGTGTGTGTTGGGGGGTGAAGGAGCTGAAATTGTATGCGCTGCGGGAATCTGTGCAGCAATTGTGGTACAGCTAGAGACCTGCTGTCAGACGTTAGGCTGAGGCGACTTTGGTAGATCTAAAGGATATCTGACAGAGAGATCTAAAGGTGTATTGCCAGCTTAAAGCAAGACATGACAGTAGACAAAATCCTTCTATGCTCACCCAATTCCCAAAAAACTGGTCGTAGCTTTACATATAGCTAAAGCCCCCCATACACGCTTCGATTTGCCGGCAGATCAATTGCTGTTCACGCTCACAGTGAAAGATCTGTTGTGAAATCGAGCGCAAATGGAATGCTTAAACTTAAAATTCGCCCATAAATCGGCCGCCAAATCGATCTAATACATTATGGACATGTCAGTAATGTGTAGAACGATCTGGTTACCTTGGATGGGGACGCTGGCATGTGCCGGCACACAAAGGGTGCGCTGGCCGCATGTGATGACATCATCTCTTATGAGAGATCGATGACAAATCAAAACATGGGGGGGGGGCTTTAAGCAGAAAAGTAGACACATTATCATACTGTAAATGTTTACCAAGCTTAGTAAGTACTCACTGAGATTGGGTAGCCAAAGATTAACAATATTTACTGACATTAACTCTGGAAGAAAAAACACATTTTCCAAGGGGAACATCATTTTAATTGTAAAGGCAAAACTCCCCAATGTTTTTTTAATGAGTTAATGCCATGTGGCAATCGTGGGGATAAAGACTTGGGAGCAGTCATTCAAAGTGATGAGGCTATGGTGTGCCTGTACACACAAGCATATCATAGTCTGCGCATGCACCACGGAGTGCAAAACAAACATGGTATGCCATTTTTTAATTGCGCAAACTGCCACCGTCACTTGTCTGCTGTGAGGAGCGTCCATTGAAAATCAATGCAATCATCACGTTGAAATGCACACGGTTGAATATTGGTCACGTGTTTGCCTATTGGTTTTCAATGTGCGTGTAATTGTCACAAATAGCCTCCCTAAACCGGGGGCACAATGAGGTCAAGTGCCCCTTCGCGTCCCTTTTGGAGTGGAGTTCTAGCCTAAGTAAACAAGCTCAACTGCTTTTAGTAAATCAAGCCAAGTAGTCAACAGACCAGTTCTGTGGATCAATAGGACTATTATAATTTATAGAATGTATCTCATTTATTGACAATAGGTTTTAATAAGTAAGATGTATTTTTAGAATGTATATATATATACATAAATCTATTGGGGCTAGCCACCCCTTCACTCAACCAGCCAAGGCTGAAGTCAGTGGGGTATGTGTATGTAATTTGTTTTGAGATGGTGGCTTAGCTACTACATGTGTTTGTCCCTATTGGCTCCATGTCCTATATTGAAATATAAGTTTAACTAGGTAAGATGTATTTTTAGAATATATATATATATTGGAACACTCACATATTTCCCAAATGTCAGTAAAAAACGGGGGGTACCTACATCACAACACACAGATAGGCTCCCCTTTCTATGTTCGCTATTTCTTTGTTTCCCCTCCTGCTCTATGGGACCTCGGGGCACTGTGAAACTAATTTCATCATGTGGACTTATTTGCAGCAAAGGGTGCTCATCACAAGTAATTGTGATATAATGCGGTGGAGGGTACAATAGATACATTTTGATTTACATTGTAATATATACATATGGTTACAACACTCTTATAGGACCGTAACCCTTAACTGGATTTACATATCCTACAACCTAAACTTAACAATTGGAAGGCCGAAGTTATGGTGGGGACAATCAGGGGGGATCACGCCCGCTGTTCCCCGGGCCAGATCCACCCCGGCGCCGCCCATCCCCACCCCACGGGACCCCCAGTGTGGCTGCAAGGTCTGGATCCACCCAATCCTGACAAGGTTCTTGTTCAGGCTCTAGGTATATATACCACTGCTTATTATTATATATAGAAGACAATATACTTACTCATCATTGCCAAGTACTAATGTCCAATGCCTTTTCCCTTACTCACAGTAAGAATAATTTACAGTGTTAACTCCTGAAGAAGCAGCGAGAAGCTGCGAAACGCATCGAGTGTGACATCAACTGTAATGTACCAGCCCAAGTGTGGGCAATTCTTTGATTTTTGTACTGTATTCATTTAATTTTTGACTACTACATTTGACTTTAGTGCCGTTAAAGTCCGGTTGAGGTTTTCCCCATCTTAGAGATAGGATATCCTCGGGTGCCTATTTGGATATAGGTATATCCTATTCCAAAGAACTTTCTATTACATTTAAACTTGAAACTATAACAAAAAACAAATATTGTACTGAATAATAATATAATAATATCAGTACAAGCAGCAACCACATACAGTTGGCCAACATTTTCTCTAACAATATGTTTGGTACATGCTACTATAGTGTTTGTTATCAGTATTTTTGTTGGGTGCCATACTGCAGGTATTTTTTCTTAAAATAAGCAGTGCTTCTTCTTTCTTAACCTTTCTATACAACCACTGATTATGACTTCCTCTAGTTTTATGACAAATAGTTATTCCCTGGAGCCAGCTGTGTAATGGCTTTTTCACAAGTGAGTTGTCCTCCATCATCTCAGGAGTAGGTCACAGAACCATAAAATAATAGTTCATCGATGGTGGCTTTGTTAACACAAAGTCATACACAGAAATAAACAACCTTTATTTTAAGCTGGCCTTCTACCTATATACTGACAAGAGTCTTTATTCTATGAGAAAGCACTGTCTTGCCTCTTCTAATTTCATCTGTCAGCCTTGTGCTATTTTTATCGCATGTATATACTGGAGAATAAGCCTTCTCCCTTATGATTCATGCTGCAGGGACCTTAAGCAGTGTTTCATTTGCAAAGTTAAGATTTCATAGGAAGAACTCCCAAGAGCAACTCTAACCTTTAGGAGACATAGTAATAAGGCATACATCAACACTGTCTGTCTATTGACTTTTTTACATATTAGATTTTTGAACAAAACAATGTCAGACTTGCTTGGGATGTAACAAAAAAGTGCATCAGTAAAGTATTTACAGCACATCACTTTTTCCACATTTTTATGCGTCTTATTCCCAAATGGATTTAATTACTAAATAAATACATCAGGGGAGTGAAACTCTGGCCCTGGGGCCAAATCTGGCCTGCATTGTAATTATATTTGACCCTGCAAGATTGTTCTGAAAAATATATTTAGGATATTTGATAAACTTTTCTCATTTGTAGACATGTTTTCAATATACATCAAGGTTTGCCTACGTTTTAGGTTTGACCCATTCTGTGTTTGAGTTTAACACCAAGATCTGGCCCTTCCTATCACTAGAGACCACCAAACTCCTGGTACACGCTCTCATCATTTCTCGTCTGGACAACTGCAACATCATCCTCTCTGGTTTTCCTCTCACTAGACTATCGCCTCTTCAGTCCATCATGAATGGTGCTCTAAAAACTCACCTCTTCAACCTTGCCTACCCATCTTCTCATTCCTAACATCATAACCATGCCAGTACCCCCCCCCCGACACCTATTGTATACTTTGTTCCCATAACCTATTAGATTGTAAGCCCGACTGGGCAGGGTCCTCTGTTCCTCCTGTGTCATAACCTGTACCTGTGCGTTGTGTTGCATCTTAACTGGCGCTATATAAATAAACAATAATTATTATAATAACACCCCGTCTTAAATCATTTCACTAGAACACTCTTAACCTCCCTAGCACTCAGTCCACATCGCACCGTATTCAATGGTGCAGTATGGGTGATCACAGCAGAGTACACAGTATTCTGTTTGTTTATCTCACCCTCCTGCTTCCCCCCTCTATCAAAGAAGCCAACGATGTGGGCTGGGAAACTGACACCCCTCCATTAAAATGGAGGTCTATGGCACCCCCCACCCCTTCCACTTTACCGATGATGCAGAAGGGGCAGTGCCAGGACCAATCGGCGGGTCCACCGTGATAGAGAAACGCAGAGGATATTTAAGTTTACACAATCCAAGCTTGGCCAGGGCTTTTGTCAAATGCTAGGAGGGTTAAACATCAGCTTACACTTTAGAAAATTAACTTTCCCTTTGTTTTGTGAGCAATTCCTTCTCCTTCCTCTTCCTTCTCATCGTTACTTTGGTGTTTATGGGATATATGAATATAAATGAGCTAGATGACTAATAATCTCCAATAGCTGGGTGGAATGCCCCACTATTCCTGGATTCTACCTAAGATGGCCACATTCCTGGTGGCACATGGCTATAATATGTTTGCAGAAGAAGTTGAATTAAATAATTAAGTGGTGATAATATTAAACTTGGTTCTAATAAACAAAACGATAAACATGGTCAGTTAGTACTTACAATATACATCATACATATCCTTTTTGATTATGCCATCTATCCAGTCAAGATGAGCTGATGAACGGGTGAACACACTTGGTTTTTTATCCATTATACAGCCTATAGGGCCAAAACTTGTAATTCCATGAACTTCCCAGACTGAACTGTTGGTGGTTGAAGGGCAGACGAGTGGCCCACCTGAATCCCCCTGGTGCATTAATAAAACATTAAAAAGAGATTATTACATAGAAACATGAAGCAAAATAGAAACCCTGAACATGCATAAAAAGTTAAAGCGGACTTTCCACCATAAATTCATCATTACATTAATGGCACTAGAAGTGTCGATAATAGGGAGGAATGCATAAAAAAATTAAAAATCTGTAAGGAGTAATTTAAGAAATTCTTTAGAAGTTTCTCTCTCCGTGGCTCTGCTGATGCTCGCTGCAGTGACTCCGCAACTCACCACTAAGACAGAAGGGTATAATCTTGGCTCTGCATTAAAACGAACAAGACAAATTTTCCCAAAGAAAACCATTATAAATGCCCCCAGTGGTCACTCTTTATATTGCATCCTGTGTTAACCCCCAGAAGCCTGAAAACTAAATATGGAACCTCTCTTATGATTCCAGGGAACAGCAGGTAAGTATATTTTTTTAGGATTGTGGAGCACTATGCCATTATCATACCAGCTCAGAGGTAAGCCAAATTTAAATTTTACATATACATTTTTTAGATTTTGAGTATACATCCATTTTAAAGCATCTTTTATATTAACATTGGGAAGAGATATACAATACACACAGTTGGTAAGATGACATAATGTCTTAATTTCTGATTTAATAAACTTTAATTTATGAAACATGGCTGCTCTGCAATGTAAAAGTCACAGCAGATTTTCTTGGTACCCACTTCACTTATTTTACCTACAACAGTTGTAAGTTTATGCTATTTGACAGCTGGATATATCAATAGAAACTGCTACAGATAAGAACTGTGTTCATGGATGGTGAAAGGCTTTCCTAGGTTCAAGGACAAGTTGAAAGGACTGTTTTCTGAAATATCACAGAAGATATTTTGCATTAGAATAAATTAAGGTTGCTGGTATGATGGTGGCGTAGAGCTCCACAATCCTAAACATATACATAAATAAATATATAAATATACTTACCTGCTGTTCCTGGAATCATATGACAGAGTCCATCTTCTATTTGTCAGGCTTCTGCAGAGTAACGGAGGGTGTAATATCGCAAGTGGCCACTGGAGGAGTTTATTTTGGTTTTCAATGGAAAAATTTGTCTGTCTATGAGCCGAGATGTCACTATACTTAGAGATGTCATGCTCTTCAACGCGTGCTGCAGAACCCATATTAGGAGAGAGCAGGGGCTGTGAACTTCCTAAATTACTCATTACAGGTTCATTTTTTTTCTTACTATCAATCTCCCCTAATATTGGCACTTCTAGTGCCACTCATGCAAACATGAACTTCTGGTGGTAGGTCCGCTTTAAATGATATACAAATCTTAACTTTTCTTTTAAGCACATAACTTTTTTCTTATACTTAATAAAAGTAAGTGGCCATCATTCATATTTCAGTAATACTGTTTGGTGTCTCAGAATATACTTTCTATATTTCAATGTAATACTAACCTGGCATACAGACTTCAGCTCATCAGGGTGGACATATCCAGCACAGATCATGGAGTCTTTTATTTGAAACCACCAATAGTCTGGAGTTTTGCAAACTTCATAAGCAATTACAGGCAGTACTACTTGATTTAATGCTTCAGCAGCTCTTGGTGCCAATGAATTTCCTGGAACAGATTTCTTGAATTTTAACTTAAGAAACATAATTCCATTAGATTTACTTGTAAAAACACACTTCATATATCTGTATATCACTGTTAATATCAGCCTCATGCCATCCATTGCTAGGACAGGGCTGGGAGAGGGACCAACCGAATTAGTAAGCTCCAATGTATGCACATTGCTCATGTTTGTACCTGCTTACAGGAAAATGGTGTGAGCAGAGCTGATCATAGTGTTGCTGCTCCTTCATTGTCCAATTACCAGTCTGTGGGCATGCAGATAACAGCACTTTAACTTGACAATTAAGTAGACATAACATGCCCACACTAATGCAGTTCTGTCTTTAACAATTTATCATTAAATGTATTTTGATGCAAGTAATTTAAATATCTAAATGACTTCCATTGTATCCACTGTACAGCAAAGCTTAGAACAGGCGAAAGGGAGAAGAGGCACAAGGAATAAGGGCCCCCATACACCTTTAGATTTCTCTGTTAGATTTCCTTTAGATCTCCTTTTGTTTTACCAAAACCATGTAATATGAGGGACTTTCTAAACCATCAAGTCTACCTGTGTTCAATCACAGAGGACCCGGCACTACATAGTTGTTGGTAGATCTAAAGGATATCTGAGAGAGAGTTCTGAAGGTGTATGGCCAGCTTAAATATTGTGTGTTGCAGTGTTTATGTTCTAACAATGGACATGATGATGATAGAAAATAAGAGTGGATTAGTACTGTACTTCTATTAACCAGTCAACGTTTTAGAAGGACAAGGTCTGCATGATCCTTCTATTACTGTATGTATTTAGCTGTTTGTCTGAAGCCCAGCATTAAAATAGCAATACTTATGGATATTGTTTAAGTATAACAAGATATACAGCTTTGGTATTATAAGGTGTTCGGTATTACAAGATATACAAATTTGGCGTTAGAAGGCATTATATATTACAAGAAATACAAAGCAACATTAGAATATTGTTCTGTGTTAAGGCCCCCATACACCTTACAATTTAACCATACAATTTCTATACAATCAATTTTGTTCTACCAAAAACTGAAGTGAACGGAAAAGCAAGACATCCTGAAAGCTTGCTTCTCTAATGCCTTCAGTTAGCAATAAATGGTGTCACTTAAACTTAAAAACTTTTTATAAGAAAAACAAAGCAAATTCAATACTTGCCTGTCTCATCCCCCCATCCAGTTGCATGGCAGCGGTAACTAGTAGATAATACCTCATCTTTTGGTGGAAGACAAGCAAAATCGATGACATCATTAGCGACCACTTCGCCATCCAGTCTCACCAAGGCAATATCGAACTCCAGTGCAGGAATGTCAGGGTAGACAAATCCTTCATGGCGGTAGATTCCAAGAATTTTGTAGCATTTCTGAGTGGGTTCCACCAGTGTTAGGTTGTGTTTCCCAAGACACATTTGCCAGCGAAATAACTCATCTGCATAACTAGATAGTTATTACATAAGTTAATAGCCCCATAAGTAGAGTCTATGCTTAGAATACAAAATGTAAAAAAATGCATAAATGTTAAGACCCTCTAGTATAGACTAGAGCATGTTCCAGTATTACGGTATATATTTTCCACATGTCAAACCCATAAGGAAATTCAGAGTTATTTGCCATTATGGTTGTATGTAGGCTTTGATTTACCTATTTAAGTCAAGCATAAACACACACCTCTTGCCTAATAAGTGTTCCTGTTGCTCCATACCCCATTTCACATTCTTAATGGAAATAATTATTATACACAAGGGTGAGGATGCATATGAGATGGCAGTATTTAGATCTAGCTTGAGGAAAAGCAGGCTTGTATACGTATATGGCTTCAGCTGACTATATATTGTGATATTGTAAATCTTCGGCTACATTAATGTATAATCCAACCACTATAGTCATCAAAGATTGTAAAACCCGTAGACAAACATGACATTTTTGTAGCCCCAAGACTACTGTTGTGTTGGAAATATCTTCTGTGTCCCCCAATACTGCCCTAAACCCTTTATAATTTATATTATTGTACTAAAATAACCGACAAATACCAATATGCAGTTTTACAATCTTCTCCTCAGTTTTCAATTGACACCTTCTTGTAAAACTGCAAGACTATGTGATGAGACATGGATTAAGCTATTTATCTTTATGACACACAAAGCAATTGCTAAGCTTTACAGAAAGGAGTAATATTAGAAACATAATCTAGTATGAATAATGTTTATGTCAAATGAAGGATGGCCTTACTTAATAAAACAATGGGCTGCTGTGAGGACCCAGTTCTTGTGGATGAGAGTGCCACCGCATGTGTGGAAGAAAATTGTTTCATTTCGAGAACTTGGCCAGACCTGAAAATACGACATAGAGGAAATTGTACTGCATTATTGTATTGTATTATTCTACATAGAAAAATGAACATATAGGCATAGACTATGTGAATGCTAACTGTGCTGCATATTTGGCTCTTGGATTGTCTCCTGATATACTAACAGAATTGAGGATATTCCAAATATAGCTAAATTTGCAAGGTGAACGGTCTGTAAAATTTGAAAACAAGTTGAAGGCATGCTGACCTTAACCATCCAATAACTGAAAGAACACATCCTGTTTTTGACCTTACATGTCAAATAAAATAAAAACCCATAACATAAACATAGAACTTACCTGCCAGCTATATTAATCTGTGAAAATTGCTCCAATATTCCAAAGACAACAAAATGATCTCCCATTCCCTTGCATGCCCAGTCCGCCATCTACAGTGTTGGCAATGCAAACCTCTTTCATAGTTTATTATTGATATCTAGCTTCCCCTTATCCCTTATATATATATAAGTCATGTGCCACATCCCACTCTTTCATAGTTTTTTTCTGGCAGCTGGATATCCCCTGCATGCACAGTAGCATGCATTGGCATCCTTAGGCAGGGACATATCCCTTCCCAAGTCTCCTTGTGCCCGGCAGATTGGGGATGCCGGAATTGCAAGAGTGAAGCATAGTGGGATGTTTGTTTATTACAAGTATGTTTATTTTTTTAACAATTAAGCCTTGTTCACTTGGTGTCATACTGAATAAATGTGAACTATAGGCTTTGAATAGGCCATTTCAAATAACATTGTCTTTACTACATGCAGTTTTTTTATGTAAAGCTTCATATAAAGAGAAAAAGCCAGTGATACAGTATCCTGTTTTGGCTGAAGAGGTCACATTTTTATGTGGCTTTCCCGGCTAAATCGCGATTGTAATAAATCCTGAATTTTTCCAAGGATTTTAAAATCATGATAATTTAGAAGGGAGGGACGTTACTGTGCCTCCTAAATTCCGCACATCACACAGCATATGCACACGAGGGTGGGAGCAAGAGTAACGCCCCTCCATTCCTCATTAGCCTGCTTCTAAATAGGAAGGCAGCCCTCCCAATAGAGGAAGTGACGTCTGTGATGTCACTTCCTGTCTGTGGAACGTGGAAGTCTCAGTACTTTCTTGTTCCGAATACCGGAAATTGCATCAATTAACGTAAAAAAGGGAAAACTTGACAGGCAGGTGGGGGTTGCCTCGCCATATGCCTGGGTCCTGGGTTCTCACATACTTAGCAGTTTACTGAATTAATGATACTTACTGAGTCCATGTTACTACAAATGAATATATCAGACATTAATGGCCAACTTTCACCATCAAGTCACCATCTAGAGAAACATGACCTATAATTATTATTTATGTGCAGTAGGGGAAAATTTGGTCTCTGAGCTGGCTTTGTTGTCTGTCCATTTAGTCTCAAAATTTATACTGTTGAGTTAGACAAACAAATCCTATATTATGTATATATTACAGGTGTATTTTAAGCTGTTTGCCTGGGGTTAAATTTTAACAGATATAGAACAGAGATTAGAGCATATGGAGTGACATTTTAAAGTCTCCTTGATGTAGTAAATAATAAGAAAATTCTAGAGGCATACAAGAAGCTAATATTCAGCACTCTGCTATAAATGCTTGACCTTGTCAGATTGTCAGTGTCTCCTCATGAAGTGGTAGAAAATGATTACAAAATGATTTTCTTCCAGCAGACTAAAGCAGGGTAACACTGCTTTGTATATTAATGTTAATCCTTCCCCGGGGTGATACAGTAAATATGAGTTATTTCATGGACAAGCACTTGTGTGCTGCAAATTCTAATCTGCTGAATCCTTTACTTTACCTGCATAGACACTTGCCAAGGCCAGGTATGAGGAACAGCAGGTTCTCCATTGACTATTCTACTATTGATCTGGGGAGGATATGTGGGCTGTCCGCACTTAGATGGCCACTCTGCAAACAACAGAAACAATATAAATAAGTTTCATAATAAATACATTTTTAATTATTATTCTATTAGTCTCCCCTCTCCACTATGCTTTGACAGCTAATCAAAATGCTCATTCATTAGAAACTAAAGTAAAAACTCAAAAAAAAGTGGGAAAATGATATGCAAAAGTGGTCAGTTCTATCTCCCAGTGGCTTCCTATACCTCTGGTTTTCCCCACATTAGTTGAAAAGGAGTGCTTTGTAATGTATAATTAATATGCATTATATACATATTAATATTATTGTTGAGCTTGAATATTAGATTTTCGAATATTTAGCTCGAATATGGGCATTTTGAAATTGGGCAAATATTCGCAAATATACCATATTTGATTGCATTGCAATTTTTAGATCGCAATCCATCCACAAGTGCGGATATTCAAGATTACAAATAGTCGCTCATCACTTATTATTATATAATAAAACACATATTATTATCATCATAATTTTTATAATATAATTACTTTTTCCCTAATATCCTCCTAAGAAATTGGCCAGGATCAAAACTTTATTTAAATTATGAATGAAATTGGGATAGGTCAAAAATGCTGTCGTTTTCCACATAAGAGACTGCACTTTTTGTTTCTATAGGACAGGAAGTAAAGGGAAGTATCTCTAAGGAGACACATATGGAGAATCAAACCATGGTTTGAATCCACAATATAGAAGGAAAACGGACTTTCACAGCAGTTGTTAAGGGTGTCTAAATATAACTTTGCAGTCTAAAAAGTACCAAAATAAAAACCTTGTATACCATATAATTTTTGCCAAGACCATGCATGGGTCACAAATCTGGCCAACAGTGTAATTTTATTTTAAATGTTATTTAAGAAATGAATGCCACAGATGTGTCTTTTATTTGACGTTTGACATTACATGTGTTATAGTATTATGTTTTGCCTGTCTCAGATTCAATGTTCAAGCAAATCTTTTCCATAGAAAAAGTTCAAGGCTATGTTTCCATGGCGTATATCAGTCCACCAAGGTCCTTCTATTTAATGATGCGTAGGACATCCGTAGGCATCCTTTAAAACAGTGGTTCCCTCTTTCCCCCTTTTCTAGATACAACCATTACCCCCCCCCCCATTCAAACTACACAGTTTCAGATTGAGGGCCATTTCACACTAGCCGTGTGAAATGCCCTCAAACACATACAACTTTATCATATAAAAACATTCATCATTCACACAGAGACCCACACACTACACTCATGCAGAGACATGAATCACATAGAGACAAACAAACACATTCTGAAACTCCCTAGCTGCGGCCAGCCCCCCAGTTTGGGAACCACTGCTTTAAGGCATGCATTACTGATGTAGGAAGTTTCTTCTTCTTCTGCTCTTAAAATGGTGAAAGGAAGTTAGGTTGCATGTGGTCCCGGAAGTGATGTTGGCGTAGAGACCAGAATTAATAGTGGGTAAATATTTTTTTTTCTTCTGGGAAAACAGTCTGTTATCTAAGCCACCTTTGTCACCCTGAAATGCCCTGCTGTAGAATATACAGTATATATGTTGTGAGATACTGCTGTTTACTCAGAGGAAGGGGAGTGGAAGGCTGAACGTGCTGTAATACAGTGTGCTCAGCTCTGCTCAGACATGCTGTACATTTGCTCTAATGCATACATGTTTTCCTCACAACTTTGGTTGGGGGGGGGGTGAGTTTATAGAGCCTCCAAAAAAGGACACATCTTGTATAAGTTACCAAGTATTACCTATGCTTATACTGTCCCAAGGATTGGGTGCTTCTGGTGCATCTGTAGGGGGGGCCTGGAGAGGATTGGTAGTCCAGTAACCTCGGAATCCTTTTCCTTCTGTGAACAGGTCACTGTGGAATCTTATTGTAATGGTATTGCCCTGACTGGTAATGGTGCTTGGCATTGTAGTTCCACAGAAAGGACCTAAGAACAAAGAACACCCAAACAAAATTATTTAAATGTTTCTTTTTACACAACATTTTAATGTTACTGGAGGAAATATGCTAGCCATTAAATAAATTAAATAAACTGGCAATCTTACTAACAAGCTGAGTAAACTTTCATGACATGACTCTTCTGGGGCCTAAATAAAGCCTGTGGGTTGTTCAGTCAAAACACAAACATGATAATTTATTAAAATATTTTATTTTATTTCATTTATCATATATATATATATGATAAACATTTATTAATATACCTTTAGGCTGATTTATAGTAAATTAATATCATGTACATTGGCCATGTAAAATATTTTACACATCACAGATATCAAGTAAATTAGTTAATTTGCAATATATGCATTTTGCATTGCGGTCGTGTTTTATAAAACCATTTTGATATTTTTATCAGTGCAATGTCTCCATAAAAATTGAGATATGATAAGACCAGCCTTTTTCCTCGAGCAGGATATATTGACCCCCCACTGTCATCTCCCTTTTCAGGTAATAACATATCTTATGTCAGCAGGGGGTCTGGTATGCTCTGGAGGGGGGACCCCACTCTTTTCGTGATCCCCCTTTTCCAGGCATACCAGACCCTATGCTTAAAAGGGGGTCTGGTATGCTGTGGGGGGAATCTCACACATTTTTCTTTTGATTAACGAACTGTCATTTTGTGTCTTCTGTACTAGCTAGAATAGGGAGAGCTAGTATTTTAGCTAGTATAGCAGATACAGGATAAGTGTTATAGGGCTGCAGGGATCATTTTTCTATGGGGGTGGTGGTGTCCAGGAGAAGAAAATAGCCAATTGGAGTCCAAGTTTTCCTCCATGTTAATCTATGGGAGGTGAAAAAACAACAGAAAAATTTGCCTTTCGGCGGACCGCAAACACCTGATTTTTGCCGCAACCTATCTGCCGGGTAAACTATTTGGCCATATCTAATTATAAATTCATTATTCTATTATTGGTGGAAATATGAAATAGCAACCATAAATATGAGTAAAAGAAATACATATAGGGGTATAATTATTAACCATGCACAGAATAGGTAGGAACTACAACCTGTAACTGCAAAAAAAAATGCAATTAGTTTGTTTTATGTAGAGTGTTGAAGTGCAGGTAAATAGTAACAATTTGCCTTACTAATTTGTTCAGTTTTGGTCTGCTGTGTATTCCAATAAAACATTTTGTTATATATAGATCAGTGCGTTATGTTGGTGCCCATATAAGTTCACATATGTATTTGTGATTGTTGGGTTGTTTGTTTATTTTTTTGTTGGGTCCCAGGCTTGTTACTTTTTTTTCATTACCTAGAATAAAAAATTGAGGAACCCCCTGCAGTAGACTGCAAATACTCACCATATTTTACTGTGTTTCCTGAAACCTCTTCATAGGCAGCTATATAATCATAACACAACTTGCTGGTCGCGTCTGGGTCTTCCAAGTCAAAGTGGGAGAATTTAATGGTCAACTTTTTATTTTGGGGAACCTGAATATGCCAGAGACACAACGAGTTGGGGCCATAGGAATAAGGCCACTTTGGAGTCTTAAACACGCCAGTCTCTTCAGTGGAGCTTCCACCACAGGACTGGATTTCTGTAAAAACAATAATTGCATTGATATATTTTCACATACTTGCAGATTTTTTAAGTTAGCAACAGTATACTGAACCAGGATAGACATAGATAGGAGCAAGCAAACACATATTTACATCATACATTTATTGGACAAATAGCTTGTGAGACATGTCAGGGCTCTTTTTAGCCAATTGGGCAAAGCCCTGAGATGCTTTAAAAGCTGATACTTTAATCTTAATATATTAAAAATACATTCATCATCCTATTTCCTACTATACTACAACAATAGGGACATTTTTTTTCCACTTATAAATGTAATGTCAGCTAAAGACATTGTTGACTATTCGTTGGATTTATTACACCTAACAATGATTTTGCTCTATTTAGAACAAAGTAAAAGGTTAACATAATGAAAAAAAATTTTTGGGGACCTTTTGACCACAAACACCAAACGTAAGATACGTTTGACATACACTATGTATATATATATATATATATATATATAGATATATAATGCCTATAATATCATCAATAAAGAATTTGTGATTCTATAAGCACCTTCAATGTCATCTGGATGGACCTCTTCCCATTTGGCCTCAAACCCAGAGTCTGTTCTGACAGCATCTGTAGAAAACTTAAGGAACAGCTTGTTGCTGAAGGTGATGATCACAGGAGGCTTTAAATATCCACAATACGTCCCTACAATGAGAATACAGAAAGTTTTGTAAAATCACCAGACAGAAATAAGGCAGTCTATCCAACAATTTAAGGGGCTTTCCAATATAGATGGTTCAGTGATATTTCAGGTTTGAGCATTAGTTAGCAATATAGAAAAATACAGCATTCTAGATAGATCTTTATCAAAACAGAGTTATGGGTAGAAATACAGTATGGTTTTGGTCAAATGACATACATAATGCACTCATGTTTTGACATTTAGTTTTTTGGTGTCTTATGTTATGCTCCTTGTAACATACATTTTTTAAGAGACCCAGCTTAAGTCAATGTAAGAGGATTGAGAAAAAATAACTTAAACCTTAACACTTAGGGTTGCTGATCCACCTTAATGACCCTGGTGCATTTCACTCTCACTAAGGGGTTCAGAATGATCCATTCAATTGTAATAAATAATAAATTCCTAGTGATAGTAATATGATTCTAAGAATTCCTATAGACCAATTCCAATTTATTCTGTGGCTGCCTATTTGTTGTCTTTCCATCTTTCCAGTGATTTGAGGAATAAGATGGTACATTTTGTGTATTTTTTTTATAGTACCTTGAAAAAATAAAAAGCTACCAGTAATAAATAAAATGAATTAAGCATATTAGAATGTAGGGATATTAAAGGATATACACCCAATGAGTAGATGTAATTTTACTTTTAAAGATGGATCACTACCAAAATCAGGGGGGAATCACTGTGCGTCTAATGGGGTGAATGCACAACCACCAAACAGGAATTCCATGAGGTCAGGTAGTCTGGCCAGCAGTCCTCCCAGCCAGTGTGCCAAGCTACCAGCAACCGTCCAAGAGAGAGTTTACAGAGGTAGGGAAGCTGTCAGAGAACGCCCATGACTGACAAGCAGCAGAGACAAAATTTCCTCTATGTCCGATTTTTGCAACTTTCGCTTTCCCTGATGGCCAGAGAGAAGGAAGTGATCATGGAGCAACCAGCATTTCTCTGCTGCCTGCTCCTCATCAATCACTTCCTTCACTCCATTGTGTGTGTCACCCAGCAGGGAAAGCGAAAGTACCAGTTTGTGGAGTGTTTGTCTCCGGCTGCTCCACAATCTCTTTATAACATAAAATTTAATGATTTATAGATTTTTTTTTTATAGATTTACCTATATTGTCTACACTGTCAGATATCTCCAGTTTATCATTGCATGACCCTAGTTCACCATCTATAGTAAACTGCGTAAATGTCAGCTTAACCAGCCATCCAGGAGTAACGGAGATGTTCCAGCTACAATGAAGATGAGGAGGGTAAGGGTCTGGATAACTCTTGGAGTGAATGAAGCCTTTACGTCCTTCTTGCACAGCATTGCTTCCACAACCAGAATCTGCAACTATAAATACAGAACAGGAAATATTTTATCATGCGTTATTGTTATAAATTCTATAAATAGTTTTGGTAAATAGTTTTATACAAATGTAGACTTCAATGTGTGCTGCTCTGTTTAATATTTTTAATATGTTAATACTTCAATATTACTATCATGATTTTCTGGTCTGGAGAATTCAGCCTTTCAGTTTAAACAAAACAACTTTTTTTTCCTTTATCTTAAATATTTTAAGATCATTTCATTATTATTTAAGTACTAACTGGTTATCGACTGGTATTATACTGTGCGGTCTATCTGTATTGTTCACACTTTTTTTAGTTGCAATGTTATTGCAATGTTCTTCGGAAAATATTTTTCAAATAAAGGCATTCTTCTTTTATTCATCATCAAGATATTAAATTGAATTTCTATAATATCCTATTTATTTGAGGTAGCAAATGTAATGAAATAAAGTTATGGTCACCAGCAGTGGTGGTAGGGCTCTGAGTTGGGTTAACATTTTCCTTAAATCCAGTGTATGAAGCATGGAATACCCCTCGAGCCCCTTGTGGATTTGTCCTATAGCGAACAACCATTCTGTTTCCAGACGAAACAACGGGATCAGGAATTCCTTTTCCACAAAAATGTCCTGTAAATAAAACAGTATCTAGTTTAATTTCAACTATATATTATATATTATTAAGATAAATATAACATTTTTTCAAACTTACCCCCCCCCCCCCCCCCAAAAAAACACCTTTTTAATCCTAGATATTGTAAAAAAAATTAAAAAATTAAAATAAACTTGAAATCAATTCTTACATTCTTGCTTTTGTAGAGAGTCTTCACTTGATAGTGAACTAAGTAGTTCACCAACTCATCGCATCCTTTATTAAGATGCATTGGAAGGTCTACAAAGTAATTCGGGTGTTTTTAATTTACTACCTGATGGACTAATGGCATTCTTAAGACCCCTATTAAATGCTAGGGTTTGGTACTCCTTCCAAATGTACATACAACTTATAAAAACAAAGTCTTGACTTCCCCTGTCTACCCCCATGATGCATCCCATTCCCATGTCTCATACACAGACAGAACCTACCTAAGCATCTTGATGTTAGTAAATGATCAACTTTTCACCAGGGTTTAAATTTGACAACCTTGTGAATATTAACAAACAGCATCAAAAGCAGAACCTCAAGCATTAGATAGAAAAATTTACTATTTACCCTTGATAAAATAAAGGACCCACGTAAGCATGTATGCCCTGCTTTTCATGCATAACAAGGATTTAGTGATACATAAAATACTGGAGTGTTCACATTTCTAACATTTAAAAATAGACAAAACACACCCAATTTATTAGCTCCTTTTTCTTCACCATCGAAAACTTCAACCACCTCTGTACATCCCACTGGTCCTGCAGTTGCCAGGTCAAATGTTGTGAAGGTTAACTTTACGTGGAGGCCAGCGTCAACTGTGATTTTCCACTTTAAAATATTATAAGGAAATAGAGAACAAAAAAATTCAAAATAAGTATTTTTTAAATATTTTTTTAGAAGTAGATAAGAAATTAAAAAACAAAGGCAATTTTTTTAGGCCAAAAAACTTTGAAACTTTTAGCTCAAATTCTAAAAAGTCTAATCTGTTATTGGCTACCATATGGCAAAATTATTAGCTATTGTAAGTCTGACATGTAAACGCTAAGTTCTAAGCTTTATGTTCACCATTTTTTGTTCTGATCTCTGTGTGTTGCCTTGCATCATTTAAATGGATTTTTACTTCTGAATGTAATTGTTTAAAGGTCAGTTGTTGCTACATACACAATAATACCTGCATACATAATAATTTTCACAATAATACCTGCATACAGGCTACAATAGGTACAAGTATGAAGTATGTAGACCTCTCATAGGGACTAAATTTAGCACCTAAAAATAATGATATGGGAAACTTTGAGACATAAAGGTGACTTATTTCATCCTATATGTGTTATAGGTCGGTGGCTGCTGTGATCTGTGCCCTTGCAGGTCCCCCACCGCCCTTTTTCTCATTATTGGGGAATGTGCCATATTCTATTTCCTGTATTCACTCTCTTTCCTGGATTGGTCAATGGCTGAAAAATGTTGTTGAACTAACCATTCAAACTGCAAATCAGACATAAGGTTTGTGAGTACTGTATTTTCCGGCGTATAAGACGACTGGGTGTATAAGACGACCCACAAATTTTCCAGTTAAAATATAGAGTTTGGGGTATACTCACCGTATAAGACTACCCCTTCCAATGCACACAAAATAAGAATTAAAAAATATCAGATTTGCTTTCAATATGGTTATTTTAATTCTTATGACATAGTAAAAAACTGCAAGCAAGTCACAGGAAATCCACCGGTAAATGTGCCGGTTTGTAATTTTTTTGGCCAGCTCAGGTAAACGGAAGGGGACCCAGGGCCCCTAAGGCTACTCCAACAACCTTAAAAGTCCTATTTTTTTGTAATTTACATTCTTATTTCACACCCTTAACTGCAACCTTTCATATTAATGTTGAGTTTCAATTCAAAGAATTTTGGCAATCAAAATGTAGTGATGGCCGAACATCAGCTGGGGCTGTTCGCGAACAGGCGAATCGAACTTCTGCAAATACCTGCTGGGAACATGCGAACGGCGAATCTCCATTGACTTTAATGGAGGGCGAAATTTTCATATTTGTAGCCAAAATACCAATAAAAAAGTCAAAAGGGTGCGACCACCTGGACAGTGTCATGCCATAGGTGGATCAATGGCTAAACTTCTCTACCAAAATTTGGATTTTTTTAAAATGCTGTTTTTTCAGGTCTAATGGCCGGAAATCACATCTAGATACA
>CM070032.1:150140280-150158620 GCA_036250615.1 Ptychadena robeensis
CGATCGGATGGTGAATCGATCAGCCAGGGAATCCGTGCCGTGTATGGCTAGCTTTATTATTTTTGGGATGTTGGCTTCTCACACCTCCTTAGAGGGAGTCCCATTTTTCCAAAACTTCCATCAGGTCCTTACAATTTTGCAGTGGCTCACAGACAGTAGTTTCCAGGGCTGCTGCTGGAGTGCCTACTGTGTAAATTTAGCCTTATGATCAAAAGAATGAATTCATGATGATTCATGAGGATGATAGCAACCACGTCCTATCTATTAGCAAAGATAACAACTGTACAAGGACCAATAAACTTATCTGTTAGATCACAAAACCTGGACTTTGATAGCCGGAGATATGTATTATAAATAAACTGAAACATTACTTACTATTTTGGTAATGGGGGAACACATAGTAGGGTTGACACATCAGTGATATTTTAGTAGTGTCATAATCAGTGGTGTTTTATCCTCTATATTTTAGTCATTAAGAATGCTTACAACAAATGCCTTGCTGAATCGTGTTTATTGAGCAGTAAAAGACCCTGACAACCCATATATTGCATTACTTTGGTTGTTGAATAACTTAATGATGTTTTAATACTTGCATAAAAAATTCATCATCAACACAGGCAAATATAGCCAACGACTCAAGACTTATCCTTGAACTTGGTCAAACATACAGTAGGTTTAAGACATCATAAGATTATTTAGATTACTTGGTTGCTCATTTTCATATAATATGTATTGAAATTACATTTTGTTATTTGATATTACAGCTGTAATACCATAAAATTCATGGCAGTTCCACTGTGTTAGGTGATATTTTGTGCAATCAGTCATGAACATGCATGTGCGATAAGGGCTGAGATCCTAGTCTGGTTCCAAAAGCTTCCATGGACCACTGAACAATTAAGGATCTCCCACATTAGTTTGCAAATTATTCTATTTCTATTAAACTGGTGCCTATCTCTATTAATATATACATCACTTCTAATAAGGATACCTTTCTATGATTATTTCATAGTTACCGTGAAATTTGCAAATACTCACTTTGTTATCAGGAACTGTTATTTCCCAGGCACATATTTTATTATCTTCATAATTTGAAGGGTAGTTTAAACTGGAAAAACTTCCTGAAGACCCAGAAAGGTGATAAACAGAACTGCATTCTGTATGTAAATAGAAACATAAATAATTAAATAAAATCATTTCCATTTAAAATAGCTGTAAATACAAGCATTGTCATTCTTATCTCTCAAAGGATGTCCAAATGGTATTGCAAAAGAGTTTCACCTTGCTTGTTCATATTACTTTTAGGAGTGGTGAAGGGTGAAAGTTGGAAGTTCAATGTTACCATTTGGTCAAGGCGTTGTCTGACTATACAGGGAGTGCAGAATTATTAGGCAAGTGGTATTTTTGAACAACAACAATGTTCTCAATGAACCCAAATCATTAATACAAAGTGATATTTTGGAAGTAGTTTTTAGTTTGGTTTTTAGTTTTAGCTTTTTAGGGGGATTCGTGTGTGTGCAGTGACTAATTACTGTGCATAGTATTAGGCAACTTAACAAAAACCAATCTTAACCCATTCATTTATTTATTTTTACCAGTGAAACAATATAACTCTCAACATTCACAATATACATTTCTGACTTCAAAAACAAAACAAAAACAATCAGTGACCAATATAGCCACCTTTCTTTGCAAGGACACTCAAAAGCCTGCCATCCATGGATTCGTCAGGTTTTGTCGTTCACCATCAACATTGCGTGCAGGAGACACCACAGCCTCCCACACTGTTCCAGAGAGGTGTACTGTTTTCCCTCCTTGTAAAACACACATTTGATGAGGAACCACAGGTTCTAATGGGTTCAGATCAGTGAACAAGGAGGGCCATGTCATTCGTTTTTCTTCTTTATACCCTTTCTTGTGCCAGCCACGGCTGTGGAGTACTTGGACGCATTTGATGGAGCAATTGTCCTGGCATGAAAAATCATGTTTTCTTGAAGGATGCAGACTTCTTCCTGTACCACTGTTTTGAAGAAGGTGTCTTCCAGAAACTGGCAGTAGACTGGGAGTTGAGCTTGACTCCATCCTCCACCCAAAAGGCCCACAAGCTCATCTTTGATGATACCAGCCCAAACCATACTCCACTCCACCTTCTGGCGTCTGAGTCGACTGGAGCTCTCTGCTGGCCTTTACCAATCCAGCCCACGTGCCCATCCACTCTGGCCCATCAAGACTCCACTCTCATTTCTCAGTCCATAAACCTTAGAAAAATCAGTCTTGAGATATTTCTTGGCCGTCTTGACATTTCAGCTTGTGTGTCTTGTTCATGGTGGTCGTCCTTCAAGCCTTTCTGTCTCTGAGTATTGCCACCTGCCTTTGGGCACTCCAGTGATTTGCAGCTCTGAATATCCAAACTGGGAGGTTGGCATCTTGGCCAGCTGCAGCTGACTTTCTCAGTTCATGGCATTTGTTGCGCCTTTGTTTTCCACAACCTTCTGCGACCCTGTGGACTTTTTGAATTGAAACACTTGATTGTTCGATGATCACGCTTCAGAAGCTTTGCTGCATCCCTCTGCAAGATATCTCAGTATTTCTGACTTTTCTAAGCCTGTCAAGTCCTTCTTTTGACCCATTTTGCCAAAGGAAAGGAAGTTGCCTAATAATTATGCACACCTAATATAGGGTGTTGATGTCATTAGACCACACCCCTTCTCATTACAGAGATGCACATCACCTAATATGCTTAATTGGTAGTAGGCTTTCGAGCCTATACAGCTTGGAGTAAGACAACATGCATGAAGAGGATGATGTGGTCAAAATACTAATTTGCCTAATAATTCTGCACTCCCTGTAATTTTCAAAGCTACCTCAATACCTCACATACTCAAACATCAACCCCCATGCACTTACAGAGGGAGATGATGGAATAAGCAATACAAAAAAATCCTGTTTAAAAAAGACCAGAAAGGGGGTGTAATAAAATTTACTTGTGTTATTCCATGGCATTAGTAAGATGACAAGGGGGAAAGGAGAAAAACAAAGTAGCCATAATGTCAGCACTTTAAACTAAACATCCAACAGGGACTGATGCTTTCAGTTGAATAAGAATGAGTATGACTCCTAAAACATACACTAATGAGCAATTAAATACTCAAAATTAGGATGAAGCTTCAGGTGAACTCTCATAATGGGTACATATTTATACATCTGATCTATGCACAAACTGTTCAAACAAACACCTGACCCCATAGTGTAATGTTCCATATTTTTCGGACCATAAGATGCAGTTTTTCACCCCCAAAATGCCTGCATCTTATGGTCCGAATGTGCAACCCCCGCGGCCGCTCGGCCACAGGTGGTTGCGCCTTGGCTTCCCGCCAACTTTCTCCGGAGCTGTCAGATGAGATGCGGCCACAGCCTGATCCCTCATCTGTACTGTACTGCTTCTACCAGCCACTGATAGAAGCAGAACAGCAGAGAGACCCACATGGAAGAGGCCAGCTGGCAGCTTCCATGTCTGCTTGTACACTATGATCACCATGCAGCTCACAGCTGCCAAGAAGGGAGAGAAGAATCGCCTGCTCCCCCTCCCCTTCTGCCTGAAGTATGCTCTCTGTTGACACCTTTGTTGTGGCTAAAATTGGGAACTGCAGCAAAAAAAAAAATTCCAACTGATTAGAACATTTCAAAATTTTTTCATTTTTCCTGCCGGTCCGGTGCGTCTTATAGTCTGAAAAAACCTGTACATTCTTATAAAAGAATTAGATGCAAACAAAATAGAACCTGTTAATGTGTACCTTGAGGTCCACAATGTGAATTAAATTAGCAGTCATCACAGTGCTAAAAAGTTAACACCTCAAACCCAATCTACAGTACGTTCTAACATGTGTATTGCAGTTTAAATCTACAATTTTTTTGTTCCCTAAACTAATAACTGCACATGAACATGGGTAAAGCAAAATTTTCAAGTCATAGTAACCTGACATACATTGTGTATTAGCCTCTTATATGGCAACTGCTGTAAAATAAAAAAGGGCAACAAATCTAATATATTCAATAAATTACTTGCATAATGTTCCTTCAAATCTAAAAAAGTGTTGTTGCCTATGCTCATAAGAGATCGATATCACTAGTCTGCTTCAGGGAGCTCGACTACATTTCCTCAGTCTCCGCTTGTCTAATGTATGTCTGTAGCTTTAAAATAGGCTGTCTGCAAAACAAATTTACATGATCATGTGATTTCCATAACAGATATCTAGGGTAACATCTAGATACCTGAATGTCTTTCTGTCCAAGAAACCCATTTTAGGCATTGTCAGAATGCTGTGATCTCCGTGACTGGTAATGAACACTTGTTAGTGTTCTGATTTACTATGGTAATAGATACATAACATCTTTCATCAAATATGAGCTTTTGAGATGTCTCAGATCACTTATTCAGGCTCAATATAAACTCCAACCATTCAGTATTCATTGATGGCTAAAGCCCCGCATACACTCTTAGATCACTCCATACAATTTCCATTAGATCTACCAACAACTATGTAGTGCCAGGTCCTCCCTGATAGAATACATAATGATTTCAAGGTTTAGAAAGGTCCTCACATGGTTTTGGTAGAAGAAAATATGATTGTACAGAAAACACTTTACTATCTACATGGAGAACAGAAGTCCAAAGGAGGTAAAAACATACTCAAGTCTACACAAGATAAGAAAACTTTTGAAATATTTAGCTCTAGGAAAGTATGTCAGTGGAGAATCCAGATCCAGATAATATTTATCTGTCAACCTTGGTCAAGGCAAAAGAGGTCAGCCAAAGATGTTATGTAGGTGAGATCCAGTTAAACATTATATTATTATCTACTTGTCATTTTCTGCTATTACAGCCTGAGATGCCTGACATCCAGAGCAAAGATTATAGGTTATTTTCTGGCTGTTAACTGGAAAACAAGAAATTGCAAGATATACACAAACAAGTTTGGGGGGAAATTACCTAAACCATGTCTTTAGGTGTCCTGTATTCTTAAAAAAAAGTGCCATGTTACTCCACCTCTCTCCTTCTCTGTGATCATGCAGCAAGATCTGACAACTTACCATATATACTTGAATATAAGCCTAATTTTTCAGCACCTGACTTAATTTGAACCTATTTTGTGCAAAAACTTCATAAGCTAGAGCAATACTTCTTTCTTTACAATGTTCCCACATCCCTTCTCTACATCTCCTGTACTTTTGGTGATGATATCATGTTCAGGGCTTTGTAATTAATTTACAAATCTGCTGAAGTACAAAAGTACATTTGTGTTTCTGAGCCTTAGCTGCTCCACCCCCCCCCCGGCTTATACCCGAGTCATTCCGTTTTAAATATGGAATCTCTCTAGTCAGGGGAACAGGAGGTAAGTACATTTTTTAGGATTGTAAAGAACTACGACACCACTGTGCCGGAGGTAAGTAAAAGTTAAATATTATATATATTTGTTTTCATTTTGAGCCTAAATGCAATTTAGGCTTACTTACAATAATCTTAATCCCCTTGACAATAGGGCAGTGTGGTCTGCTTTATGCTTCTATGCTCCTTTTTTCTCCATTGCTACTGCTTGGTGGGGGGTGGGGGGATCTGGGTAAAAAGACACATTTATAGGGTTGTGACCCTCCTGATTCCTAATGTTATCCTTGTTATTTACAACAGAGTGTATTGGGATAAGTTAGCATAAAGAACATTATTTTTTTTCTACATACGCCTTGTTTTTATTTTATATACATTAAAAATAACACATATTATTTATAATATGAATATACATTCTTTGCTTCTATAAGGCAAGGCCTTACCTGTCTTGGCAGAAAGAAATGAATGGAGATTTGACCTCTATTTCTCTATGACTTTTTAATTCCCATCCTTCATTCTTAATGAAGCACATCTAGTAGTCCCCAATGGCGCTGATCCCCACGTAATAATCCTCACCTTCCTTAAAATGTATTCAGGTCAGTTGTAAAGCAGAGGTCATTTTATACCTTGATTGTCATGTGATTATGGGTGTACTATTTTAGATCCTACAGCGTGACTGTAATGTCGTATTCTATTGTCTATCTAACCGTGCAGTCATGTGTATAGATCGTTTCAGAAAAAATTAGAAATGGCACATGGGAACAGGAAATACAGAAGGCTGCATCAAGTACAAAAATATTGTAATAATCGATTTAAAGCATGTGGTCCTTTTTTGAAGAAATAAGCTCATGCAATTATTCTTGTAGTTCTATTATACTATTTAACTTCACAAATACTCTGTACAGAAACAGATGCCACTTTAACCACTGGTACTTGTGAAAATATAAAACCTTTTAAGTACTCATTAGTAATAGAAATTTTCTTTTACAGGACCTTTTGTCTCCTCTAAATGATATCTCAAGGAGTCAAGGAAACCACGTGTTCAAGGCACTCTAATATTGCAAAATATGTATACTACCAGAGCATTCAGCCTTTCTTTTTAATAGTAAGACCACAAGTAATAGCGATTGATTGATTGATTTAGGTTCTCTGGTACTAAAAATGATGGTTAAATATATACAAAGTCAACTTGGTGAAAGTCACCAAGTATACTACAACCTGAACTAAAATTCCCTGCATTAAAGTTAATATGCTAATGCTGCTTTACATTTAAGGAAAATCAGCAGAACCAAGCTTTTGCAAAAAAACACGTAAGAGCAGATCATTATGCCTGATTTAACAAGGAGCATGTCCGACATCCGTAGATGGAGAGAGCAAGAGTCTTTCTCAAAAACTAGCTGGCAGTGTACAGGGTTTCCTACTCCCTGGCTGTTTTCCAACTTTACAATTTTGTTTTTATGAAAATGTTTTTATCAAAAATGGATTTAGCTGATTTTAAGTGAAACTTCAATTGGGCTTTCAAAATGTCATTAGTGATAATGTTCAAATTATATTAGAGAACTTAAGCAGCCCATACACGGGATCAACTTAAAACAATCAATGTTTAAGTCGGTATAAAATTGTATGTCGATTGTATCATGGGCCATATGTAATACAAGATTTTTGATCGATTTTTTTTTTCAATCCACAAAACAATCGATCCAAAATAGTCCGATTAAAATTTCAATCAGAAGTGAGGTAGAATAGGTAGAAAAAAATCGATCAAAAATTGGTTGACCACACTTGGTTCTCAAAATACGGAACCAATTTTCAATCGACCAATCAAAAATTACCATCCAGTCCGATCAAAAAACGACTGAATTTTCACTCAATTTTGATCGGATTAAGTTGATTTAACCAGGTGGGCAAAACTCAATTCTCAATCAATCGACTAAAAAATTGATCGTTTTAAGTTGATTGATTGAAAATCTGACCCGTGTATGGGCTGCTTTAGTTTACAGCTTTATTTTCTTCCTACCCAGGTTGAGGTTCAGTTGTTGGTTGGGGCTGAAAAGGTCATTGTCTGTAGGGTTTGTCATCCTGACACCCAGCTATCATTACTGGTCTAGAACAGGTTAAAATACATTAGAATATGAAGACATGAGAAGTTGAACTTTAATAATAGATCTGAATCCAGACACTGGTCGATTTTTTTGTTTGATAGCTTAAAAAAGATAGATCATTCAAAAGCTGATCGGACATGTTGGTAAATTTTTATCTAATTGGTAAACATCAAATGTAAATTGAACATGTCAAATAATTTCACTCAATAGTTGTTGTTCGATCCAATAAATTCGAATAAAGCAAATTCTTGTTCAAAAAATCGAATAATAATATTTCCTTCGAGAACCATTGGAACGAAATTTCATTTGGTCGAAGGAAAATACAGTGTAAACATTCGATATAGGCACAATCGATATTCGATCTAAATATGGATCATCCTGATCAAATCTATTGTGTAAAAATCTATATGTGTATTCCTACCTTTACTGTTCATATAAAAACTCTGAGCATAGTGTTGCTTTCCACAACCAAAAGTCCAAAAACGAAAAAAAAAGGTTGACACTTTAAGATACATGGATTTCAAATTTCACTTGACAATGATTTGTAAATTGTAAACTGAGCAGTAAATGTGCTAGACATGAAAAGCCTTCATTTTGTACAATTACTGTTTATAATAAAAGGTTACAATTTTATGGATATTGCTCCATAAGATACCAAATCCCTAAAGGTGGGTCGACACCCATTCCACGGATGAAACCTCGAGCGCAGCATGATGACGTCACCACACTGCACCACCACCCTGGTCACCATCCAAAGTAATGGCAATTGAACAGGGATTTACCAACATGTTGGTTCCCTGTTCAATCGAGTTTTTTTCAAGCGGTAGTGTGGGAATGCATATGTTGATCGATTGTTCAGGAATCGATTGAAACATCGACCCATGTTTGCCCACCTTAAGTCTATACTTTTTTTTGTGAAGAGGTAGTCAGGTAAACAGCTGTTTGAAGGTTGTAGCAGAACCCATTGGTCAGGGTGTATATTGTAGACTTTTGGCTTGGATTGGTCAAGGGTCTGCAATAAAAAGCTCTGACTACCTACTTTACAATACAACTAAACTCTTTACTGCCGTGAAATACACAGGAGGTGATATCAATAATTGCTGTTTTTACCTGTTATCAGTAGATACTGGTTTCAGATCTGCCCTTTGTTATTTTCCTTGTCACTGTGATAACTGAAGCCTGGTACCGTAAGGTTTTAAAATGCTCTATATAATCTCTTATGCATATTTTGCTTTAATTGCAAGTTGAAGCTGTTGTTATGAAAAAGGGAGAGAACTTTGTATGATAACAGTAGTGCCAGAGTATTCCTCTAGTTAAATAAACACCTTTAAACGACCATCAGAGTACCTCTTTTTGGTTATTATCAGGGTTGTATTTATTTAACAAAGGAAATCTATCAAAATGATTAATGAAAAGGGTATATATGCCCAGGAAAGGTCTGACAAGCTACACATTTCACAGCAAGCCTCATACAACTGGGTCCAGCATGTACTGGAATATGTTTCTAGGCTCTCTCTGAAGCTACAGAAACATATTAATGATATTTATGAACAAACATCCCAAAAGCATATTACATTTTATCTACATCAATACTTTTTTGTAGGTCATTACAAAACATATAAGTCTCACAAACATATATATTACAGCATTTATTTAACCTCCCTAGCGCACTGCTGAGGTCCAGATTTCTGTACCAAAAGTGCACCATAGACTAGAATTTATTTTTTTTATGTTGTAGGCCTGTACCTTCCCAAAATATGTCCGTACAAGGGTCTAGTAGACATCCTGAATATAATAATGTTTGAAACAAACAATTATGTTAAAACAAAATTACATATAAAATGATATATATAATAAAAGGTATTCTTTAAATGATACAATTTCTAAAATACGTATTGGGTATGATAGATTTCAAAACAGTATGTATTCATATTTATGTTTTTTTATATTCATAATAAAAATTTTTTTTATAAATGATGAACACACCAGGGGAGAAAGGATTAACTGGAAAGAGCACATCTGGAAATCACACTGGTAACAGTCTTCTGCGTAGAAGAATGTTCTGGTGTGATTTCCATTTGAATCTCCCACCCTTGTCATCATCACTTCACTTGGGGGGGGGGGGTAGTAGGGAGAGGAGTCCGTTCTCCTCCTCCAGCTTCTCCTTCAGATCGGAAGCCCCGTAGAAGCACAAAATAGTAAATCTGTGCTGCCGGGGCTCTGATCTTCTGACCTGATGGCTCGATCTCGTCCATTGCTATATGCGCTGGACGAGATAGAATGATAGAACGGCAAGGGGGTTAATTGTTTATACATGCCACACCAATGGCATGGGGCTGCATTGAAAATGTTTTCTTTTTTAAAAAGGTCCAGTCCACACCACTGTACTGCAATCATGTTTACCAGGTAAAATGAAATGTGTTTTACTTATATGTAGAGCAATGGTTCTCAACCAGCCGGTTGGGGGTTGAATGACCATTTCACAGATGTTGCCAGGTTCACTGAAAGCATCAGAGCTGCTGCTAACAAACATCAGCACTGATGCCCACAGGTGTTTCTCCACATTGGCACTTCCACATTCCATATACAGGAAGTGGCATTTCATGACATCACTTCTGGGGTCATGGATCAAAAAAGCTTGAGCACAACTGATGTACATCAATAAACTGCAATTAATGCAAGCTTTGAGGAACTCAAATACATTATTTTAACTTATGTTGTAGAAAAAAAACACACACACAAATTCAAAGCACATCAATTAAATAACCATGAATGTGCTGTGAAGGAAGCGAATCTAGAAACACCGATTTATTTGGAAAAAGTATCGTATAAAAGTATGATTGTCTATTGAAATGTATATTAAGAGTTGAAAGTCCTGAGTCTTTTGAGGCTGCTGACATCCAAGCTGGTGGCTGTCAGCAATAGTTTCAAGGCTTTTGGACATGTTCACAAGGGAGGTTACATGTTTACAGGTAAATAGTACATACAGTATCTATACTGTTATTTTATACTGTTATACTTTTTTGCTGTTTGTTGTTTTTTAAAAATATACTCTTTAAAATATTCTGACTTCCTGTTCCACAAAAAAAGTCACAGGACAAAAAATGTGCCACAATCCGAATAGGAGATTTTACTTGAGTTTGAGATTTCCATCACTTTGTGTCTCTCTAAAAAAAAATTCACCAAGACAAATAGAGTGCCACAATCCGAACAAGAGATTTTATTCGAGTTTGGGATTTCTATCACTTTGTGTCTCCCTAAAAAGAGTCACCAAGACAAATAGAGTGCCACAATCCGAACAAGAGATTTAACTCGAGTTTGGGATTTCTATAATTTTCTGTCTTTCTATAAAGAGTCACCAAGACAAATAGAGTGCCACAATCCAAACAAGAGATTTAACTCGAGTTTGGGATTTCCATCACTTTATGTCTCCCTATAAAGAGTCACCAAGACAAATGGAGTGCCACAATCCAAACAAGAGATTTAACTTGAGTTTGGGATTTTCATCACTTTCTGTCTCTCTAAGAAGAGTCACCAAAACAAAAAGAGTGCCACAATCTGAACAAGAGATTTAACTCGAGTTTGGGGTTTCCATCACTTTCTGTCTGTCTATAAAGAGTCACCAAGACAAATATAGTGCCAACAATCCGAACAAGAGATTTACCTCGATTTACCTCCATCACTTTCTGTCTCTCTATAAAAAGTCACCAAGACTCCCTTAAAAGAGTCACCAAATAGAGCGTCACAATCCATACAAGATATATGTAAATTAGTATCCAAAATTTTCATTTTAAGAAGCTATGAATAGATTGACTGACCCCCCTGGGTATCACACTTAGCTTCCAGCCACTTATTAAGAACAAATATTGGGATTTCACTGTAGATCTTGCTCTTCTTTTCCCAATGTTGATTTAGAAAGTAATGGGGCCAAACGATTCCAGAAAATTACTTTTTTGGAAGGATGCCAGCCAAGGAAGCCTTTGTATTCCTCTGACAGTTATATAGTACAGACTTTAAAGAAACAAGCATTAAAGTTATATATAGTATTCACATTAGCGGGGTAGAAAAAGTGCTGAAAGGTAAGAAGTTTGACATAGCTATACATTTATAAGTTATAAATGTATCCTTTAAGTATATTTATAGGTAAAATGATTGGAGATGACTTTCTCAGATGAAATGTACCCAAAGAAAGTGGAAGTCTCACCAGAATATTAGTTTCCCTCAACATCTTGTAAATCAACATCTCATTAAAGATGGTTGAAAAAAAAAATGTCATGACATTCTGACTAGCTGACTTTCAGTTAATTCTAAAGCACCTGAACATGGTGTTAACACTGATATTACTAAAGATGTAGGGTTGGGTTGTGGCACATGTCATTACAAGTATGCAAAAACGACATGCACTACTACGGTACATGCACTAGAAAAGAACAGCCCTTCTCCAGAAATTGGTGATGATACCTTGTTAGGGGCATAATTAATATCCAAAAAACTAGACAAAATATTGTGACCATATTTAGTAATAAAGACAAAAAGAGGTTTTCATTTTCCTCAAAGAATACAAAGAGAGCAGTAGAATTCTACTGTCAAGTATTGTAGGCTGGTTTTGTAGCATCCATTCATTTCAGTGGTAAGAAACGTACTATTAATCATTAGATTTAAATGAAATAATACAAGTTTGAAGGCAAAACATGACAATCAGTGATTATTTACTGTCATCTGCTACAAACTGTAACTTTTATCTCAAACTCACCAGTGTCTTCGGATTTCGTATCTACAACAAAATTCAATACAATTAATGCAACACAGGCAGCGGTCATCAACACAAAAAGGGCAATCAGGATACACTCCAGAGATGACAACTTTTTCGACTTCATCTTGTATAAGCCAAGAGCCCGCAATGAGCGGGGCTCACTCCTGTGACAGCTGATAGAAATAGGAATCAGGAGAAGAGCTATCAGTTATCAGTGTAATATACTGGCTTTTATCGGTTCTATCTAGGTTGCAGTGAACCTTGATCTGTTCAATATACTGATTAGTGCTGGCATAAGAAAATCATCTTTACTTGTTCACTATTATGCTTATAATAAAATATCAGTTCTAAACAGAAAAATAAAATAATGCTGAAGCAGAGAAACAGGTAAGAACAAATACACACCAAGAACAAGGGTGGTAGGTCCATTCTTTGCTTTATTGTAGATCTAGCAGGACTGCTACTATGACTGTGTCTAATAGCAGAACCACCAGCTCTTTCAGAGAAAACAATTGATTTGCTGCTTGCTGGAGGGGTAGACATTGATACTTTTATGTTGCTTTGAGCTTCTAACTTCCTGTAAAGAGTTGATATTGCTACACTTAAATTACAAACTGTCTTGCCAGAATTATCCAGTTTTCCACTGTGGACTGCCTCCCCTATTGGTAGGAAGAGTGGGAGGTATCATGTAGTCCTACAAAAAAGAACTGGGCACGATCACTTTTTTTTAGTTTGAATTGCAAATTTGGAGTTTGCATTAAAGTCAATGGGAGATGAATGATATCCTATCTTTTCTTTAAAAAATGTATAATTACATATTTATATATCATTTTCACATTATCAATTCACAGGGGGAGTTACACTCCATTCTAAAGCTAGCCATACACGTGTCGGATTCCATATCCAATCGATTCATCATCCGATCGATTCCGGCGATTCTGCCGGGAATCGCAGGTGTGATCAATCGGCCAATTAAGAGTATCCATCGCAGCATACCACCTTGTCCAACGGATTCCGGGACGAATCCGTGTCCGATTGTCCACCTCACAAATGGCAACTCCCCCTGATCCGGACAGAATCGCATGAGAAAGACCAACATGTTGGTTCTCTGTCGGATCCGATTCTGAGCCCCTGATCAATCGGACGCGAACGATCGGACCAGGTGGGCTGCATGCGATTCCGGCACGATCGTTTGGCGTGCACGCGCCCGGAATAGATCGTGCCGGAATCCGGTGCGAATCCGACACGTGTATGGGGGCCTTAAGTTCCCACCCGTCTTGTGGTGATAATGTGCGGGGTGGGACATTAGCAGGGAGAGTAACGCCCTCTCCCTAAAAAACCATCCGAAAACTAAATCCGATATTGGAAGTAAAGTCAGTGACTTTACTTACTGCATTTGGAATGCGATAAAGCCATGGCTCAAATACCGGAAGTGATGTCAGGGACGTCACTTCCTGTATTTTTCCCTTATTTTTGCACATTAAAGTTGTCAGGTATGTTACATATACAACCCTTTCAGGGTACTTTTTCAAAAAAGAATTCTATAATTTATCCACTACCAGGGGAAACAAACACATAAAAACCACATAGGCACTTGGATAAAACTGACTTCATAATCTAGTCATTAGCGAACATTGAATGTTCGCTCTTCTTCTTGCCGGCGAACAGTGCGGGTGTTCAACCCGCCTCCTTCCCCAGCGAGAAGAAGTATATAGTTGTTCCTCCGGCTAGACCTTTCCACTCTTGGTCTGACCAGAGGAAGAATTATTTTCACTAGAGATTCGGTAGAGGTTTCGGAACAGGAACTGTGCATTCCATATACCGGAAGTGACGTTGCAGTGTAATTTCATGTATAGTTCCCATTCAAATACCTTACCAACAGGCGGGGAATTTGAAGTTCTCCACGAACAGGCGGACAGCTGACTTTTTTAAAAGTCCGATCCGCCTGTTCACAGATGGTCACGGCCGATGTTTGGCCATCACTACTAGTCATTAAATGCTTCTCTATTGCCCTGGGCATAAAGCATATCAACCATGGCTCCCATATCTTCTCAAACTACCCTCAACAATCCATTATTATTGCTTCTGTTTTTGCGTAAGCTATTGCCCAGGATACTCACTCAGGATACTCCGGTAATTTCACTGTGAAACAAATAGTATAGGGACTGTGCAAGCACTGCACATAGAGATATTTCATAAGAGAAAAAAGTTAAAATTATACTTCAGACAGGAAACCTCTACTCCCCTCACTTCACTCCCTCATCTAAGTAGCTTCCTTTTGTCAGTTAATTGTACCATTAACAGTAATTTGGGAAATAGTATCTGTTGGTTATAAATAAATATATCTGAAGATTCTGACAAAAATTAAGTGGCCTTGTAATTTTGGCTCTTTTCAGACAAGAAACCACCCTAAAAACCAATACCTCGCCGCTGTGTACAGTGGTTGTTAGTGAGTATCCCTATGGCCAACCGCTTGTAGACTACCCATCAGTCTGTTATTATTAGTACACAATATATATTTTATATAGAAACTATACTCAGTATATATGTATATACACTCAGTGGCCACTTCACTAGGCACACCTGTCCAACTGCTTGTTGACGCAAATTACTGATCAGCCAATCACATGGTGGCAACGTAAAGGCATGTTGACATGGTCAAGACAAACCGCTGCAGTTCAAACCGAGCTGCAGAAAGAATAAGAAAGGTGATTTAAGTGACTTTGAACGTGCCATGGTTGTTGGTGCCAGACGGGCTGGTCTGAGTATTTCAGAAACTGCTGATCTTCTGGGATTGTCACGCACAATCATCTCTAGGGTTTACAGAGAATGGTCTGAAAAAGGGAAAACTTCCAGTGAGCGGCAGTTCTGTGGGTGCAAATGCCTTGTTGAGGACAGAGGTCAGAGGAGAATGGCCAGAGTGGTTCAAGCTAATAGAAAGGCAACAACTGAGGCTACAGTTCACATAGGCTCACCGAAATTGGACAATAGCGGATTGGAAAAATGTTGCCTGGTCTGAGGAGTCTCGATTTCTGCTGCGACATTCGGATGGCAGGGTCAGAATTTGGTGTCAACAACATAAAAGCATGGATCCATCCTGCCTTGTAACAACGGTTCATGTTGGTGGTATAATGGTGTGGGGAACATTTTCTTGGTACACTTTGGGCCCTTTAGTAGTAATTGATCATCGTTGCAATGCCACAGCCTACCTGAGTATTGTTGCTGACCATGTCCATATGGCCACAGTGTACCCATCTTCTGATGGCTACTTCAAGCAGGATAATGCACCATGTCATAAAGCTTGAATCATCTCAGACCGGTTTCTTGAACATGACAATGAGTTCACTGTACTCAAATTGCCTCCACAGTCACCAGATCTCAATCCAATAGAGCACCTTTGGGATGTGGTGTAACAGGAGATTCGCATCATGGATGTGCAGCCGACAAATCTGCAGCAACTGTGTGATGCTATCATGTCAATATGGACCAATGTCTCTAATCAATGTTTCCAGTACCTTGTTGAATCTATGCCATGAAGGATAAGGGCAGTTCTGAAGGCAAAATGGGGACCAACCTGGTACTAGCAAGGTTTGCCTAAGAGTGGCCGGTGAGTGTATATATATATATTGTAAATAAATATAAGATTACCATTTTTATTTTTCTATCTTTTTGAATTGGTCATTTTAAAAGAAGCTCACCTGTTATTCTTCATAGAGTACAGTGAGTGGGTATTGTCATAAAATGGCAAGTGTGTAACTGGCAGCTGAACGGGAACGTTGTGCCCATAGCTGAGACCTCCACTAATCTACACTCTTTCTATCTGGTGGTACCTGTACAATCTTGTTGGATATTGTTGGCTGTTTGACACATATGGTTGTGGACATGTGGTCATGTGGTCTGGGCTCTCCGTTTACCACCCAAATCTCGAATCTGGTCGCCGCTACCTATTTTTGTTTTTCCTGGTTCTGGTACTTGATACTTGCAGAATCAACTCTGCCCTAAAAACATCTCACCCCCTGATGAAGTTGAGATATGACGAAACGTACGTCGGGGTGATTCAACTAGTCTATGCCTTGGTCCTCCAATTCTTTGGAGAAGTGGTGAAGACATCTCATTGGTGACTCTAGGGCGCTGTGTCAACGTGTTATCTTCATACAATGAACAGATACAATACTTTTTTATAGACTATTAAATTTGTTTTATATCTGAGAACATGCTATGATTGATATTAATTTACCTCAATGGACATATTTAGCCGCTAAAGTCCCCTTGCCTTTGTTTATACAGAGGACATTCAGACTGGGAGTGTTGGTATGTTTACCACACTCCTAGCCTAATTCTGTGTAACTGGCATTGTCATCAGTTGAGAAGAATACAATACAATGGACATGTGGAGATTGGCAGGCATACACTGAATGTCCCTTTTGGGTTGATGAAGGACTGTTCTGTTTTTTAGCAATCAGATAATTGTGGGTACAGTCAGGTATGCAGATGTTTACTTGTTGTAAAAAAATAAAAAACGTGGTTAGAAGAGTATCTTTACAGCCTTTGAGACAGATATAATATCTAAATGGGTCAGCAACCTTTGGACAGATAATAGAATACTCTCTATTCCTGGTTTCTGTCCATGACTCGAACAACTATGAAATACTTGTCCATTTTAGTTTGATGTATGTTTCACATTTACAGTGTTGTTGTTTCATTGTTCTTTTCTCTTCTGCTTATACATTCTTAGTTAACTACAGAGAAAACTAATGATGAAGTTTCCTGTGCAATTTTCATGATAGCATCCAATTTTCTATATCCCATTGCCATCTTTATTCATTTACCAAATGTGATCCATGATGAATTTTCAGATGGTGACTAGCTCACTCAATAGCAGAATGTTACTCTAACTTACTACAGTGGTGTGCAAAACTATTTGCCCCATTCCTCATTTCTTATTCTTTTGCATGTTTGTCACACTTAAATGTTTCAGCTCATCAAAAGCCGTTAACTATTAGTCAAAGATAACATAATTGAACACAAAATGCAGTTGTAAATGAAGGTTTACGTTATTAAGAGAGAAAAAAAACTCCAAATCTACATGGCCCTGTGTGAAAAAGTGATTGCCCCCCTTGTGAAAAAATAACTTAACTGTGGTTTATCACACCAGAGTTAAATTTCTGTAGTCACCCCCAGGCCTGATTACTGCCACACCTGTTTCAGTCAAGAAATCACTTAAATAAGAGCTTCCTGTCACAGAGAAGTAGACCAAAAGCACCTCAAAAGGCCGACATCATGCCAAGATCCAAAGAAATTTAGGAACAAATGAGAACAAAAGTAATTGAGGTCTATCAGTCTGGTAAAGGTTATAAAGCCATTTCTAAAGCTTTGGGACTCCTGCGAACCACAGTGAGAGCCATTATCCACAAATGGCAAAAACATGGAACAGTGGTGAACCTTCCCAGGAGTGGCCGGCTTACCAAAATTACCCCAAGAGCGCAGAGACAACTCATCCGAGACACCACAAAAGACCCCAGGACAACATCTAAAGAACTGCAGGCCTCACTTGCCTCAATTAAGGTTAGTGTTCACGACTCCCCCATAAGAAAGAGACTGGGCAAAACAGCCTGCATGGCAGATATCCAAGGAGCAAACCACTGTTAAGCAAAAAGAACATTAAGGCTTGTCTCAATTTTGCTAAAAAACATCTCAATGATTGCCAAGACTTTTGGGAAAATAACTTGTGGACCGACAAGACAAAAGTTGAACTTTTTGGAAGGTGTGTGTCCCGTTACATCTGGCGTAAGAGTAACACAACATTTCAGCAAAAGAACATCATACCAACAGTAAAATATGGGGGTGGTAGTGTGATGGTCTGGGGTTATTTTGCTGCTTCAGGACCTGGAAGGCTTGCTGTGATAGATGGAACCATGAATTCTACTGTCTACCAAAAAATCCTGAAGGAGAATGTCCGGCCATCTGTTCGTCAACAATGACCCAAAACACACCAGCAAATCCACCTCTGAATGGCTAAAGAAAAACAAAATTAAGACTTTTGAGTGGCCTAGTCAAAGCCCTGACCTGAATCCTATTGAGATGTTGTGGCATGACCTTAAA
>CM070032.1:150161866-150177689 GCA_036250615.1 Ptychadena robeensis
CCCTATTCAAACACAGTTAAGGAATGAGGACAGTGTCCCCCAGTTTGGGAACCACTGCCTTAGACCTATATCTTCCTCCTTCCCTTTCATTTTTATTATGTATTTGTAATTGAAGGTGATGGTACAGTTCTTGCTGGGAGCCGCGCCTTTCTATTTGTATTTGACTATATCCTCGCTATATATATATATATAGAAGCAGGAAAAGGCTGAAAACTAAACTGTGTTAGTGTGCCAGCAGTATTGAGGAGAGTGTCATTAATTAAAGTAAGGCAGCTGTATCTGTGTACACAAGGCATTCATTTGAGGTCTGTTAACTAGAGCAGCAGGATATTGGTTCTGCTAAATTCCCAGGCATTTGTGAACTTTCACAAAGCTGCTTCCCTAGTTTATGAGAACCCCCACAGCACATACAATGCATCATGGATCTTTCATTCTTCACAGTTTTTGTCATATTTCCAGCTCTGTTCATGAAAAAAAAATGTTCTATGAATTAAATAAGATCTTACAAAAGATAACTTACAATCCCGTCTTTCGGCTCTGCTAATGTACATCACAGTTTTTTTAACCTTCCATTGTGCAGCCTCCCTTTGCCTACAACCTAGCTATAGACCACTATGCTTGTACTTAACAGATTCTCCTTTTGTTGTTCTTAGATTTCAAGCAAATAAGGGTCTCTGTCTACCATTTCAATCTTAGCCCACCCCAATCTGTCTTCTAAGGCACGTTATATCAGGTATGAACATTATTGGCTCTAATTTATTGACCCCTTTTTAAATTATATTCATATATCTTACTGTCCTATATATCCCTTTCTTTTTCTCCCAATTACTACATGGACATGTTTATTCCCTGCTAAATGAACAATTATTTTCAGTTGGTCATTATAGTCCTTTCCTGTTTGTTCCCCAGTAGAACTGGTAGTCAACTTTGTCCAGTGGCCTCCTAGCTGTGGGACTCTGCGAGGGTGCACTTTTCAAGTATATTCCTTGTCCATCACTGTACACATTTGCTGCCAAAGGACATATATTCTTCATAGTCTATTGGTAAGTAGTGATGGCTGAACATCGGCCACGTCCATTCGTAAACAGGCGGATCGGACTTTTAGAAAAGTCTGACATTCATGTGGAAATTCAAATTCCCCGCCTGTTCGTAAGGAATTTGAATCGGAAAAAACAGAAGTGGCAGGCCAAACTCCCGTACTGTTCGCAAGGCCTTGTGGACAGTTCCATCACTATTGGTAAGATAATTTTTTTAGACTGTACTTAATTTTCTTATATTTTATGATTTTACTTCTCTCTACTAACACTGTCCCCAATATAGGACAGCTCCACAACTTGTCTTGTCCTAAGAAAGCCCTGTATAAATGGGGCAAAACATATAGACTGTATAAATGGGGCAAAACATATAGACTGTATAAATGTGGCAAAACATATAGACTGTATAAATGGGGCAAACCATATAAAACATATAGACTCCAAGGGCTATCTGTCTGCCTGGTCAAAAGTCCTGGCAGTTTTTGTTATTGTGATCTTTATTTGTTCAGTATTTTTTCATTGTGAGCAATATGATGGAAAAATGATAAAGTGATCCAAAAAAGATTTAAACTTTTTTGTATTGTTACCTGTATTTTCCATGTGTTTGTTTAAAGTCCCAGACCTGAGGGTGTCTAATATTGTTCCTTTCCAAGTTTAATAGGGATGGGATACCCGGACAACCTAGCCCCAACTTCCGTTTGCTGAACACTTCGTAGATATAGCTTAACAATAAGCAAACTCTGAATTCATTTTTAGCTTGATTTCACATTAGACATGCCATATCTATCTTACATTTTCCTGATTAAATTGGTCTTATCCAGAAAAAATATTAAAAGCCATATGCAGACTGGCATCAAGGTAACAAGTAGGCTCTGCTGTGCTGAAAACTAAGTGAACATCGGATGTCTGATCTAAATACATGAAAGCTGACATAATTATCAATAGATTCTGAATCAATAATAACTTATTTAATGATGTGTAAGATACAGGTATTGATAAAATGATTTAAAAATCTGTCATGTTGGTGCATTTCCATTTTCTGTACAACAGGTGGCAGCTCTGGTATATTCCATTACTATTCTACACAGCCATGATGATCAGCATTTGGTACTCTATACACTCATACCATTAGTGATGAGCAGCATGGGCAATATTCATATTTGCTAAATATTGCAAAATCTTTGCCTAATATTCTCAATAAATTTGTAACTTCAAGAATTTGGGATCTCTAGTCATATGTACCTGAATTGCGCAAATTGGCATTTGTACATGCGCATATTGAGAATGCAATGGATAGTACTTTCCACAGATTACCTTCATTGGTCAAATCTCGAATCTTCACAATTAGAATGTTCATGATCAACACCATATACCATCTTGTATAGGGCGTTAAGTGCCATTAAGGCTAGTGTGAAAGGGTCCTCATGTTCTGCCTGACTTAATGCTTGTTTCCATTAGAGCGATCGACCGAGTAATCGCGGTGCCGCGTCCGCTCCCCCACACGTATGCGGCCGCTCCCCCACATTTCCGCTCCCCCATGCATTTGCAGATGATTGTTCACGCGATCACCCGCAACTTTGCAAAACCTTTATTTCTGATCACGTGAGATTACGCCCATAAGAAAATGTAATGTACGCAATCACTGGGCAATCATTTACATGGAAATTAAGCAATGATATTTAATTTGAGTGATCAGGGATTAAAAACGTGTCCATCCGCGGACGATCGCTCTAGTGGAAACAAGCCCTTAAATTCAACTTAAACTAAATGCAAACTACACTATGGCAACTAAACAATCAAAATTAAATCCATGCTATTTCCTGCCCTCAAGGAGACCCAGAACACATCCCTGTCATATAATTGATCTTATTACTGAGGCAACAGGATTGTGGAAACTTGAACGCCAGCTGCAAAACTACTGACTGAACATGGCGGTTTGTCAGCATAGTTAGTCCAAATTGCTTAATGCCTAACCCCTTCCTACAACTGATGAAATATTGTTATAGAATAACAGAATAGAAGGGATATATCTATATGTGTTCGTTGGCATAAAATGTTATGCCACAATGATCAAATGAGCTTCATTATATCACTCATATGATGGCATACCCTATCAATTAAAAAATTAAGTGGCATTTTGCATTATCAAGAGCTGAAAAAATCCTCAACTAATTACCGGCCAATTTCTGTCGAGTCCTTTCATTATCAACAGCATACAAATGTGCATGAACTAATTCAAATCAGTGTGTACATATTATAATGTCATACTGTACATACGAGGGCACAGGGACCTTGCTGCATGATCTTTAGGAACATCAACCTTTTGATTTTGGTCTCCATTGCCGGGCGTTTGCCTTTTTCAGCAAAAATAGTAGATAACATTGTATTAAATGCTTGAATGAGTGTGTTTGGTGTGGAGGAACATGACTTGTTTGCACTGAGCCCCTGACAACAACCCAACGGATAAATTACGGCATGTCCACTGCATTTGGATGATTGCCCACGATTCAGGGCGCATAGGCGGCAATACACCCCAGACATTGGCTTAACAAAGATGTGGAAAATCCGTGAGCAATGGATGTGTCACCAGTGACCCTTTGAGCTGCTGTGATTACAATGCGGGCACACCGCTTTGACTTCAAGTGGACAATGTACCATTCATAAATTGTCCTGTCTCCAACAATGCAGTCGACACAAGCCCTAAAGCTAGCCATACACGTGTCGGATTCCATGTCCAATCGATTCATCATCCGATCGATTCCGGCGATACTGCCGTGAATCGCAGGTGTGATCAATTGGCCAATTAAGAGTATGCATCGCAGCATACCACCTTGTCCGAGCGGATTCCGGCACGATTCCGTGTGCGATTCCACCTCCGATTCCACCTCACAAATGGCAAATCCCCCTGATCCGGGCAGAATCGGATGAGAAAGACCAACATGTTGGTTCTCCGTCGGATCCGATTCTGAGCCCCTGAACGATCGGACCTGATCGATCGGACAAGGTGGGCTGCATGCGATTCCGGCACGATCGTTTAGCGTGCACGCGCCCGGAATCGATCGTGCCGGAATCCGGTGCGAATCCGACACGTGTATGGGGGCCTTAAGAGTGGAGATGGTTAACCAGGCCTTTTCATCCAACATCAGTGCCTGACATCACAAATGGTCTTCTGGAAAAAAGGGTGAGCCAAATCCATATTAAAGCCAATAGAATGAGCACTGGATGTTATTAAAGTACACGTGTGGAAAGGCTGGTGTCCCAACATTTCATACAAAACACTGTTTCGTCTCTTACCCTGCTTTCCAACATATCAGGCCCACTATCTAGGGAGAAATGTGGTCTTCTCTGCTTCTTTATCATTGCAGTCAGACATATCATACCTCGCTATTGGAAATCCATGCAAATTCCTCTATTAGAGAATGGGCCTCCGAAATGGATACGACACATAGAATCTTCCATAGCACACCTACAAGACCGATTCTTATCTCACATTCAAAGACTTTAATCAATTGATAGTCTGACCTTAACTATTCCCTTCCAACCAAAAATATACCTCCAATCCTGCATTTCTGTCTTATCTTCTTGTTTCTTTTCTCTTCATTCTTCACTCTACCTTCTCTAGGTTTGTAATGGCAGGTCCGAGGGCCATAAAAAAATTGTCATCTAGTCATCTCTAGTCTATGCCTGTGCTTACACCTACTGCTGTTCTAATTTTCCCATCACAAGACTCCCATCAATTGCCTGGGGCCCAATCTCTACTACAGTACTACTACCTACAACTACCTATAAAATAGGTTAGTTAAAAAAAAGCTTGAATGGCTGCTAAGATCTAAAGCTAGTGTTTTGATTTCTTCACAAATTGTATTTTATGTCCCTGCCATTGATTTCTTATTGGTGTTACAGTAGGCTGAGAACATGAAAAGAAAGTGAATGCAACACATGGCAACATACATGTAGAATTTCAATGATCTGGATATTACCTGCTTTCCCTTTCAGGTAGACATCAGGTGGTCCTTCATAAAATATCCTCATGCACGTGTAGTAACCTTACTGTTATCACTGGATGCTAGCAAACCCGTGAATGCCAAATAACAGCCAATAGATGGTTTAACTGATATTTATTACAGATCCTTGACACAAGTGCATTTATTCCAGGTATAATTTCATAAATGTTTACATACTAATATAATAAAAATCAAAAATGTCCATGTCATTTTTTTTCCTTTTAGACTTCATGAATAGATTTAGCTCTGAAAAGTGTGCCAGAAAATATTCAGTTCTTTAAATTAGAAAAAAACAAGGTTACTTTATCGCTATAGCTCTTGACACATAAAACGACATTCTTCTTTTAATCAACATCTGGTTTACAAATGTAACAATTTATTACATCATAATACATACAGACCGGATGATCCTTAGGCTTAGTTCACACATATGGCCCTTTCGTGCTGCTTTATTTTGCGGCAGAGAACAAGAGAAAAGCGACAGGCATATTTGTGCTGACAAAAGATTTGTTTCTCGTGTTCTTTTTAGATCAACGCTGTCATACGTAGCGCCAAAAGGCCACACATGTACACAAGCCCTAAAGAGTGATTTATGCTATTGTTCATAATAGCTTTACATACAGTGTTTACACAAAACATTAGTCAGGAATAACTCCATCTATATTTCTTTTTCTATAGCACATTTGAAACACTGGATGATCCCTTTTATTATATAAGGGCAAATGAGAAATAGCTATTTGTAAATTGTCAAATACTCCAAGAAGTGAACATTTTGTGGGCTACAGTTATTGAAATACTACAATCACATGGAGACTTTTCTCAAATACAAAACTTTTCATCGAAAGGACACATTAACTTCCCAAGACTGACACGAATTGTATTAAAGTTCATCTTGTAAAGAAAAACACTCTCTGGACACATTGAAAATAGTTTTTAAAGCGTGTCATGAAATCAAAATTTCCGTTTATAAGTATTTACACTCATAACATATTTTATATTGCTTTTAGAGAAGAAAAAGATGAAGCATATTCTAAAATATATCTATCTAAATGAATTAGAAATATCTCACCTTACAAGAAAAGAAGAGTTTGTTTTCTTCTGCTATTGATAAACAATTATTTTATTAATCAGGCAATGCAATGTAATTTTCTACCTGTGGAGTAATGGGTAGAAAAAGTACAATAATACCCAGCATGCATTTGGGTCACACATCACTGTTATGTTCAGTGTCTCCTAGGATTAGCATGGATTGATAATTCAGTGGGTCAGTTATTCAGATTAATCCTGTGCTCAGGCTGGAAAATCCTCTAAACCTTCAGTTTTGTGTGTCCTATGAGCAGGAAGTTTAGAAACATCTATTGCTTCAAATATGCAACAGTTTCTTTTCAGTATATCGGAAATATATAAATGCCTTCAGATTTGTAAAAATGTTTGATATTATTTAAATAAAAAATAAGCTGTGTTTAGATTCAGATATTCAGATTACATCGATTAAAGAGAGTCAAGCTGCAGACCTGCAAAACAGCAATTTGTAAGAAAATCCTAAAAGAATGGTTATAGCTCCATAATAGCTTGTAATAGTATTCATATTGCTCATTGGGACTTGCCAACGTAAACATGGCATGTTTTGTGTATTACACCTGATCCCATGCATACGATGTGCATCATAATGTCAAAATGTGGTCCAGACCAAAATGGGTCTCAGGAGACTTACAGGTAGCTAGATTAATATAAATCTAAAAACGAACTAAATTTTTTGATGCACCCTATTGGCTTCAAGGTGTTAATATAAATGTAAAATGGCCAATTCACCAACTGATAAGACAACTAAGGCCAAGTATACACAAGCAAATCATCTGCCAAATTGGTTTAACCTATCTGGCGTTACAGACAGCTATCATTATCTGTACCAAAAGCTCTACATAGGAAGTATTTATTTTTGTATTTCCCGACCCTCCCCATCCACTACTGCAAACCATGACATCTCATGGTTCGGTTCGGGGACAAGAGAAGAGAGCCAGAGTTGCCAGAAACAGGCATCCACTACAGACTGCTTTTGGCATTTTTTTTATCTGAGCTGTACTAACTGCCAAGGAGGGCAATGCTGGCCATACACATGCCGATAAACGGCCGGATTTTAATCTGACTGACGGGCGTGCGCGCTCTCGCCGTCGGTCCGGTTAAAATCCGGCCGTTTATCGGCATGTCCCCACATGGGGCGACAGATCCCTGTCGCCCCACTTCTCGGCCGGCCAGAGATCCGACATGTCGGAAAATCTCTGGCCGATGGGAGCCGATGCCATAAGCAGCAATGAAGACGGCGTCTTCATCGCTGCTTATGGCCGGCACACAAAGGGTGCCTGGCCGATTGTGGGGCACCAGAATGCAATGGGAGGCTAACGTGATGACGTCATCACGTTAGCCTCCCGGAGCGATATCGGAGGGCGATATCGCTCCAGCTCGCCGTGTGTATGGCCAGCATAAGTGACTAATGAAAACCAATCATCCCTAAACAGTGTACGTATTAATATGTTCTTCCCCTCAGACCAATGGATCTCAGATAGGATATGGTCAAAATTGTGATTGGATGTGATCTTATCAGTAAACACATGTACTTTACACATAGTAGATAGTCTTAACTATCTACAATTTACCAAGCACAAGAAATGGTCTCTTATGATCAGTAATCTACTAAATAACCACCTTTAGTTTATATTTAAAAATGTATCCGAAGTTGGGGGAAAAAAGTGATATATAAATAGTTACATTTATACCCATATGCACAGTACAAATCTTTAACCCTCCAAACCATATCAATAACATTGCATTACATGAGGGTGCCCATGCCCATCCAGAAATTGGAACTGTCCATTTACTGTTTGTGCCTGACATCACTCCTTAGGTAGCTGCCAAGGGAGAGGAGCGGAGGGGAAATCAATAGATAGTTACTTGAGTGAGAGGTCTGAGTGTGTTGGGGATTCTGACGACATATCCAAGATGGTAGCACCCAGTATGAGTCTCAAACCTTTTGCCTGTCTAAACAGGGGAGGCTAATTGCAGGTAAGTAACATAGTATCCTGCATAAAAAAATATATATAAATGGGAAATGTATTGTATGCATTGTTAAACTGAGTAGTCTTAGGGTTAGTTTCCACTGCATCAAAATCCCTCCGTCTGACTTACGTCAGACGGAGGGATTTTAACATAGCCCATTATATCAAATGAGCCTGTCCCAACATCCGTCAGTGCAATCCGTTGGTCTCCGTTGTGTTAAAATTGACGTAGATCACTATGTCTATTTTTACGCAACAGAGGGGTGTAATCTGTCACTGATGGATGCACTGACGGATGCATCCTTCCGTTGACAGAGGGACCTTGACGGATTGAAAAACGCAGTGGAAACAAGCCCTTACAATTGCTTTTCTTTTAAAGAGTTTGCAAACATGATAACCTTGTCAATGTCAATAGTCAAGATGATAGTCAAGGTACTTTGTTAATACAATACCAAACAGCACCAGCACTTAATCTGCATTACTGGAATTCAATTGGTTCTTATAGGTTATTGCATTAAAGATCTAATGCTTAAATTGTGCTTTGCTTTTTTTACTGTTATCTTATCCAGCATACCTATGTATAGTGCCTACCATAAGCAGTCTGTAGTTACTGTTCTTCTCAACTAATTAAAAGATAGCAGCAGCAGGGTTAAACTCAACCTTACCAACATTACCAACTATTACAGATGTTGAGCAAAATAAAAATAATAGTCCTTTGATTTTGAGTGCAGGCTGGGCAGCAATACTCCTTGGTGAATGCATTTCCACTCTTCATATGCTACACCTTTACTTCTTGGTCGAGGAACATTTACTTTCCATTTAATATAATGTTAATGTATTGTCCCACCTTAAGCCCCCATGGAACTTGTGCTGTGGTGCTTATGTGCTAGTAAAAACATGCTCATAGGAAGAAAGTGAGAGATGAACTCACCAGTCTGATACTTCTCCTTCCACTGACCAATTATGGGAACAAGATCTGTAAAGCTAGCCATACACGTGCCGGATTCCATGGCCAATTGATCACTCACCCGATCGATTCCAGCGATTCTGCCGGGAATCGCAGGTGTGATCAATCGGCCAATTAAGAGTATCCATCGCTGCATACCACCTTGTCCAACGGATTCCGGGACGATTCCGTGTCCGATTGTCCACCTCACAAATGGCAACTCCCCCTGATCTGGGCAGAATCAATCTGATGGAACCAACATGTTGGTTCTCTGTCGGATCCGATTCTGGGCCCCTGAACGATCGGACCTGATCGATTGGACAAGGTGGGCTGCATGCGATTCCGGCACGATCGTTTGGCGTGCACACGCCCGGAATCGATCGTGCCGGAATCCGGTGGGAATCCGACACGTGTATGGGGGCCTTAACTTTTTCCTAACTGCAATAGAAAAAGTGTAACTTTAATTTATGAAGGGTTCCTTCTGCAAATATATATTTCTTGTTCAGGTGCTTTTGCAATCAACTCACAAAATCAGCTTGTTGAAAAATTTGACCATCTCTTACCCTCAAAGTAACTTTTTTTGGTAAATGAGTATTAAACTTCTCGTTTTTAAATATACAGTACACAATGCTCTGTGGTAAAATCCTGTACAAACTTGATTTTGAGCCCCTACTCTTGATCTGCACACATAGATTGCACATATTTGCTACAATATATAAAAGTCTTCTCACCATTCATTCCCATCAGAAACATTTTTGAACTGATAAAGGCCCATGTGATGAAGGCGTTTCTGGCACAGCATTTAACAGCATATACTTTATCATTTGAATCTATTGTGTGTTCATTGTGAATGCTTTCTTTTCTTTTAGTGTTGACAATACAAATTTAACATTTACAAAACCTGTATCAAATATTGGCTAAAGAAGAACAAGTGACTAACTTCTATAATATCCACTGAGCCATGGAAATGAAACCAAAAAAAAAGAGTTTTTTCATTATAAAACAGAGTGATGTGACAATCTCCCTAAATCATGTACATAATCAAATAAAAAAAGCATCCATAACATTCTTAAGTGCAATGAAAATAATAATAATATAAATTACAATATTTAATGATATGAGAATTAATGAAAAGTCTTCACGCCTTTAGAGAAAGTTACTCTAATACAGATGATGGAGGAGGGTGACTACAGCAGTTGGGTCGTCTGAAATTCTTAAGAACAGATTGAAATACTCGGTGCTGTCTTCTTTTGTGCTTTTTCCCTGATGAGTCTGAACAAATTGATTTACGATTTTGCTTTAATTGAGCCCTAATCATTTTCTCGTGTTCTCTGATTTGTCTCTGTAAGTGATTCTGTATGGCAATGCCCAAAGCCTCTGGGTCCATAGAAGCTCCATATACTTCCCATGTCATGCCCTGTTCATCCCAGACTACATCCTTCACACTTTTAGATTGCTGCTTCGCTTGGCTCTTTCCTTCTGCACTTGGACTCGATTTTTTGCCATGTGGTTTAGCTGGTTCAGAGGTAGGTAGAGTAACAAGAACTGGCTCCTTTTTATCTTCCCTAGCCTTCCTTAAACGTGGAGTGAGTTGAACTGCACCCTGGTTATAATCCGATGCAGGTCTGGTTTGCAGGCTTATACTACTTGACCTTTTGGCATGCTCACCATCATCCTTATCCTTTCTAACCAGGACTTCAAGTACTTCTTCCATTTGTCCTCCGGTAGCCCCAATAATGCTGTTAACCTCAACTTCAACATGAAGTGGAGTTGGCCTTTCTTCCTTCTTTGGCTTTTTGATATCAGTGGTGATAATAGCTTGGGTAGAACCCTGTTCATTTGTGATTTTAAAATGAAAGGGTTTGCGATCTGAGCTACCTTCACCAGGAACAGTAAGTGTGTCTATCTGTTCACTTTCTTTCTTAATATTATGAAGCTGAATACTTTCAATTCCGCTTAAATGGTGAAGCCTAGCTTTACTACCCAATTCATGGGCTGCTCTGAATTGAGCCTGCTCGGCAAACATTTCCTTTGTTCGCTGTCCAGGTTTAGGTTGTGTACTGTTCTCTATATTGATCTGGTAAACAGGTTTCACATTCATTAAAATTGGAGAAGCATTAGCCATTTGCATTTGTGGCATTGGATGACATAGACCTTGTCCATCTAACTCATTTCTATATAAAACCTGTGAGTTCCTTGCTAGATCCGGATGTGGAAAAGGAGACCGTACCATATCTGGAGGACTTTTAGTGTGCAATTGTAGAGGCTGCGAGCCTTTCGCATCTGGTGGCTGAAAACATACTTTTGGAGCTAAGTGGTTTTGAGAGAGTTGTGAATGGAGTGCAAAATTACGGTCAATCTGAGGGTTTCCGGGGTTACCTTGATAAATGATACATACTTGTTCCTGTCTTTCCTTTAGTATTGGAGAGTTAGCCTTCAGAAACGCAGCTAAAATGCTTGGACTGGTGGAAACAGATTTATTCTGTACTTTAGCTACAGCTTGTACTTCAGCATCTTGAGTAGCTAAAATGTCTACCTGTGATGTCATAGTTCCCATTTCCTTAAACTTGCATACTAATTGCAAATCTAGTGCATCGTGGTCTCCATTTGTATTCAAACTATCTTCCACAATGTTAATATTTGAACACTGGTCAGATGACAGAACCGTTTGTAGAATTGTTACCTTTCCTTCTTCTTGTACAACTGTATCCAACATTTTTTCATCCAGGATGTCTACTGTCATTGTTGCTTCACTGGTTTGGGGTATATGCCCATTTTTTACATCAGTTAGGTTCCCAGTCTCCATGCTGGGTGACATTTCAGAGAGTTGCGTAATTTCTGGGGGCTGTGCTTTATCAACTTCTTCTATAACTGTTCTGACTTTCTCTATGCTACTGTCGGCCACTGATGCTAGTTCATCACTTCTCGATGTCAAGAGGGTTAAACTAGTTGATGCTACAGTTGTGGCTGGTAGAACAACATTGTCATCAGGAGAGGCATTATAGGTTGGATCTTTTTTTGCCTCTTGCTCTGTTAAATTATCTGCCCCTGAAGGTGTGAGGGGTTCTGATTGGCTACAAGTTCGAAATACAGAAGTCTTGTTGGCTTCCTGTGATTCAAGTTCACATACACTTTCATTTTTAGAGTCTTTTACAGATGATTTACAATTCTGATTAGATAAACAGGCGTTTGATACTTGTGTAGCATTTCCGTTACTGCTAAGTGATGCCTCCTTAACCTGATGAGATATATCCAAGGAAGGACTTTCATCTTCTGCAGATGTGGGTGATGTTTTGGCAGATCCCACAGAATCAGGTACAGTCCCCATGGGATCTTTCTTCCTTGGTTGCAGTTTCTAGGCAGGATTGTCCAGAGAGACAATTTATCAGGTTTAAAAAATTGGACACGTTCTTACACCTATAAGAAAGAGAAAAACACATGTTATTAGGTTCACTACAGCTTTTCATATAGATGTATACAACCAAACAAATCTATCGCAATCTAAATCTAAAGTTTGTATTCTATGAGGTTAACAATGGACACGGTTTGTGACACGTGCAAACAGTGCCCAATGTGTTTCCGGGCGCGGTTTGCCAATAGAAATGTATAGGATGCGGTATTGCCGGCACGGCCATACCACGCCCTGAACAGTGCCCAAACAGTGGGCGGCCCCATAACTCCCACTGCAGTTGCTGGGGCACTATACCGTGTAGACACAGCTTTAAACCCCCTGGTGGTTACATTTTATCTCATTTCGCCATCCTACTTTCAAGTATTGAATAGAATGCTTAAGCATATACTTAAAAGCCAATAATAGGCTTATTATTTAGATTTCAAAGATTACATATAAACACACACACACCCATACATACACTATGAATGTCAAGTCATACAAGTAAATGGCTTTATGGTATGGGGGAAGAAGAACCCGCAACCCACCCTCTCTTTTGTGCTCTCTAGGCCTAAACTAGCTCTTGTTTGAAGAAGTGAAATGTGCAGCCCTTTTGTGGTTTGGTTGGGTGCCGCTGCTCTATGTCTTTAGAAGAAAATGGGAACTACTTTTACTTGACTGTTAAATATTCTCATTTTGTGGATACAAAATGTAATTGTTAGCGCAATCCAGCTTTATATTTTTGTTCACAATAAATGATGCTCTTCTAAGACCCAAACAATTGTCAGTCTTAAGCAAGCTTTTCAAACATTCGACCATTTAGGGTTAATTGAACAGCCCCTGAACATGGTATCATCACCAATCTTGCTGGTGATGTAGAGAAGGGTTGGGGGTATACTACCAAAAGTATTGCTCTAACACAAATCGTTTTTGCATAAATTAAGTTCAAAGTCAAGTAAAAATTTTGAATGTCGAAATTTCGACTTTGATCTTAATTTATGGAATGATCGAATGATCCCACAACCATTTTCTACAACTCCAGGTTGTGATTATACCATTTTCAGAGGCTTTGCAATTAACTCACAAAGTCAACTAGTTGAAAAAATTGACTAAAAAAACTAAAAATCTCTAAAGCTAGCCATACACTCATTAACTTTTGCTTTTACTTTGGATGGGGATTTTTGTTAATTAGGTTTGGTCGATTAATTCAGGAAAAAAGGAATACATTTCTAACAATTTTTTTTTAAGCCGATCAAACAGAAAAATCAAACCAGGTATGGCCAGCTTTGTTGTTTAATTCACTATAGAATCCAAGTTTTTGCTGTCTGAAAAAGAGTGATCATTGCAATGGGACAATACAGGTTGCTCCTACATATATATTCACAATCCATGCCCATAAGCACCCCAATGGTGAATATAGCGAATATTCGAAAATGGGAAAATCCACCACCATGTTCACGAAATTTGCGAATTCTCGAATAGCCAATATTTGCCGAATATATTCGCAATTCCAATATTTAAGCTCAACACTATTCTGAACTATGAACTTGGGACATTTAGGCAATTTAGAAGCTCTGACTTTACTTGTTTTATGTCTTTACAGAAAAAGCAACCAGCATTTTCAGATGAAGATAAGCAATGGAAACCTCCCTAGTATTTAATTTTATCCATTTGAATCACAGATCCAAGAGAAGTGACAACCACTTGCTTTATATTAGCTTTAGCAAATCCTGGGAGAATAATTTACATAGGCAATCATTATGTCAATAGACTGGCATACTTGCTCTGTTCAGCATCTATTTGCAACAACAGATCACACAATCTAGTTACTGATTGATATGATTTGTTGCTTGTTAAATGGCCTTGAATAATTGTAAAAATGAAAAATGAATTAAAAAATATACATGTATATCAGATATGATACATACAGGATAAAAAAGTGTTCCAAAAATCCAAATTTACCTTTAATTCACCTTCATTTTACCACACCACTTTTTTCCAAACAAAGCATGTATAATATTTTTTTAAGGGAAAGGCTTGGTTAGTATTTTGATAAATATATCCTATCCTTTCAGGGATTGCACCCTCTAACGCGTTTCACTCAAAGGAGCTCATTATTAGAACTCGAAATGCTGATTTATGAGAAACAAAGAAATAGAAGAAAAAAAACCTTGATATAAAATTAGACTGTCTGGCCCTATGTTCATATATGATAACACACTATTAAATGAAAAAAAGGTTTTCAAAACATTTGTAGACATTCATAAAACTACTGTAAGTTAGCCAACAACAATTTTTTAGTTCGATTTTTTAAAGTAAAAACTTCAATTAGGTTTTAAGAAACCCTGTAATAAATGACATCATGAAAAAATTTTAGTGTCCTAGGGCCCAAAAACAAACTTGGTATTTATATTATATACTAGGTCTATTGGCATGAGCTCAATGAAATACTGTATTATTCCAATCACAAACATGCCTCCCAAACAGGGTGGATAAAAATCAATGAGAGAATAAAAAAAAAAATCAGATGTGTTTTATTTAATCTTTTTTAATTTTTGGTAAATAAATCCCATTAATCCATTCCCAATGTCATGCTTTCCCAGAGGTTTTTTAAGATTATTAGGCAGTTTCTCTGCCTACAAGATATTATCACAGATGCTTGGTTTACTTCTGCAGTTCTCAAAACTGCATTTGACTCAGCAGAGATCACATGCCTCTTCTTCACAGCAAAAATGTTAGGACATGAACAGCGTTCAGAAAAAGACATTAATCCTATTGTTCTACAAACCTATGAATACAGAATCAACCCCTTCAGTGCTAAGTTTCAAGAAGTTCAGTGAATAGAATAGAAACAATATTTTTCTAATTGTTTGGAGTGGAATAGATCTGCACAAGAAGAAAGTGAAACTAAGTGTGAAGAGGGAGGGCGTTCAGTTGAATAAATGTATATATTTTTCTCCTTCCTAAGTATAACAGAAAAGTTGTCCAAATATGAATGATTAACTTAAACTGGGGATAAAAAAACTAATATAAAAAGTTGTTATTCTAAAAATCTTCATCTACTTGCATATTGAAGTTATACCAACAAGAATTAGTCTTTATGTAGAAAAATATGATTTAACCTCCCTAGCGCTCTTGCAAGGTCCAGATTTCTGTACCAAAAGCACACCATAGACTCTAATGGAATATTTTAATGTTGTAGGCCTGTAACTTCCCAAAATATGACCGTACAAGGGTCTAGTAGACATCCTGAATGTAATAATATTTGAAACACACAATTATTATAAATAAAAGTACATAAAAAAATGAATAAAAGGTTTATCATTTGAATGATAAAATCTTTTAAATACTTATTTAGTATGAAAGCAAATAACCAATTTACATTTGAATGTCCC
>CM070032.1:150195603-150211192 GCA_036250615.1 Ptychadena robeensis
TTGGCACTTCTAGTGTCATTAATGAAAACATAGATTCCTGGTGGTAGGTCCGCTTTAATATCATTGGACACATTGCTGCTAAAATTCCCATGTTTTATATGCAGTCCTTACTTTGTTGTTTGTTTACTTGTTGCTGCATTGTTTCATTGTTGGATACAAATCAGTCACATCTGGTGATTTGTACATTTCTGTTGGAGACGACTAAAGCAATAAAAATGCTCCTTTTTACATGATGCTGTTCATTTCCAATTGCTCTCACAGTTTATGTAAAGTCTTCTTATTATCTTCACAGTGTGGCACATTTCAAAGGACCTGAAGTAATGTAATAAACCAAAGTTTTAAAAGAAACTGAAGGCATCATATGCTAATGTTCCTAATGTTCTGTATATGGCATTATGCCACCCAGTGTTTTGTATTTGACAGAAACATGCCATGAAATACATATGGAGACTCCTCAGATGACTTAATTCTACTAATGGTCTGGTTGTTATTTTAAACAAATAGCTACACAATAGGTGGATAGGAATGCAACAACTGTGCAGAAAGTCACAATAGACCTTACAGTAGAAGCAAAGTTCACATTTTATCTTATCTAAGGCTTTACTAAATGTAGGAAAAGCTCCTAACTTCTCCATGGCTCCCGATGTTCCTCAAATCTGTTTCTTTATCTGAACCATCCACGGTTCCTTCGAACATGATCAATTGATCCTGCTCAAAGCGCTGAGATATTGGTTAGCCTAAAACTGGGAAACCCGGTCCCCATTGTACAGTAATTGATGTTCCTATGTGGTGCACATTGATTACCGTATGATTGACCCGCGATCAATTGATCGCCGGTCGATTGCACAGGAATCTACCCGTGTGCCAGTTTTAGGCTAACCAATATCTCTGGGATCTTGTCAAAAGGGCAATGACATCGCTCTCACCTTGGTGTTATAAATAAAAGTCTGGGTAAATATATGTTACAAAACACATATACTAACAATATACAGTTATCTCAAGTAACTTGATGTGCCGATACCATTGGATCAGAGTGTCTTCACTTTACAGGATCTACATGATTTCACTTCTACAAATTAACATGATGGTGGTGGTGGAAGGGGGAGGGTTCAATAAAGAACTTCCAACAGCAAGTTAGATGGAAGCTAAAGGTAGCCATACGTGGGTCGACTTTTGCACGATCGTTTGTCGATACGATCGCCTTGTGTGATTAAAATAGTCAGTCAAACATCCATCGATTGTTCCCCCACACACTGTGATCAATTTACAACTGATTGATTCCTTTTCTGTGCACACGCTCCATAGTACCAGATACAAATTGAAAGAAATACCAAGAAAACTCATTAGATACTTGAACTATCAACAGATATTTACCAACATTACCATTATCCAGTACTGAGTCACTATGGGCTTGTTTCCATTGTACTTCGGGACCCCTACGCTAAGCGTATACGCTTAGCAGGGGTCCCGACGTATCCCATAGACTCAGCCTGCCGACGGATGGTCTGTTTACACATCCGCCGGTGTAAAGGCTGAACGTACTCGACTACGTTCAACCTTAAGCTAGCCATACACAGTCGGATTCCATGGCCGATCGATCACCTCTCCGATCGATTCCGGCGATCTCAGCGGGAATCGGAGGTCCGATCGTCCGATCGCTACATACCACCTTGTCCCACGGATTCCTGGACGATTCCGTGTCCGATCGCTTACTTCCCAAATGGCAACTCCCCCTGATGTGTGCTGAATCGGATCAGAAAGACCAACATGTTGGTTCTCTGTCCGATCCGATTCTGGGCCCCCAAACGATCGGACGTGATGGGACGGACAAGGTGGGCTTCACGCGATTCCAGGACGATCGTTTCGCGTGCACGCGTCCGGAATCGATCATCCCGGAATCCGATGGGAATCGGACCCGTGTATGGGGGCCTTTACACCGGTGGATCGGCTCAGCGCAATGAAGACAGACCCGTCCGCCGAGCAGGTAAGTCTATCTGTTACGTGTACGCTTAGCGGAGGGGTCCCAATGCAATGGAAACAAAGCCTATGTATGTAAATGCCAAATGTAGCATTTAACTGAAAACAATAAAAGGCGAGAATTTCATGTTTTGACAATTTTGGACTCATTAGCAGGCTTAGTGTGAGTATAATAACTATTAATCCCTCCATGACACATTTGGTGTCAAAGCAAACATATTCTGTAAACGTTTTTTTCGTACTAATTAATATTCTTGGCTGTGACTACAACTTCTAGATTTTTTTTTTTCACATTTCCAGAAGGACTTGTTTATTCCAGCCTTTATATTCATATAACTGATCAACATAATATAATGAAATAAATATAATATGAGAACGGGACCCCTATCTACCTACCAACCGGCTTGATTAATTTACCCAACTACTATTATCAACATAATACTACGCTATGTGGCTGGCTAATTGATGATCCTTGGTGCCCCCGTTCCTGGACAGGATCTGGTTCCTATCCGTGGGCTATGACACCTGGCCTTGCCTATTATGGTTCTATGACTGCTTTTCCCTGATTACCCCTGATGAAGTTTTGATAACGAAATGTGCGTTGGGTTGGGAACAACATCATCCGCGACCATTGTTATTCATACTGTCTGTATTTCCAGTGTATATATGTAACCTGATCTCATGCTTTCTGCTATTTTATGGGCCTGATGCCCAATGTTTTTACAATAAACTCACTACGTTATATTTATATACCTCTTTGACCTCAGGGTACACTTTTTGAGCCTTTAAAGTCCCCCCGCCCCTGATTTTCAGGGGGAATCTCCTCGCATCCGGGTTGACTGGGCTCGTCCTTGTCTCCCGGTGCTAGACTCGTAGCCCTATATTGTTTGGGATGCTGGCTCTACTGCCTTAGAATAGAAGCTTTTTGGTTCTTTAGATCTACCAACAACTCTGTAGTGCTGGGTCCTCTGTGATTGAACACAGGTAGACTTGATGGTTTAGAAAGTCCCTCATATTACATGGTTTTGGTAAATCAAAAGGAGATCTAAAGGAAATCTGAAGGTAGCCACACACGGCTCGATAAAGTAACAGATTAGAGGAACATAGGGCGGCGTGCACGCTCACAGCTCCCGATTCTCCTCCCATCTGTTACTTCATCTGAGCCATCCACGGTTCCTTCGAGCAGGATCAATGTATCCTGCTCGAAGGACATCGACCAAACAGGTTTTTAACATGTTGGAAAACCTTGGTCGAAATCCATTGCATTGAATAGGGAATCCGCTGACAGATGGAGCCAGAGACACAGAGCAGCTAAACACAAGCTGTGTGTTCAGCTACGGATGTGTCTGTGTAAAGGGGGCGTGGCCAACACGGATCCAGATAGCTCTGCCAGAAGAGAGGTGGGCTGGCTGGTTCCGTGCTGTGTGTCTCCAGCTCAAGTACAGCGCGCTCCCAGCCAGCCGAAGAAGCTGGCTGCCGGGGGACCGGGAAACCGGGTCCCCATCGTCCAGTAATTGATGTGCCCATGTGGTGCACATTGATTACTGTACGATTGACCCGCGATCAATCACAGCGTGGTGACGTCACCATGCTGTTATTGATCGCCGGTCGATTGCAAGGGAATCTACCCGTGTGTGGCCAGCTTTAGTCGGGTGAACAATAATTTTATTGGTCATGACTACACTTTAAACACATGAGCTAAGACTAGGTTATTTTTTTCTTCAAAATAAGGTACTGTGAAGGATAACTGACCCTAATCTGTACGTACAATTTTTTTTTTTTATTCCTAAATCACCTTAAGTACAAGGACACAATGGTTGCTCCAAACATCCTCTTATATACTAAGTGAATAGGCTTATCTAAATGGATATAAAGTCAACGCAAGTGTACTGTAATAAATTAAGGATTTTCAGGAAACCTGATGTTGCAGCTATTCCAAACCTGATCCTTTCATTAATAGATGCCATAATGTCACTAAGGGCTTGTTTCCACTATACGTCGGCACCCCCTCCGCTAAGCGCATTGCTTGGCGAAGATCCCGACGGAGCACATAGACTTTACCTGCTCGGCGGATGTCTAAACACAGCATCAGCTGAGCAGGTAAAGTCTATGTGCTCCGTCACAGAGGCTCAACGTACTCCACTATGTTCAGCCTTGCACCGGCGGAATGGCTCAGCGCAGTGAAGACACAGCATCCGCCGCTTAGCGGAGAGGGGCCCGACGTAGAGTGGAAACATAGCCTAACATAACAATACAACACACAAAATACAGTATCAAACACCCTTCTTCCAGCAATAGAGAACTAATGCATCCAGGTCAGAGAGACAAATGTGCAGAAGCAGCCATGTAAACTGTTCAAGAGGTGGGATGACTCTGCCTAGGTCTGCTTCAGACACATTGCATGACCTATATGTTCCTACATAAAATGTGTAATTTGACATTGAGGGAAAATTGATGCTCATAATAAATTGTTGGATCAGTGCTTTTATTTAGTAGTGATGAGCGGCATAGGCAATATTCGAATTCGTAATATTTCGTGAACAATTTCACCAATTTTCAATTCGGTATTGAATTGAATGTTCAAGTGTATGGCCATGAATTGCGAGAATATATTCACAATTATATTCGCATTGCAATTACCTTCAAAATGAATGGTCACATGGTATTTTCGCATTCCGCCATCATATTTGTGAATCTTGCGAATTCTCAAATAGCCGATATTTGTCGAATATATATACAATTCGAAATAAATGTCTGGGTTAATGGTTCTCAATAGTTCTTGGAAGTAAAAAGAGCAGAATGCATTGCTGTGCTGGGTAAAATGGCATTACAGCGGGTCTTAGTGTAAGGGCAGCTGCCTCCATCATGCTCTAGGAGATGTCTGCACGTCTATGGCTAGTCTCCCTTAACTGCACAAAACAAATAAGGAGTTATAATTGTGTCTATTTATAAGTACTCAACAGATGCTAGATTCCGGATGACCACATGTTCTGGGAAAATTAAAACCACTTTTTCAGGGTTGCAAGACAGCAGCTGTGAAGGGATTATAAACTTTTTGATGGGAGTTAGCCCATTACCATCTGATAAAAGTTTGCTTAAATCCACAAGCTATTGTAATGCCTGTATACAACATATGCAGTATCATTTTAAACTATATTGATATCCATAATATTTTTACAATTTGGATAGAGCAATGGAGAATTTAGATCATTTGTTGGGGGTTGTTGTAAAATATAGGGTTGACCCTCTATACTCCCAATGGAATAGGAAGTTGTGATATATCCACTCTCTGAGCTACTCTATAGATCATCCTATAGTCCCAGTTACATCAACTGTTTGTTCACCTATGAGATGCAACAAGGAAATTGAGATGTAACCAGAGATGGACCAAATTTTAGTAATTGAAGGATTTGACACACAATTGAAGGATTTGACACACAGGCAAATGAAAATGACATAAATGTAATTTTAAACTATTAAAATATAGCAGAATAATATTAAAGAGAGATTTAGACATTATTGGCTGTGTGTTGAGTTATTTTGAGTGGGCTGCAAATTTATACTATATAAGATTTACACTGACAAGATTACAATGTATTGAATCATATCATTCAGTGTTGTCACATGATAAGATATTATAATCTATTTACCACAATGTAAGGTGTGTACTTAATTTTGTTAGATACTGTAAAGCAGTATTCAGGGGTGGTCCTAGGGAGAGTGGTGCCCTCTGACGCACCCCCCCCCCCTCCCGAGTCTCACCTCAAACCCGAGGAGGGGTGCTCGTGAGGTGAGAGAGAGCGCTGGGGGGAGTCTACTCCTTCTCTCTCCCCCTGCATAGATACAATTTCCCCTGTGCATTGATAAAATTGCAGGTGCCTCCCCCTAGAACAATGCTGTCGTCCGTGCTTAAAACCGCCACTGGCAGCATTTTGTTTTGGTTGCCTTAACCCTGTTACTTACAAAAGTGAAGTTAATGGGTTGAAGGCTAAAAATTTAACACAATGACATGGTGCAATGATCAACCTTTATTCACCTTTATCATTCTCCCTACTTTGATACAGTAGCCTGATAGTTATCATTATAATTCTGGGGGTTAGATACACTAAAAGGTAATTGAAGGTTTTCTTCAACTCTCCACTCTAGTCCACACTGTCTGTTACCCACCTATGATGAATACACTTGACTAAAAGCTAAAATAACACCCACATGTAATTCTTCACTACTGAAAGTGCTGCATTTTAATAAAGGAAGGGGATGGAAATGGACTGTCAGGTTGGGGGAAATGGGTTAGATTATACTAGATGTCCTCCAGCTAGAAATAAGGAAGACTCTTGATTTGCTGAAGTTTGTAGAGAGGAAGAGAAGGAGAACATCAGTCTAGTCTAAAAAAAATTTAACCATTGTTCAAAACGTGTTTTAATTGGCTGTATGACCACATATACAACTAATCCTTCATATATCATTAAGTCACTAAACATTTTCATTATAGGTTTTCTGGTCCTTTAAATAAAGGGTGTTGGTACAAACTTATATTTTGGGACTGGTGCAATAACATATTTGTGCTACATTGGAGAAACCCTGTGAGCTCTTATCTCCTTTCAAGTGGATTTCAAGCCGACATCGATTCCTTGCAGCTTCGAGTCACCATCTGAATCAGAACAATTCATGAAGCATGACACACAAATCCATTTGCCTTGGAGAATATAATAGAAAAATAATGAGCAATTTGTTACAGGAGCTTTTCTGCAACATTTCTTAAAATTGGCAACCACACAGCTTGACGTTGTCATTTATTTAGTTATTTTTCTTTTATTCTCTTGAAGTTGCTTAAAAACCAAAGAATGTGTGTGGCAACATATCAAATGTTGAAATAGGTACATTTGATTGTCTTATGAATTTAAATTTGATGCCAACAGCAGCTGGCACAGGGGCCGCAAAATGTTGAAAAGATGTGTAAAATATAACTGGTGGAGCATCTGATAAGTAATTAGATCTATTGGCATCAGATCATTAACAAAATTAAGGCCCCCATACACGTAGCGAGTGGGGGCCGACAGACGAGCAATGGAGTGCAGCATGATGCTGCGGCTTGCTACGTGTATGCCTCGTAGGTATATAAAAATACCTTGTTTGAACCTCGTAGAAGTAAAGATGTTGAGGGGTACAAAAATCTGTGAAAAATTTTGTAACAATTTCCTGATGGGAAGTTGTAAGTGATGATTTTATCATCTACATCAGTGGTGGGCAACTGAGTTGAGTGCGGCCCTCGGCATCACTAAAGGGCCGCACATAACATTGATCCAGACCCTCCCCCTGTTGACATATCTCAGCAGGCGGTGGACCAGATCCTGACAGGCAGTCAAAACCTGAAAGCAACAGGCAGGGAATTTGAAGTTCTCTGCGAACAGGCAGACAGCTGACTTTTTTAGCCTGTTCGCAGATGGACACGGACGATGTTCAGCCATCACTACCGAAGAGTCAGAAATTCTGTTTGTAATCCATATACTGGTATACCATGTCCTTTTAGAGTAAAAGAAAAGAGATCATCTGGTTATTATTAGTGAACAGCTTAGATGCAAGTATCTGTAATGGTACAAGTAGCTTGCACATCAGGGGGCTTAAGCCAAGTATATGAAAACATTTGAGAAGATTAAAAAAATTAAAGGTTAGTCTCTACAGTTCCCAAATGTTTACAGTACTAAGTATAACAGCAGCAAACCCAAATTACTTGAAATTCAAGATAAGCATATATTGTACATAAAACATATCAATGAACTAATGAAACTGTTTTCAATAACAACAGTATTTAAATGATTTGCAAATAATTGTTTTTGATTTACAGTCAGGCCCATAAATATTGGGACATCGACACAATTCTAAAATGTTTGGCTCTATACATCACCACAATGGATTTCAAATGAAACAAACACAATGTGCTTTAACTGCAGACTGTCAGCTTTAATTTAAATTGAATTCTGGTGAACGGTGTAGCAATTACAACAGTTTGCATATGCGCCTCCAGCTTGTTAAGGGTCCAAAAGAAATGGGACAATTGGCTTTTCAGCTGTTCCATACCCAGTTGTTCCTCATTATCCCAATTACAATGTGCAGATAAAAGACCACGAAAAAGAACTTTGGTGGATAACAGAAGAATTCTTTCCAGGAAGTAGGTGTATGTGTGTCACAGTCAACATTCAAGAGAAATCTTAACCAGAGTGAATACAGAGGGTTCATCACAAGATGTAAACAATTGGTGAGCCTCAGAAACAGGAAGGCCAGATAAGAGTTTGCCAAAAAAGATCTAAAAAAGCCTTCACAGTTCTGGAACAACATCCTATGGACAGATGAGACCAAGAACTTAACCTCCCTAGCGATATGCCCGAACCCAGTTCGGGCAAAGGCACACTGCACCTACCGAACTGGTTCCGGGCACATCGTGGACTCACCGCTCCGCCGCCTAATCGCCATCTTGCTTCTTTCTTTCTCCGGCTTCTTCCGGGTCCCGAGTGACGTGTGAAGCCCGGAGGCGGGGACCCGGTCGCCTTTCCCTTTTTTTTAAATCTTTTTTTTTTTTACTTTTGAGCTGGATTATTGAAATGTCTTTCTATAATCCCTCTCAAGTTGAATCCCGCTCATCGAAACCGCTTCCACTGAGCGTGCGGCTAGTGGGAGCATCTTCGGCTGGCACACGAGCCGTTCCGGAATATCCGAGGTCTTCCGGCTTATCTCCCGTGAATCAGCTCTTCCTCTGCCGATGACGTCATCCTGCGGCGGGAGCTTTAAAGGTAACAGAAAACTTTTTTTTTTTCTTTAGATTTTTTTTTTGTCATTTTGATCTTAATTTTTTTTTCTTTTTTTTTTTTTGATTGGATGGATAAATGTTTTATCCAATCCAAAATCAAAGAAAAAAGTGTAAAAAAAAACCTTTTTTTCAAAAAAAAAAAAAAAAAAAATTTGTTTCCCCCCCCAATTTTTTTTTTTTCTGTACATCTAAAGAGAACCGGCCAAGCGCTTTATATTCTGATTTGCGAATGATCAACCAGCTCAGTCGGGTATCGGTCTAATGCTTGGTGATCAATTGCAATGAACGCTCCCACCTGAAGCAAGTACTGTGCGGGTCATTCTGATCGTAAATCACACTGCGTCCCAGTGCCGGAAGCAGTCGCACCACCCTGGCTCTCTGTGTTCCTGCAGTCATTTCTACAAAGCTGCAGGCACCCAAAAGCCTTTCCGTTCCGCCGGAAAGGCAAAATCACTGTATCACTTTTGGTACAGAAATCTGGCACCTCAGTGAACCGCCAGGTAGGGTTAACTTGTACCAGAATGATGGGAAGAGAAGAGTATGGAGAAGGAAAGGAACTGCTCATGATCCTTCACCTCACCAGTGAAGCATGATGGTGGTAGTGTCATGGCGTGTGCATGTATGACTGCCGATGGAAATGGTTCTCTTGTTTTTATTGATGATGTGACTGCTGACAAAAGCAACAGGATGAATTGTGAAGTGTTTCGGGCAATATTATCTGATTCTCATATTCAGCAAAATGCTTCAGAACTAATTTGAAGGCACTTCACAGTGTAGATGGACAATGACCCAAAGCATACCGCAAAAGCAACCAAAGAGTTTTTCAAGGGAAAAAAGTTAAATGTTATGCAATGGCCAAGTCAATCACCTGACCTGAATTCGATTGAGTATGCATTTCACTTGCTGAAGACAAAACTGAAGCGAAAATGCCCCTAAAACAAGCAGGAACTGAAGATAGTTGCAGTAGAGGCTTGGCAGAGCTTTACCAGGAATGAAACCGAGTGTCTGGTGATGTCTATGTGTTCCAGACTTCAGGCTGTAATTGTCTGCAAAGGATTTGCAATCAAGTATTAAAAAGGGAAAGTGGTTATTATTCTGTCCCATTACTTTTGGTCCCTTAACAAGTGGGAGGCACATATGCAAACTGTTGTAATTCCTACACCGTACCCTCAAATTAAAGCTGAAAGTCTGCAGCTAATTTACCACGTTAAATTTTGGGTTATCGGGCAATATGATTTTATATTTCCCCATGAAATATAACAGTCATGGTGCTTGAGGTAAAAGAAAAACCTCTGTAACCAATGGCATTCTCTGTTTTGAATGCTAACCGGTGGATGATAACGTGCCATTCACTGCTTTAAATTGTGTTTCAGTTGGATCTCTTTTTTTATTTGTCCCCTTACCCCATACACCACATACAATTACCATGCAATTTCTGTACAACCAACTTTTCTTCTACCAAAACCATGTAGTATGAGGACCTTTCTACACCTTCCAATCACTATGTATTCTATCAGGGAGGTCACTATACTACATAGTTGTTGGTAGGTCTCATGGAAATTGTATGTAGTGATCTCAAGGTGTATGGGGGGCTTTGGTGGTATGAAATGGAAACTGCTTTTTAGTTTGGAGTTTTTTTTTTTTTTACCTTAACTCTTTCTCATTATTTGAAAAGTATATGTTTTCTTATTACATAAATATGATTAATTTGTTTTTCCTCCAATGAAAGATAGGTGTTGCCAGGTTGGTATTAAATCAAGGTAAGCACTTCATATAAAGTGGGAGTAGGGAGTAAATGATTATTAGTCCACTAATTAGTCCGAATGAACTATACTGAAAATAGAAAAAAATAAATAAAAGACTGTTACGCAGGGGTGGGCAAACTTTTTGACTTGTGGGCCACAATGGATTTTTAAACCTGACATAGGGGCCGGAACAAAAGCCTGCAAGGGCCGCCCGGCATAGGGGTTCTAAGTCCTCGTACCTAGGACAGGAAATGTAAAAAGTTTATGGAAAAAGAAATCAATTAACAAATAGAAGCTTTTGATAAAAAAATTATAAATAGAAGCTTTTGATAGAGAAACGTAAACATTCTATTGCAGCAAACTATGTCCTCTATGAAACAATCCAAACAATGATCCTCTAGGTGTTATCTTCACTTATTGCAAGGAATGAGGGGAGCCAGAGCATCTTGACACCAATGTGACAAAGGGACAAATTAAAAGACTAAAGGGCTAGTCTTGGCCACCAGGCTTTAGTTTGCCCACGTCTCCTCTAACCATTAGAAGAAGAATACAGTGTCAACAAACCAAAACTGGAGCTAACCAGATGAATGGTGGTATATCCGAAAAACTAAAAAGGGTAATGATGTCAAGTATTAGTAAAGTAGTAATAGCAGGGTGGATAAAAATCAATGATTTTTTTAAAAAAAATAAAAAAAATCTGATTTTTTTTATTTAAATCGGATTTTTTTTATTTCAATTGAATTTTTTAAAGATAAAGTGCTTTTAGAGGAAAATATATTACCATCCCAAGGTTATTTCATGATGAAATAAAGATTGGTTTTTATTATGTAGAATAAGGCTTTATATGTTTATTTTTTTGGGTAAATAAATTCCATGAATCCATTCACAATGTCATTCTCTTCCAGAGGTGTTTGTAAGATTTTATAATCAATAAAACTACACTCTTAGATGTATAGTGGCCAACATCCCAAAAATAATAGACAGAAGTTGATGATGGCATAAACACATCACCCAAAGTTTCCCCTTGAATAGACAAGGGTGAGGGGACTTTAAGGGACACTCACTATGTCAAAGCAATACATGCATTATACACAGTGCAAACAATGAAGTAATGACCATCTTATCAATAATGCACAATGTTGCGGATGTACACATCTGTATGTGCTGTTAGACAATTAAAATAGTTCAAATGGCGCAAATTTGCACCATTTGGACTATTTGAATTGTCTAAGCAAGTGTACATCCGCAACATTGAACATTGTTTTTGATTGATATGATGGTCATTACTTCATTGTTTGCACTGTGTATAATACATGTATTGCTTTGACATAGTGAGTGTCCTTTAAAGTCCCCTCACTCTTGTCTATTCAAGGGGAAATGTGGGTGAGGTGCTTATGCCATTATCAACTTCTGTCTGTTTTTGCAAGATTATTGGTCAGTTTCTCTGCCTACAAGATATTATTACAGATTCTTGGTTTACTTTTGCAGTTCTCAAACCTAAAGCCCCCCATACACGTCTAGATTTTTCATCCAATTCAATCAATTTTTTTGGTTGATTGGTTGAAAATCTATGTCAGCCCACATGGTTAGATCAACCTAAACCAATTAAAATTGGGAAAAAAAATTGATTGAAAAAGGATTGGACGTGTTGGTAAATTTAAATTGGTTGTATTGAAATGCATTAAGCTAGCCATACACTCTTAATTAATTAATTAATTAAATTAATTAATTAAAAACTCTTAATTAAGAGATTAAAATTACGATCCATTAAAACAGACCAATGTATCCCGACGGCGGTATCGGTTTGGATCGTAATATTCAGCAAAAAAGCTACCACATTGAAAATACAATTTACGATCGTATTTTTTTTTTTTACACGAGGATGTCATCGAAATTAATTGACGTTTATATCGGCCATTAGGATGTATTTTTTTTTTTTAAAGGGGAAGCCTCGGCAGTAATTGGTCGGTAAACACTATGAAAACATAGTGAAGTTTCCCGATGTTCCCAGACCAAATTTTTCAACATGTCCAATAAATTACGATCGTAAAAAACGGCAATTACGATCGTATTTAATCGGTTGTACCATGTGGACATGTGCAGATTTCAGGACGATAAAATGCTTTCATTGGTCGGTTTTAATGGATCGTAATTTCAATCTCAGAGTGTATGGCCAGCATTACACTTTAAGTCTATCTACAGAAAAGTTGATCAAATATCTGTTACTACAGTTAAAAAACATACAATCAATCACAGACTTCCCTGACCCCTAAAAATTTTTCTTTTTAAGTTGATTGAACAGAAAATCTAGACGTGTATGGGGGGCTTAAGTGCAACAGAAAAGTTGTCCAAATATAAATGATTAGCCTAAACTGGGGATAAAAAGAACTAATGTGAAAAGATGTTATTCTAAAAATCTTCATCTACTTGCATTTTAAAGTTACACCAGCAAGAATGATTGATTTCAATCAGTTTGATTTAAATCAAGCCTTACTGACTAGTGATTTAAATCAAATCCACCCTGAGTAATAGTATCGAAAAAATAATAAAGGTTTAACCTTAACACAGATTATACTAGTGTGAATGGTAGAACATGTTTTATATGAGATCATGTCTACCATAGAGCACTGCTTTGCACTAGCAGAGTTACTAATAGAGAGCTACAATACTTAAACACGCACATAGGTATTCCTATTTATAATTAGTTATTCAATTTCCTGTTATTGACACTTATGTAGTCCACTGATAGCCATGATGAAAGTGTTTAAACACTGTTCACGTGTCAAGGAGAGAAATGTTTGTCTCTTGGAAACATATATTGTGAGTGATATCTTGAAAAAGATTAGATATATGTATAAATCTTTCCATTGTAATCTGTCGCTTAGGGGAACCTTTATAACATAAATAGAAATTTAAATTTTAAATAAATTGATAGTTATATTAAATGCTTTGCTAAATTCTACAGAACTTGTATAAGTGGACAGTCAATTGAGCATTATATAAAAAATTTTTTAGATACCATATGTCCATGTGCATCACCCATAGGAGACTACATATACCAAGATTACTTGTACTGGGTGCCCAAAAATGCCCATTTGAATAAATTGTGTGCCCATATTTTATTTAGTACACTAGCACTCTATTAGCCCATTGGGTTGTGATGATAAGGCTGTAAACATGACAATGTTGAATGCCGAGTCAGTTACTAAAAATAAGAAATACTTCCTGAAATTGGATAACTAATAAAATACAATGAATGAGATGTTTCTAGACAGACATGTGGCTTATCTTAACTTTCCAGATGATTTACGATATATTTATACAGGTGGATGTGTCTTAAATATTTTCATCAGTGGTAGCTACGTAAATACCCCAAGGCACATGTCCTTGGGACATCCATCTCCTGCCGGCCATTTTTCACTCCCTCCACTTATTTTATTTGGCTGCAGCTGTATTAAGCCTGCCCTACACACACCGATCACCGGCTGATTTTGCCGCCGACCGATAGGCGCGCGGCCACCAATCGGGGGTGCCCACAAGGGGCGACAGACATGTCCAATGTTCTTTGGCCGATGCCATTAACTTCATAAAGGACCGGCGTCTTCATTGAAGGTAATGGCCGGCACACAAAGGGTGCCCGCCAATGCTTCCAGCTCGGAATAGCAGCGTCATCACGCTGCTATTCCAGACTGATCTGAACAGCTCTGTCGGCACCCACTCGGTGGGTGTATGGCAGGCTTTACACTGGATGACTGTGGACACCATAAGTACAGACCAACCCCTACTAATTTAACACACAATATGAATAGATAGTGGTTGTAAAATTGCCCTTTAATTTTAATTTCTAAATACATTTAGTATTCAGTTTTCCATTATGAATGATTGGTCCTAAGGCCACTGAAAAATAGCCTTGCTTTAAATTGTTTATACAGTACATTTGTGCAGCTGTTAAAAGTCAATATACATTTTTCTATAAACTAGCCTAGTTAATTGAATATAGAGGAAGCAGCCTACTTTATGTGAAAGAAAGGCTAACACACACAGACAATGGCTTAGGGAAAAGTCAGAAGACATTTTAAACAACAAGCCTTTCGCTGTAGGTCAAACTTTAAAAAAGCACAGTGTAAATCATTTTAATAAGTGTTGAAATTTCCTTTTGGCCATTGCAGTTTACATCAAATCAGTAGGTTTATCCAAAAAACAAACAAGGATTTTCTGTTTGGTAAACCGTAATTGGAAATAATCTAATCATGCGTTTTGCCAAACGCTAGCAGTCTTTCTAGTCAGCATGTAGCAGAATTAATTCCACAAACTGGCACATGTCTTGTGTAGTGTATAAATACATGGAAAATAGGTCACACATTGACCCAAGTGCTAAGTAGGTTGCATATTTTATTGTTCACTCTTTAATATAATCAACAAGCTGTTTTTTGTCTTACAAAAACAGATTAAATCTAGCTAGTAGTTCCTACAAGGGTTATTTAAACATGTCAAGGCCCCCCATACACCTAACATTATTACCATACAAGGTCTGTACAAACAACTTTTGTTCTACTAAAACCATGTAATATTGCATGGTGCATGCTGGTACTCTTTTTCATATGCTCTGGTCTTGCCCGATTTTGCAGGATTATTGGGAACAAGTGATTAAATTTTTGCATGATACCATGAGTTCTCCGGTGGCACTGGACCCTAAACAGTGCCTCCTAGGTGTGTTGGGGGAGCTTGGACTTAGGAAAGCTGAAATCCGATTTCTGAATACTGCGCTGTTCCATGCTCGTAAACTGGTACCGCAGCTCTTGTACAGTCCCACTCCCCTCACGCTAGCTGTATGGAAAAAATCTGTAAATGATGTACTGCCTATCTTGAAATGTGTCTATATGAATAGATAGGGGGTGTGAATCTAAATTTGATCAAATCTGGGGCTTGTGGATGTCAAAGGTGGAGTCATGCTTGGTGGATATGGCACTTCTATCCTCTGGTTAGCTCTGATGCCCTGTATTTGCTAGAGATGCTCCGATCAGCATTTTTGGGGCCGATCACCGATTACCGATCACCAAGA
>CM070032.1:150214710-150230734 GCA_036250615.1 Ptychadena robeensis
GGTCGGTCGGGCAAAATTCGTACGAAAAATCGGAACGTGTATGGGGGGCTTTAGTCTTTAATAATAAGGTGTAGACTGGGAAGGGCTCCGTGTGTCTGCAGCTCTTCTACAGAGCCGCAGGCACACAGAGAGGCGACGGGCGCAGACTGATCAGCGTTTAAACTGCGCTCCCGAACTGCGTTCGGGCAAACCGCCCAGGAGGTTAAATCACTAAATTTTACCTAATATCAACTTTTAAAACGATGTCCCTACTCATAACATCTTCACTTGCCTACTCCAAGACTTCTCTAGGACCGTACCACCTCTCTAGAACTCCCTCCCTCCTCCCAGTAGGCACGCTTCAGTGTCACTAACTTACAAAAGACAAGCCTATAGAACATTGCATGCAAATAAAATAAATTTTCAGAGCATGCATAATGAATATGTGCAGTACAATACTCCTCTTGGGCTTTCTATCTATTCACGAGAGCTTTGTGCATTTTATTATTTTCTTCTTCATTTCTTAAATCTTCATTTTTATTACTATATGGTATGCACAGCAGTTCCATAGACCTTAAAAAATATATATAGAATATCAAATTATTATTTTAATGCAGGCTATGGTTAAGACGCATGTTTTGACATAAATATCACTCTATGATGTTACCTGGTTGGGCTTGTTCAAATATTACACTCTACCTGACAATTGTAGGGATGGTTGGAATAATTGCATATGATAATCTATTTGATGAGATATATCATATTGTTTTGACTATTAGATGCTCCGATGTATAAGATGGACCTTCACCAAATCTTTTCACCCAAAAACACTTGTGGGGAATTGGCTGCTTTGCCAGTTGAAGCTCAGAATGGGAGTGAAGGAGGTAAGGAAGCGGTCAGAGGCTGTATCTTCCTACTGCTATTGCTGTCTGTATGTCAGCCGGGTGGATCTTCCCTCTGACAGCTTTGGCTAAGCTCGAGCCAGGCATACACGGCTCATTGAAGAAACAGACTAGAGCAACTCTAGTCTAATCTGTTACAAGATTTGAGCAATCCACAGTTCAAACATGTTGGAAAACCGGAACCCCATCGAACGGGAATTGATGTGCAAATGTGGTGCACATTGATTACCGTTCAATTAACTGTGATCGATTGCTGGTCAATTGAACGGGAATCTATCCGTGCATGCCCAGCTTCAGTGCTTGGCCTTATGGCAGATAGCAGCGGCACGAAAAACAGCAGGTGTATAGTCTTTCGGACACACCACAAAATGTTGGTAATATCTTAAAGTACAATACCTAACAATCCAAAGTGGGTTAAAGCCAGATCTAAGACAACATAGATTCCCCTTGCAGAGTCCATGGGTTTTGTTTAAAGGAACAGTTTCTTAAACTGTAATTTCGTCACCAAATAAACTTTTTATATATTTAAAAAAAACAAGGTCAATTAGGTTATCTTCTGGTAGATTTTTCTTTTTTGCATTTATGAAGATTACTGGAAATGTTGACAAGTGCACCTACAATATCCAAGTCTTGTGTTTCCTCATATGACAGGTTTGTGTAGGAGGAAAAACTCAATTTGTCTTGTTTTAGTGCCAGTGTCTTCCAATAAAAATAAGTTGTATACCCATGAAAAGGTTTTGGGCACAAGGCTTGGAATATTTTAGTTGCTAATAAAGTAAGCATTGAGAAAAACTCAAAGCATGTGACAAGCAGAAATAATTGAAAATGAATGCTTCGCCATTATCAGGCAGATTTGACGTGACCTAGGAGCTCTGAATAAACAACCAAAAGGATGAACAACACGTAGGTTTTAAAGTGAAAAAGATATAAACCAACTTTATTCAATTACATATAAAGGTAAAGAGCTGGATACTTAAAAGGATTCCATTGAAACTCAGACAAAGTCCGTAGTGGTATCTTCCTGGTACTACCCAGGTGACAACAAATAGTTAAAATCCAATAAATACAGTAAATATTATTCCTCCATGATTGCCTGTGGCCCCTCGACGCGTTTTGGCCCCGATGGTAGCCTCATCAGGAGGGGGTGATACAGGATCGATATTGAGGGTTAAGATGTTGATCAAATTTTATCTAGGTAGACAGAAAACAATACATTTCTGGGTGCATTTTGAAATATTTGTTGTGTTATTGCCCGGTTGTAAAACCCATGGCCTTCATATTTCATTATACTAAGCAAACAGTCAAGACTAGCAGTGCCTAAAGCAGCAACGCAACTCTTAACCATCAGGGACCCTCCTCCATGATTGACTGTAGGAGCCTATGTTATATTTTCTTTTAAGTTTCTTTTTGCAGGAAACTGTTAAATCATGTTACTGTATAGTCCTGTTTGTCTCCTGTCTAGAGGAAATTCCCACTGAACGATTATGGCTTCTACAGTTTTTTCACACTCCAATCTGGCTTTTCTATGTTGCTGTGTGAGCAGTGGGGTTCTGTTGGGTTTCCTACCCCTTTTAGTTTAGTGCAAGCTAAAGATAGACAGTTAGTTTTTCCTTGACTATGCCGGCAGATGACATCACCACGCACAGCTGGTCGTGCCAGGAATCGGCCATGCACCCTTTGTGTGCCGGCATTTACTCTGGATGGGGAGGCTGGTGCAAAATAATAATACCAATATAATTCTAATTGGAACTATGTTCTGGGACATGTGGTTTGTTTTCTGACATAAATGTGGGGTGCCAATATTTGTTAACATGTCTGTAGGAGGTGGAAGCTCTAAAATAAGGAAACAAAGTTTATATCAATATTAACTCACACAGGGTAGAAAGGCATGATGTGTCAGTAATGGTAAAAAGCTTATAGCTTTGGGGACACCAGAGGCACCTCTGGTTATTATGTCATCTGTCCGCTCTTTTTTTTTTTAGGAAGGGGTATCCGTGTACAGTTCATCTTTAGGCTGTATTTATACAGGCACTCTGTTTTACGGCTATACAACTAACCATTAATGTAGTCCTGAACCCTTTCTTGCTACACTGAGATGTATAATTACAGTATGTATTGCTGCATGTATGGATTTTTGAGACTGAAATATTGATCTATGTAGGAAATTAAAGGGAAAAAATGTAAGAATTTACTACCAAAAAGGCTTCGACTATGTTATGGTTATAAGTGGATGTGGCTTAGGGCAACTTATATCTGGTATCATATCTGGTAGGCTTCGCTTAGCTTTCAGTGCACAAAAGTGCAACAAAACAAAGCTTGTTGGAGATCTGGGGGTTGAAAGTCAGAGTAGGGTAAGGCCGTGTGTCCACTGCTGTTTCCAGTGCCATGGCACATTTGCTGGTGGATTTCCTGTGACTTGCAGGCAGTTTGCCCATGTCATAAGAATTTGAATTAAAATTGCCATATTAAAATCAAATCTAATGTTTTTATTTTATTTTTATTTAGTGTGTGTTGCAAGAGGGGTAGTCCTATACAGCGAGTATATCCCAAACTCTATGGGTTAGTTTCCACTTTTGACGTAGCCCATTATATCAAATGAGCCTGTCCCAACATCCGTCAGTGTAATCCGTTGGTCTCTGTTGCGTTAAAATTGACGTAGATCACTACGTCTATTATGACGCAATGGAGGGGTGTAATCTGTCACTGACGGATACACCCTTCTGTTGACGGAGGGACCTTGACGGATTGAAAAACGTTGTGGAACCAAGCCCTAACTGGAAATCTTATACGCCAGAAAATACGGTAGCTGCACCAGCTTTGCCCTATTTAGCAGGACCATACTGTACCTCTATAAACACAGCTGCAAGAGGTGAGTGAATGCATGAAAGTGAGTGACTATTTTTTATTAATTATTAAAATTTAAAGACAAATAAGTAATGGGGGTATCAATGGGGATTAATTGGGAACTGTTATAGTGACCTCAAGTGAGGTTGACTAAAAACTCAATCTTATGATACATATAAATGAACAGACCTAGAACAAGGTTGAATTATGTGAATCCTTTCAGAACAGGCTAATACTTTCACATATAAGTATGGAAAACAGGCTTCAGAATACAAGGCATGGTTTATTAGCAAATGTTTGGTGAAAATAGAATGAATCTTTGATAAATCTGTTTGCTCTTGTGATTGACCACATAGTGTGGCTGTTAGACAGTAGGCCATAGAGTTAATATAGGAGCAATTGGCGGGTAATTGATAGCCGTCCGCCAACTGCCAATACAATATTTGCAAGAGCTATACACAGCCATAACAGGGCTTGTTTCCACTGATGCGGTTTGCTGCGGTTGTATCCGCGCAGCTACAGCCGCTCCCGCCCGCACCCCAAGCCTTTTGTCATGCGGATGCACGCGGACGTCCGTGCGTTCGGATGCAGACTCTGGGCAGCCCCCATGTTAAGGGATGCGGTTGGTTGCGGTTTCCGCACGAAAGCGCCGTAGGTAGCGTTCACAACTGCACCCTAAACAACGTCCGCATCCATCCGCATTTGAACGCACACAAACGCACCAGTGGAAACTAAATTGAGGTTTCCAATGGATGCGGTTGACTGCGGTTTTAGCCGCACGGTTACAAACGCTAGTAAACGCGCAAAAACGCACCAGTGGAAACAAGCCCTCACTGGGATGTTTAGCTAAAATTCCACTGTTAATGTAAAGTATATTTCTATTATTTGAAAAACATAATAGATTTACAAACATACAAAACACAAATTAGTGAGTTTCTGGCTGCTCAATATTGATGATGTCATCTGAGCCTGGTAGGGTTTATTTTACACCCACTAATTGTAGATAATCTGTAAAATGGAGGAACCCCAAATTTCAATTTAAGCGAAATGTCTTAATTAAGATTGACAATGATCAGCCAAAACACGAAAAACATGGTTCTTGACTGTGTTAGAAGCAGGGGAAATAGGCAAGCATGAGGATCTTTGCCTCTTTGGCAAGGTTAAAAATTTGATGGCTTAGGGAGGGACAGAGCTTCTCTAAAACAGGTGTTTCAGTGCAGTGGTTAGTAACTACTAACAGAAACCCCTAAACTGGTGACAGGGTCACAATTGCCTAAGTCTAACATGTGCATTTCAAAAACAGTATTCCTGAACTATATCTTTAATAAGAAAAAATTAAATCTGCCACACACGTACGGCATGTCAAATTTTTTCTTTAAAATGTTATTTTTTAAACCCTTTTGCACATTTATGTTCAGTGGCATTGCAATTATGTCATTGACAAAGCAGTGATTCCCAACCAGAGGTCCGCTAGAGATCGGTGGGTTTGCACACCAGCAGTGGCGTTAAAGGGGGAGGGGGGGGTTCTGCAGTCTCTGATTTAGCATTTCAAAGCCCCTGAACATGGTATCATCCTCACAATTGCTGAAAATAAAAGGTTGTTACAAAGAAACATTGTTTGCATGTAAGTTAGGAGGAAAGGGGTGTTACCCCAGGGCAGGAGTGTTGTGTCACTTTAGTGAAAAATTTGTTCTAATGCATGTATGTGGGTAGAAGATGGGGTGCCTGGCATTTCTTGGAGACAGGCAGAGTGTTTGCCTGTAATGGCCATCCAGCATAGGTAGCTCAAATTCTTTTGTTTCAAGCACCGTGTATGCTCATGGCCATCTATCTGGCCCATATCTAATGAAGCTATAGCTGTTTTTAAAAACAGGGATACCAGACATGACTGTAAACCACGGTCGATGTCCATTGCTTTGCATGGAGACCGCGGGGTCTCCATGCAAAGCATTGGCCGAGCTGGAGACACAGCAGTGCTGTGCCCCCAGCTCCTTTGATATCAGGCAGCAGCGCAATTGCGTCATTGTGCTGCTGCAGGGAACCTATATCGAGGCGTGTGTTCCCTGCTTAAAAGTTTTGGAACTTTCCAGGATTTTGTTTAAAAGAAACAGAATGGCAGATGTTTACATAGACTTTGTGATCAGCCCACAACTAATTGGATTTTGAAGAACACGTTTAAGCCATGTGTCCACTGCGCACTGTGCCGCTATAATGATCCGGCAGCCCACAGCTTCAAAACAGCACCGTGGGAGCACAGCTCAGAATACGCAGAGTAGACACAAGCCCTAAGAGGTCAGGCCCCAAGGGCTCGGAGCTTCTTTGGGATCAAAATTTTTGCCTCTCTAAATAAATAAGAAAATATATTTAATAACATATTTTGTTATAAAAACAAACATAGTAACATAGTCATCATTTCTTAACATTTCCTTTGCAGCGGATGCGGTCAAACGAAGGTTCAACCTTAATTCTGCTCTAATAGTTCTGCTGATCTCCCACATTTTGCTGTATGCACACACACAGCATGTTCTCTAACAACAACATTTACATGACTGATTGCACATAAATGGAAACATTATTTGTCTTTCTTCCTCTTTTCATTAGGTTTTGCTGCCGTAAAACATGCTTTAGGTCTGACAGATGACACACTAGTATGGTATTAACTGCTGCACTGTATAATATTATAAATCCCACACCCAGCTGTAAACCTCTTCAGAGGCTTAGCCCTGCTCTATAGATTGTAGTTTCCCATAACCTCTGGCATATATGATCCGTACTAACCTAAACCATCAATTAATTCCATACATAATTCATCAGCATTAGCCAAAGTCCAACTGTCTCATTAGACAAAACTTGAAACTTTTATCATTTCGTGCAGCAAAATTGAGCAAACTGGTTATCAAGACATTCAGTTCATTCTGTATCCTCATTGCATTCACTGACATTTATTCCAGGTTGGCTTGCCTGCTTATTTATGTATGTAGTAGCTAGAAGGCATATTCCTTATTCACATTCTCACCATACTCACATCTCACCCGCATGATATTGCATTGCTGCTATTGTCTGTACTGTGGTTCTTAGTATATATATTTATACTATAAAGAGGACTACAAATCTGAAAATGAATGTTCATATTGAGCATGCAAGCTATAACACTGATATTCCTTCATCTATCTGTACCCTGTACAATTGGTTCTGTAAAATCCGCAATTAAAATACTTAACGTGGATTAAAAGACTTATGTTTTCATAAATGGCACTAGAAGTGCCAAAAATAGGGAGGAATGTAGTGAAAAAACCCAAAAACATTCCTGTAATGAGCAATTTAATAAAATAATCCCACAGCTCTTCTCACTTCCTGGTTCATTGTAGGCAGAAATTGGGCAGGACGTCACAGGAAGCTTAGATTTCTCAGTGATCTACTTTGAAAATTCCCATAGAAGATCACTGAATGCCCCCCAGTGGCCACCCGCAATATTGCACCCCCAGTTTCATGTGTTGCCTTCAGCGAACCCGGAAGTGAGGGGAGCTGTGCGGTAATCTTGTTAAAATGGTCATTACAGGAAAGTTTTTGAGTTTTTTTTACTGCATTCCTCCCTATTATTGGCACTTCTAGTGCCATTCATGAAAACATAGATTTCTGGTGGTAGGTCCACTTTTATTGCATGATGCTCTAGTTCAGATCCAGAAATAAACAGCAATGTAATGGGACATTGATCAGATGAGATATTATGCATTTTGTTCTGCCTTTACGGTTTGTGCCACCCAATTCTAGCCATGCCATTCGTACTCATTGTAGACTAAATGTCCTCATATACCTTACAATCTTACCATACAACTTTTCTTCTACCAAAACCATGTAACATGAGGGCCTTGTAAACCTTCCAATCACTATGTTTTCTATCAGGGAGGACCCGGCACTACACAGTTGTTGGTAGATCTAATGGAAATTGTAAGAAGTGCTCTAAAAGTGTATGGGGGGCTTTACCTATGATTTAGGCTATATTTACACAGTATGAGTCCATCTATTACCACTTGACCTTTGTTTCCCTGCAATTTATGGGTGGCTTGTCTACACTTTAGGGTGCGGCCTATTCATTTATAGGGAAACTGCACCTGACACGCCCTCACGTCATTGCATCCACGTGGAAAAAGATGCAGTGGAAACAAGACCTTAGATTGCACGCTTCCAAACAGAAGAGACCTTTCAACAAAAAATGTGTAAGCAAGTTACTCTCACACCATGCCCTCAGAGAAATGAAGGGTTGTTAAACCCAAAGCAAAATCAATTATATTAAACATAGAATAAACTCCCAAATATACCCAGAGATCATACTGCATCCATACATTTTATCCTGGATACATTGACAGTAAAAACATTGCTTGGAATAGTAAAAGTGCTCTTTAATTTTGGTTGATTCTTAGTTCCCAAAAATATCTCTGGGTGCACTAGAATATTCAATACAAGAACATTTTAATTTCAGGATATTTAAGTTTAACCTGGTAGAGCATATGTCAATTATGAATAAAAATGTTATTTGTAAAGTGTAATTATACCCACATGTAAAAAATATCTACTACAGACTACAGGCAATACTCAATACATAAAGGTTATGCCTTCTTGTAGCAGTGATGCAATGTCTCCTTCCATGGGGCTACATGTCCCAAGAAAACTAAGCTATTCATAGACTGGTAGATTCCTGGGCGTTCTACAAGCTACTGTTTATAGTGTAGTGACGTCACCCCACTGCATTTAGTCATCTGTCAAACTTATGGGAATCTTGATTGCCACTCACACATACATTCCTGTAAGATACTTTGGATGGGGGACCCTGGTCCCCATCTAAAGTATAGAGATTGTCCAGAAAAAAACTGTCAAGTCAAATCGACTAGGGACCAACTTGCAGGGCTATTCTGGTCAAACAATACAATTTGAGAACAACCAACCGCCGAACAAGCGCAGTGATTGTCCGGGATCAACCACGGATTGACGATGACGTGTATGGGGGGGCCTTACTTGCTGGACATGCATGCATAAAACAGTGATTCAGGGTGCAAACACTACATATTGGCTTCATAAGTGAGGGTAATAAATTTACTAGGAGGTATTTCCGATAATGTCATGACAGATCCATTATGAGTTGTTTAAATAGACACCTTCAGTTTTGTACTGCTAAAGCTGGCCATACACCTTTTGATTTCTCTGTCAGATATCCTTTACATCTACCAAAGACTATGTAGTATGAGATCCTCTGCGATTGGACACAGGTAGACTTGATGGTTTAGAAAGTCTCTCATATTACATGGTTTTAGTAAAACAAAAGGAGATCTAAAGGAAATCTGACAGAGAAATCTAAAGGTGTAAAGTAAAGTAATCACAAAAAAAACGATCAGTAAATATCCAACTAATTGTATATGTTCCAATTCTATTATCTGTGGGTTTAAAATTACAATTGTAATTAAAAGATGTTATAATTAACCTCATAGGGTAAGCCAATAATTAAAAAATGTAAAATAAAATAACATATAAGCTCCTTACTCCTTAGCCATAAACCTCTGCCATGGATCATATTTAATAATAATGGGGTTGCTTACCCTTTGCAGGGGATATTAATAACAATGACTCATACTAGTCATGTGCACCATTTCTGGGTAAGAATCTTTTCCTTGCCTTTCACCTTATTCTTACACCTGTCTTTGATCTAGGTTAAAAGATCCAGCACAGTTGGATAGTACAGCATTATCTGTCTGATTAAAATAGTGTGCAGAAACTATGTGAACTCCCATGGGAATGCACTGGCCTACATTTAGCCAAATTATTGAGCCCTCATCAAATATGATGACATTATGCTATGCGAGTTTGTGATTTATCTAATAGGAAGTTATTTTAGAGGTTGCCTCCATGTAACAGAATGCAAGTATGTCTAATAATCTTGGATGAAAAAATTGGTTGGTTTAACAGATATGCTTAATCAGCAAAGCAGTTTAATGTATGAATCAACAACAACATTACTACAGGGAGGGTCTGAATTGCTGAATCTAAGGGTAGCCATAGACGGCTAGATTTGTGGCCGATTTTGTAGATGATCAACCGCCGCACGCTCGATCTGTGGCAAAATCGTCCACAAATGTCTCAAATTTCTTAGATCAATCCCATTTCCCATTCAGGGGACCCATCCAAAGTAATGACCAGCACACAAAGGGTGTGTGACCGTTTCCCATCATGACCTGCACGTTTGATCTTATGAGAAATTGGCCAAAAAACGAGATGTCTATGGTCAGCATAAGACTGAGAATTAGCTGTTGATTTTGTGTGTACAAGTGAAATATACATCTGGCAAACATTCACAGCGCATCACTTATTCCTAATTTTGTTATATTACAGTCCTGCAAGACTTCAAATAACAGAGGTCAAGTATCTAACCCAAGGTCTCCTCTTAAATGTACTGAGCCTGTAATTAATTGTTTAAGATTGTAGACTCCGGGTGGTAGAGTTAGGACATCCGCACTCTTTAGCAGCCTGTGTGCTGGTTTTTACCATTACTATTGTATTTTGTATTATCTCATTGTGATGTTCAACTGCAAGGTGTGTTTTTACTACCATTGCGCATGACTTATTGGTGCTATAAAAGTACCCACTAGGACTCAGCCGGTAGGACATTTTAGAGGAGGCCTATGGTTAGATACTTGTGATTCTACTGTTTTGGTATTTTTCCAAAATAAGTTTTCATATGCTGCTTTTGGCTGATCTTATTTGCTGGTCAGTTGTCAGCTAAAACAAGATCAGCCAATCAGAACAGCTGATAAAATCGATCATGTGTTTTTTTCCATGAGTTTTCTTGCAGAACAGGGGTAGGCATCCGGCCCTTTTAGCTTTATTTTCTGACCCTTCTTACATTGTTGAAAAGATGCTTGTTTTCTGCATGCACATAATTCCTAGGGGTGTCCAAACGTTGCCTTGAAGGCGATGCAGTGGCATGATCATGACACTGTGGGCGCATTATCATGGTGACAACATGCAGTCCCTAGGAATTATCTACCTCACACGTTGCCTATTACACATCACAGTGGCATGATCATGACACTGTGGGCGCATTATCATGGTGACAACATGCAGTCCCTAGGAATTATCTACGTCACACGTTGCCTATTACACATCACCATCATCATTAGTAATGCCGGTGATGCATGGCTCTTGGTGCGGCCCCTTTATCAAATTTAGGAAGCCAATGTGGCCCAGGAGTCAAAACGTCTGCCTACCCCTGTTCTAGAACTTGCCATCCCTAATCATGATACATAGGGAATGGCTTTCAGGTTTTGTTTCCTAAAGAAGAGAGTTCAGATCTCACAGGAAAAAGAAAAAAATAAGAAAAAACTACCCTGGCTTTAACCTTTTTCAACTACCTAAAACAAAAAAGGTTGTTTTTCCAAAATATCATAAAACCATTTTTACAAGGTTGCTTTGTATGCCAAGGTCAAACTGCTCGTGCCATACATAACATAAAAGTCAATCTGCCGCAGGGCTGGATTGTTTAAAAAGCACTTTTTCATACATCTAATGTACAAACTGCTATTGGATAATCTTGTCAACCTAGATGGATTGAAAAAAAAAAAAGAATACAAAAAAAATCCAAGTTATAGATTTCCAGTGAAAGGCATAATGGAAGGCAGGCGCCCAGCCACGTGGTATGATAATGCACTGTTTCACTTACCTGACCCAGATGCAATGATTATGTTGTACAATTTAACCAGGAAAGAGCAAAAGCAAAAAGCAAAGCCCCTGCTGATAACCCACTTTCATACGCACAGACTTTATTGCTTGCCTCTGCAAATTAATGGCAACATCTTGCACATATATATTCTGCCACAGCATGACTGCGCTCAGAAATCACACTGTCGTGTAAAAGTCAATCCTTTATTAACGTCTTTGATAATCACTATGTACATTCTGCTTGGTGATGTTTGTTCTCTTTCTCCCATGCTACTGAGATCATATATCTTTGAGGTTATATAGCACAACTTAGTTTAATTAACGGGGCCCAGTTACCAACTAGACTTGAATATAAAAGTCCATCCCCCCAGCAAACCCCCCCCCCCCCTTTACACATTATAGAATTGTTCCCTTCAGGACACTGGCAGCTCCTACCCTCTTCCAGCTCCCTGAATGCCGGGCTCTTTCACACTAAACCGCTTTATTGTGTTGACAAGTTATGCACTGCGCCTAGGTCAGTTGGGCGGTGCTTGCATTTGTGTTAATAATACAACAGTATTGTAATGGAAATGCCAATGCATCCACACTGTATATGGAGGTGATTGAGAAAAAATGTATGACATTAGTGCAATACATGGTTGTGTATATGGTTCACAATTTTCCATTATCCAAATACTCACATTCTGTAGGGTGAAAGGCTAACATCCCAAAAAAATTATCAGCTAATTGAGGTGAAAGTATCACCTAGAAAATTCCCCTGATGCAATCAGGGGCATGGGGACTTTTAGGGCAACAAGAATAGGGATCAATTATCCAAAAAATAAAATATCACATTTAATGTTCCGTATACATATTTTTAAAAAATCAACAAATAAATACAAATACAATTGTACAGCATATATGGCGATATAAGACAAGTAAATCACCCAAGATACAAATATCATAAGCTGACATGGATTCTACAAGGGTAGACAGTTTTCCTATGACTAACCTGTGTATTGTCTGCAAGAGTATGTAGTGTGATAAGGCCTCACTCACTTGTTGTCACACTATACAAGCTGTGTTGCTGTTAGAACACACTGTTATGTGTTGCAATGCCTTATAGCATTTTGCATCATGGCTGTTTCTACCACTACACGGAGTATGTGGGAGCATAGGGCCGCAGGACAAATAGGTTGAGCCCAAAAAAATTCCCTGTTCAACTTTTCTGCTAGCACCCCCACTCCTCAGCAGTGGGTCCCAGGCAACATTTTTGCATAAGGACCCCCAAAATGCAAAAAATTTACGTTTCCAATACATTTGCTAAAGCACACGGACTGGATTAAACTGGGAGCACAAGTAGGTGGGTATAACTGTTTTTCACCCCTTGATCTAAATGAATAAAAATCCTTGCAGCAGGGTGGGAGACAGCCTTCTAGGATTTACAACATTTTTAACTAGAATTCAGCTTTAAGGTAATAGATATTGTAATTACTATTGCCCCATTTTGGTAACAATACTATTTATACAGGCAGTCCCTGGGTCTGGTCACAGGGTTACTTAAGAAATAGGCACTATAGGTTTGTTCTTAAAATTGTATGTAGGTCCGAACAGATACATTATTTTATTACATGTAATTTGGACAAATGCTTGTCTCAACAAAGTATTATTAAGCTATATAAACTATGATATTATTATTAAAACAAGTGATATCTGCAGCCCCAGTCTCTATGGACCCCACTAAACTGAATAAATCAATATATCAAACTGGAGCAGACTTTTCTTTACATCCAGAGCTCCCAGGAGAATTTCACAGTGACCCACAATTGGTCTTACTAAAAATAATACACTCCTTGCCTATTAAAATACACACTTTGCTGCTAAAGCAGATCATACTTGAATTGGTTAATATCATTTGATATCGAAAGTATCAGTATTTTCACTGGCATCCCACAAAACCCAGCTTCTCATTGTTCTGATGCAATGTCAATGCAGGAAGTTCACTTTATTATTACTAGACCTGCTGCTTCTCACCGTGTGCACAGAGAATGTTCAACTTGTAATATAATTACTTAACACAGTATTACCTATCACTCTATCCAGCTGCCCATCAATAGACTCTTTATATCTCTATATCTATCTATCTATCTATCTATCTATCTATCTATCTATCTATCTATCTATCTATCTATCTATCTATCTATCTATCTATCTATCTATCTATCTATCTATCTATCTATCTATCTATCTATCTATCTATCTATCTATCTATCTATCTATCTATCTATCTATCTATCTATCTATCTATCTATCTATCTATCTATCTGCCCATCAATAGACTCTTTATATCTCTATATAAATCTATCTATCTATAGACATCTATCTATCCAGCTGCCCATGAAAAAATAAAACTAGGCCACTGTAGATGCATCTGCTGATAATCCCTGTGAGGTCAATACCCAACTAATACCGCCAATTATGTCACAGATGATTTGTAACAGTTTCATACTGAATAGATATGCTGAAAACAAACAGCAAGTACAAAAAATTTATTAGTTAATATAAACTAGATGTATTTTAATGAATTAATAAAATTCATAATGAATTAAATACATTCTGTTGTGACCAAAAAAATGTCTGCAAAGATTCTAAAATTCAATGTCTAAATATAATAAAAGCATGTAAACTTTCCAGGGTCAGCGCCAGAGTGGAGTGGACGGTCACTCCTCCATCTCATGGTAATTAACCCCCCTGCCGTTCCTGGTGGCACCATCTCATCCAACACTGTTCTGTCAGCACTGCACTGGACGAGATGGAGCCGTCCGGCGAAGATCGCAGCCCTGGCAGCACAGATTTACCATTCCACGATGGTACAGCGGCTTCGATCTAAAGAGGAGGCTGCAGGAGAGCAGACCTCTCCCCCCCCCCCCACCAGTGACGTGATGACATCTTCTTGGGGCGGCGGTGGGAGATTTAAAAGTATATTGCACGAAAACTGTTTTCTATGGAGAAAACTGTTTTTAGTGTGATTCCCCAGATGTGCCCCTTTGCAGTTAACCCTATCTCCCCTGGTGTGTACAGTGCTTTATCATTCCATCTGCCAAAGGGAATTGTACTGGATACAGTCATAACTGTCTCCAATACAATTCAAAGTAAAAAAACACAAACACATTTCCACTTGAATGAAACATTTCATTATAAACATAAATACATACTGTTTTGAAATCTTACATACAAAATAAGTATTTTAGATATTTTATCATTCAAATGATACCTTTTATTTAATTTCGCTACAGGCCTACAACATAAAAAAATTCCATTTAAGTCTATGGTGCAGCAAAGTGCTAGGGAGGTTTAGTGTAGGTGGGGGAGCCCCAATCAAGGGGGCATGTTGGTGTAACTGGGCAGGCCTGTCAGCCCCATGGCCTGTCCATGGAGCCGACCCTAAAACTTCCATTTAGTAGGTCTACCGGATGTGGTGCATAATAATTGTAATAATAATCAGGGGAGATATAATCACAGATCAAAATGGCATGACCCAACCCAGTCTGGTCCCTTCTCATCCATTGACATACTATAAACAACGCAGAAGAGAAGGACAGTTGGCTGGGGACACAACTTTCCTATTATATGCCATATTTCTAGTAAGATTGAAAGTTGCTTATGCAGAGAAACTCACATGAGATTTTAATTACATCATCTTCCTCAGATGTGATGTAATTACTTTCATTATCATTTCCCACTACTGCGAATGAACAGATTGTACAAAAATGGCACATGGAAAGTATGACAACAATATGAAATATGGATAATGCAACAGGTAACAGGCAGAGGGAAGAGCCATCCGGTGGTTGGTAACAGGAGGCAAGGAGGCTGTCAAAAGCAGAAGTGCTGATGCCCACAAGCGGGGTGGGAAATTAGGAGGTAGTAATGCCCCCTCCCTCTTACTAAGGACAGATGGGGTGTTATGCTCCTTTCTAATTTCCCACCCTGCCCATCATTTGCACAAGCTAGGTGGGAAAATATAATGGAGGGGACATTACACTTGAGTGATTGTGCTGGAAGTGACGTCACGGAGTGTGACTTACGATATTTGGAACGCGAAAGTGACACTCTGCACTCCTGGGTTTTAAATACAGAAGATGTCACTTTGTGACGTCACTTCCATGGTCACGAGTTGAGAACCATTGGTGTAGACAATTTACTTAGATTTTTAAAATGTGTCTAGTTTTGCAACTGTCCATACACCACATAGTCATTTCCTTGCTGATCCATATATGGGACCCTTGTTTCTTCGCACCCTCCGTCCAATCGTTAAACAGGATAACAGCGACAACTCCAGGTGCATCGCCTCTTGTACAACTGACATGGACATTAAATACAAACCGGACAAACCTTATTTTTAATTACAGTATGTTATATGGACATTTTTTTTCTGTCTGTTATTGGTTACTTCTTGGTAATATGGTGAAGATCACAGGGATCTTACTTGTCATGTAATGTGACAGATTTACATACTGTGTACTGCATACCTTAGGCCTTTAAAGTCCCCTTGTTCATAGGGAAAACTTTTGAGGTGGATGTGTGTAAGGAACTGTGTAGTGAGACATTTG
>CM070032.1:150230744-150241709 GCA_036250615.1 Ptychadena robeensis
CCCCCCCCCCCCCCCCTCCATTGGACCCTACAGCCTCCCCTCTCTCCTTTGTATTTCATACACCACATAGTATAATTAACATGTATATTTTCAAATAATCTACATGAAGATGTAATCTTTTGATTCATTATGTACTAGGTACTAATATGACTTTTGAGAAGGGAAGATAAGCAGGATGTACCTTCTTGTTCCCCCCTTCCCAGAAACAAAAGCTCTTGATGAAATTCAGCTATACAAATGCTAGATATCACCCAAGATGATCACAAATGGCCATGAGTGATGTTATTGTAAAGTCTGGAAGTATTTTTTAATTAAGGCCTTTAGACTAGTGAGGATTGTAAAGACCTGTTAGTGTGGTCTATGGACATTTAGCGTTCAGCAGAAGTTTATTGGAGGTAAGATAAATCTTGTACTAGTTATAACCAGAAAAATAGTCCCTTGGGTTTTTCATCCCTGTTGTTGGGACAAAGTTAAGGATTTTTATTCACCTTAAGTCAATGATAGGACAAATAGAGAAGATAAATCTCCTTAGAAATTACATTGACATCATATGCCCTAGGAAGAACGGGACCCTTTACCCACACCACCAACCGGCTTGCTCAGCTTATCCGCATACTTGGAATGCGGATGATCCTTGGGCCCCCCGTTCCTGGACAGGATCTGGTTCCAATCCGGTGGCTATGACACCTGGCTTTGCCAGGCTTATTTTGGTTCTATGATTGATTTACCCTGATTACTCCTGATGAAGTTTTAGAAAGGAAACGTGCGCTGGGTTGGAAATAACATCATCCACCAACCGATAGAACCACCACCAATGTTGACATGTACTTTTTGTATTGTTTGTATATACATGTAACCAGACATCGAGCTATTAGTTGTTTTTAGGGCCTGAGGCCCAATGTTTTGTAATAAACATCCAATGTTTTATTCACATACCTGTTGACCTCAATAATACGATTTTTAACCCCCTAAAGTCCCCTTGCCCCTGATCTTCAGGGGGAATTTCTTCGCATTCGGGTTGACCGAGCTTGTTCTCGTCTCTCGGTGCTAAACTTGTTGCACTATATTATTTGGGATGTTGGCTCAATTCCCTAGAATAGCAGCTTTTTGGTCCCTTGACATCATAAAGGCTTGAGTTTAGGTCACATCAAAAACTCAAGTATAAACTATAAGTGTAAATGTTGCACTTTGCAAAGCAATTGCATTGCTAAAACAAAAGGATCTTTTGTAAAGAAAGCTCAGTTAGTAACCTTTATAAGGCTTATAACTATATTCAAATAAACTAAATTGGTACAATTTAGGACTGCATTCACACTGTTTAAGCATCCAAATAAAGCCAATGTGCTTAGGATATAACGGGAGCCTAGGAGGGCGTAAAAAACCATAAACTGTGTCATTGATCAAGCAGTGTGGTTAACGGATGTTTTTTGAATGTCGCTTTAGGATGATTGTTAAATTTCAATTTAAGTGATTGAAAAAATGTTTCGATCATATATTTAAATTACCAAAACAGTACATATGATGGAAGTTCATGAGTAGGGGGTATATACCCTGACGACTGTGGAAATTTTTAAATAATTTAAAGATGGCAGCACCCAAATTTTTGGGGTGAAAACATAAACAGGTTTGCATGAAATATGATAAATAAACTTTTGGGGGCTCATTTATAAAACTGACAAGCACCATGAAATACCGTTTCCCCCGAAAATAAGGCACCCTTACATTTTTGCCTCACGCTGAAATATAAGGAATCCCTGCGAAAATAAGGCACCCCTAAAGATATGGTACTGTAACTCTGGACAGAGGAGATCAGCGGGGGAATCAAAATGACACAGTTGGATCATCAGTTGGTCTCCTGTGCCATTTTGATTCCTCCCTCTGATCCCCCCTGTGTCATTTTAGGTGATCCCCCCACCCTGATACCCCAGTGCCGTATTCTTCTTCATGGAAAAATAAGACATCCCCCGAAAATAAGACATAGGTCATCTTTGGGAGCAAAAAATTATATAAAACACTGTCTTATTTTCAAAACATAGTAACAGCACTATATAATTCACCCCAGTAGCAATAACATGAAATAACTATCACTTCTAGGAAGTCCTTATTTATGAATGATTTGGTGATCTATTATGGGGACTGCAGCTGGTGACTTTTTTTTAAAGCGCTTCTTTCTTGTATGAGCAACAAAAGAAGGGCCAATAATAGGGCAAAAATACAAAAAAAGAATACTTGCAATGACAAAATTAAGAATATCCCTCACAGTCCCTCCACTCCCCCTCTTTGTGATGAATGCCATGGTAGAGAAGAAGACGTGACATCTCTAAAAAACAGTGAGAGATGGAAAAGTACCTGAGCACAGCTCTGTATTGAAATACACACAGCAGATTTTTTCCATTGCATGTAAAACACACAGAAAAAAAAAAAATACTCACCTTTCCTGCCTGCTCACTCCTGCGTCACCAGGCCTGGAGTGTCTGATCCTTCAGGCAGAAGAAGATGGAGGAGTGAGACTCTTCTGGTGTACTGTGGGCACAGTTGGATATGGGAAAGTAGACATCAGATGTGACATCTACTCTCCCATGTCACCTTTCGTGTACCATGGCGCAAGTCACTGAGAATTTGGAACATCTGTGGTTTTTAAACGTTTTACCGGATAAGTATTTGTTTACTATTGTCTTTTGATCTGCCCTATTGTTGGCACCTTGGGTGCCGATAATAGAAAGCAGCATCGGAGGTCATAGGTCCACTTTAAGTGAATTAGTAAGGCCCTCAAATCACTTGACTGGCTTTCCTTGGATATACAGAGAAAACACACTCTATGCTTAATATGGGTTTTCAACCTTATACCCAGATGAGTTTCTTATCTATTAGGATGCAAAAAAAGCTTCTGCCTATACATACCATTATGGTGTTAACGTCAGTGATGGTTTAATTGTACTAAATCAAAACTTCTTCTACATTGAGGGGTATTTTATACCTATAAAGATCAGCAAGTAATATTATTACAAATATATCTCCTTGTAGTGTTTGATAAATGAAGACATTCATTCATTTCTGAGAATGTATTTAAACATTAATTACAGATGACTTCTTCTGAGTTATATCTAGATTTGCTTTATGTTTAAAATTGCTGATTGACAGAAGGGAGAAAGTAAACAGAGAGCGATTAGTATATGAAAGCCAGAGCTTGTTCAATGTTCAAAGTCCACATCTAGCTTTCCATAGATACAAGACTATGAGCATACAAATATTAAAACACAACCTGACCTCTTATAGTCCAAAGCAGGAGCCGGTTACTAAATATAAGAAAATAATAAGCTTGTGGTCTTACTAATAATTGTAATAGGAAATTGCTTGTTTTAGGAGCATAGTGATATCTTTATAGTATATTAAAAGTGCTTCCTTGTATATGAACCCCTATAGTCATGGTCTGCCCTCATTATATTGGATAAATACAACTTGGTTAATTTTAGGTCCTCTGTGGTGTTAATAAATAACATAAAACATGGTTAAAACTCAAAACAGTTGACCTCCCTAATATCAATGATAATGTGTTTACCTCCCTGGTAATCAGCACTCGGGTGCCCACATTTTTTTTCCAAGGAAAGGCTTTTATTGAATACATACAATATACAATATAAACATATGCTTAGAAAACAACATTTTAGTATATCTTATGAACTAGATTACAGGGAAAAAGGCATGGAGAAGAACTTTCTATTCAAAGCTATGGGGCTATTTTGTGCCTGTACACATGCATGATTCGCCTGTAATGGCTATCCCAAATGTGGAAAAACTTGTGAATTGTGTCATGTGAGATATGGATAAGGGAAATGCTCATAAGCCCACATTTGTTTCGCTTGCAAGCTACTTTAACCCAGCCTATCGGTACACGCAATCAAAGCAGAGTACATTGTACTCTGACCTGTCTGGAAAACCAATGCCCCGGTCTATGGCACTGCCCCCACCTCTTTGCTGAAGAGGCGGTGCCAGAGATGATCATCGGGCCTGCCGGGATTCAGAATCGCTGCGGACTCGCTGAGCATAGGCAAGTATGCACGATCCAAGCTCAGGCAGAGTTTGTTTTGTAAACAAACTCTGGACAAGCTGGGTTCGTCTCAACTGCTAGGGAGGTTAAAGTGGTAAAGTGAAAATGATTAACAGTAAGGACCAATTCAGTTAAGCCTGATGACCAAAAAAGGTACCTAGAGTTAATTTAAGTCTTTTTTTAGTTATAGAGTATTAATACAGGCTTCATTGGCTTAAATTCAGTGTTCGCTGTTAATCTGTTAATACAGGCTTGTGTTAATAAAGTTGAGTAAAAATAATTTGAAAAAAAAGGACAAGCTCCAGGATTAACTTCTTGATCTTCGTGCAATCGACCGCATGGGCACCCCTGCTATAGGAAAACTATAATAATGCTAAAACACTTCCCTCAGGAATGATCCATTCCCTTTATTTTAAAAGCTTGCTACCCTTGCCTTGAATCAACCAAAAACCATAAAATAAAAGTGCAACACAAAAGAAGAAAATGAAAGTATAACTGAATGGGAAAACATTTTTTAGATATTGAATGGTCTTGGGACAGAAACCTTGTCCGGTTTGCTTTCCTCTCTATGTACTCGTTAGGCTGATTCGTATTCTCTAATTGCCCTGGTAACCAATATCTTCAAGGTGAATCCAATATACAAGAATAAAGGGCAATTTTACAGTGACTTTTGGCTAATAAAGTAAATCCCCTCATTTGCTGGTGAGTCTTCAGAACAGAAGGATAATCAAAACTTCGCTAATAAGTCACAGAGGAGACACAGACAGAAAAAAATATCTGACAATATCTTCAAAATAACAAGAAAAGACTAAAAAAGCATTCATTTAATGTACGTATTTTTAGTTAAAAAAACACTGCCCCCAACATGGAAATCTAATAGTGAGAATATGTGGCCACCTGCGGCCGAAAGTGAAGCGTCTTCTCTAAACGCCCACCAGCCAAGATCTGGATGCTGAGGCAGGAAAGCTGTCGGAGAAACATGCCTCCGCTGATGTTACCAGTTTCACATAAACATAATCCACCTGGCTTGCAAGCACAGAGTGACTGGCCGAGCATGGCCCAAACAACATACACACAGGAGAAGGAAGATCCACCCGCAGGCAGATATTTAATCTGCTACTGGTGGGATGAAGCTGTCAGAAAACAACCGCGAATATGTAACCCAGATAATAAACAACAGTTCCAAAATTTAAACACATTTGTGGTAAAGCACAAAAAGCCTTTTTGTCCCATATAAAAGAAGGTAACCTCTTTAACAGAGAGTAAAAAATACATAACACTGGTTCCACCCCTTTCCTAAAGAGGACCTGCCACCTCGGATACTGCAGAGATCCCCAATTGAAAAGTGCGCCACTCCCACTGTCTGACGTATAACCTCGGTGCCACGTCATACAGCCACATTGGGATTTGAGACTGTAGGAAGCCTTGACTGCCCAGTCTCGCGGGATTGTTATGTCTGTGAGACTTGGGTGCTGATGAGAGCTGTCTCTCTCCCATGCAGACACCTCTCATCACTGCAGCCAAATTACCCCCCACCCACCCCCACCGAACTCTCCAACAGAGGAGATAGAGAGCCTAGTCTCTGTAGGAGGTGGAGTGAAGGGGCAGTGATGGGAGGCAGAAGTGATTTCAGTTCTAGGATATAAGATGCTGTCATCAAGAATTAACATGAGGAAGGTAAGTATGTTTTTTGTGTAGCAGTTTTCCAGCATCTGAACTGCTGACAGGTGAGTATTGTGTCTTTTTAATGTATGTGTGTTTTTTTATTTTGCGTTTAAAATCCACTGCATGAGACTTGTGCCTAGACTAGAGAATGTGACCTGATAACAGTACTTGATTAGTGCTTTGGAAGCATTGCTATAACATATTCAAACCTCATCTCTTGATTGGCAGCTCATGAATTAACGTGTACAGATGCTTCACAGCAATATTTATCCTAACCCACAAAATCCATCTGCCAGATGCTTCCATGAAATGCTGAGCACATCATGAAATAATGTTATGTTAGACACTGTATTCTTGGTCTAAAAAACTATTTTTAAGTTAACCACCAAAATATTAATGAAGTTTTTATTTCTCTAAATCACATCTCTCATGGTCACATTTTGCTTTTAGTTGTAGCCCCATGTTAAGAAATACAAACCTTTCCAGCTCAACATCATGTAAAATAAATACATGGGCCATTGAGTATTGATAGATGATTGATTAATTGACCACTTGCTTAATCAATGCATAATGTTTCATGAGTGAGAAATCACTACTTCATAAGCAGTATGTATATGAATTTAAATAGTAGATGTACATCTATCTGAGTTGGTTGATTTATTTGACAGAGCTGTTGCCAATTACCATTACACTTCCTAAAGACCACTTTTGGTCAAAACATGTTGACGCTGAATATTCATTATGTTCCATTGATGCACAGGCATTTTTGTTGTTATTCATAAGGGTATACCTATGTCATGACACAATTATAAAAAGAAAAGAAATTTTAATTCTAATAGGATGCTACAATTATATTTATATGACTTATTTTGGGCAATATGTGGTGGCAGTTCAAAGTTTCCCTAATTCTATTGCAAATACTAGTCGTGTTATATACAATTGTGTTGTATATTTGTGAATGAATATATCAAGCATTTATTCCATGTATACACTCCATATGTTTGCTATGGATGGTAAAGTTGTGTGGTCAGAGCTCAACGACCTTAATACTTTTACGATTTACATTATGTTAATCTTTCTTTTCCTGTGAAAGATGCTGATGCTAAAAGTATGTTTTGCACTATAAGACTGCATCTGCACCCTTCATACCAGGGTGGATGAAAATCTATGATTTTGTTTATTTAAATCTGATTCTTTTATTTAAATTAGATTTTTTTTTAAATAAAATGCTTTTTTGAGGAAAATATATTACCATCCAAAGGTTATTCCATCATGAAATAAAGATTCGTTTTTTAACCAGAACCAGTAGAATAAGGCTGTATATGTTTAATATTTGGGGTAAATAAATTCCATTAATCCATTCACAATGTCATGCTCTTCCAGAGGTTTTTGTAAGATTATTGGGCAGTTTATCTGGCTACAAGATATTATCACAGATGCTTGGTTTACTTTTGCAATTCTAAGTTTCAAGAAGTTCAGTGAACAGAAACAATATTTGTCTGATTGTTTGGAGTGGAATAGATCTGCACAAGAAGAAAGTGAGTGTGAGGAGGGAGGGGCATTCAGTTGAATAAATAAGGTAATGATTATTTTTCTCCTTCCTAAGTACAACAGGTAGGTTTTCCAAATATGAACGATTAACCAAAACTTGGGATACGAAAACTAATATGAAAAGTTGTTATTGTAAAAATCTTCATCTACTTGCATATTGCGTTTTACCAGCAAGAATTGGTATTTATGTAGAAAACTATGATTTAAATCAAGCCTTACGGACTAATGATTTAAATCATGTTTTATATCAGTTTGATTTAAATTAAATCCACCCTGCTTATTACACCTTCTAAATGCTTAGTGAAAAAAAAATAATCCAGCTGTGATTTTCAGTTTTCATTGAGGTCAAAGTAGAAGATACATGGCATCAAGATACATCAAGAGTTTCAGTTTTTATATTTTTACTTGCATGCATTAGAGATATAGGGACTCACAGAGACTTTAATACAAAGTGTAAACAAGGTCAGCAGATCAGAATTTTTCTTGAGAAAACTAAACTAGCTGACTTGGGATTTAATTGCAAAGCCACAAATATATCATCACCAAAATTGCCGGAGATGTAGAAGAGGGTTGTGGTATTGTGTTCTTGCGTATGTAGATTTTGAATTCAAGTATTCTTTTCAGTTTAAACTTAAACTTTAAAGTTGAAATTTCAACTTTAAACCTTACTTTTGCAAAAACCACATATGCTGGATCAATACTTTTTTTGTATAGTTCCCACAATCCTTTTCTATCCTTTTCAGCGATTTTTGTGATAATTCATTATTCAGAGATTTTCAATCAACTCATAAATAAACTAGTCAACATCTGACCATCTCTAGAGGTGGGTACGTTTGGGTTAGTTTAAGAGGGGATGATTATATATTTATATAAAATAATAATTACTGTGTATACTTGAATGTAACTTGAATATAAGCCAAGGTATCTCATTACAAAGTCTAGGGCGGGAAATGCAGCAGCCAAGGCACAGAAGCACCACCATCACCATTGGGCATCACCACTTATATCACCATTGGGGATATAATGAAAGGTCGTAGGAGCATTTAAAAAAATTATTGCTTTAGCATATTTAGTTTTTGTATTTCGTTAAAGTAAAATTATGTTTAACATTAAGTTAAAAAATATTTAGACTTGATTTTGAATCAAATTTGTGCAGATATGCTAGAGACAATAATTTTTTTCCTTGCAATTTACTAACACAGTCTATTTTCTGCAAATTTAGTAGCTGAAAAATCTGGCTTCTACTCAATAATATACGGAAGGTTGACGTTTTCACACATTCTAGGTATTTTATATATATTGGATGTGTATATGTTTAGCACTCGTAGTACTGAGACTGTATAAGCTTGATATACTATGCTGCTATTATATAATATATATAATTACAGAAAGAGAACAAAATTGCTTCTATCTCTTCTTAAAAATAATCAAAACAAGGTTTTGGTACGGACATAAGGAACAACCTATATATAGTACAGTAAATTACCATAATATTTCGGATAATACCTATTCTAAAGAAAATGTCAAAATTTTAATTGCTTCTTTTACTATTAGGGTGAGTTGATAATTCTGAGTAGAAAGAGATATATTTTGTGTATTGTGTCTTCTATTTTGCCATGATTTTTCCAATTTCTTATATTGTTTTATAATAGCTTACCCATTCACCTTATTTGTTTCACCCCCACAAACTTTAATGGGATTCACTACAAATTTCACAAATTTTTAATTTATAATAAAAGCCAAGAAAGATTCATTTGCCCTTTAGCAGCTCTGATCTGTCCAGTGTAATGAGACCCATTACAGATAAAGCCTAATATAGACATAGCCTTCTCTCCTATGAATGTTGCCTATGCACTGCATATGTAATATCCACCTAAACCTTGCTAGCAATCTGGTTGTCTTTGTGACCACATTGTATCAGAATTTTGAAAGCTTTGTGTTTCAATTTCTCTTTTTAGTTTAAAGATAAAACATCAGACACTTTTCTTATTCTTCAAACAAGCAGAACCCCCTTACTTTTAAATTCTTACATTCTAAATGAACAAGTGAGTAGATTTAAGTAAGTTGACTATCTGTACATTTTTACAGAATAAGCAAATGAAATAAACCATAGTATTTCACTTTCATTGCACTCTATAGCTGTCATTCTAACAGTTATATTATGCTTTTTTGCAGTTTTTTTCATTTCTAAAAAAGGGTTCAAATGCACAATTATCAAAGGTTTTTCAAAAAAGCTGCCTAGGAAAAAAAAGAAAAAGGGCGAGAAAGAAAAGGCAACCTAGCTGATTGCAGGAATGTAAGAGACTGCTTCATGAGATAATTAGCGGGCCTGCGGGCTCTCCAGTCTTCATGTGACAAAAGTCAGGCAGCATCTACCAAACTATGAAGTGCCATACAAAATATAAGCTATTACCAGCCTGAGTAATAGCTGGAAGTGAAGAACACTATATGTAAAGACTCAAGAATCACTAATGCAGAAGAATCTGGATGTATTGAAACTCCTTCATTACTGTTTATGAAAGATGATGGCCAGTGAGGCAAGTCGTGGTCATTAACAGTTATCCTTTAAAGTATACTTGAACTCTTGATGTCTTCCTCTGGGCACAAAAAAACTAAAATTTAACCCATGCAGGTACTTTCTTTTCTTGCCTTTTTGAACTGGAAAAACTCTTCAAAATGTATGGTTGCAGGTTACTGTGCTGTGCTGACATCAATTTACTTAAATGGACCTTAAAAATGGATACCCAATAGGAAGTGTTCACATCCAAGCAAGCAACCAACCCTTCCAAGCCACACTTGAAATTGCTTACTTAATCCAGACGAGCTGGCAGCATCCTCCAGCGAGGTCTGTCCTGCTCCTGCTCTGAGATGAATATCCCCAGCATCAGTGATAACACAGGGAATGTGGGGCATTGATGATGACGTGAGAGACGTTCGATTGGAAGTAAAGCACGTAAGAAAATGTATACAGATTACAATGTAAAAAGAAAAAAAATAGAATGGCCTGGGAGGTTTATATCTAATATTAAAAACAAGACAACGCCCGTCATAATAAGCTGTTCCCCACTGCTTTTTGCATTCTAGAAGAAAACTTGGAAATAGGCTTAAAAGGATTAAAGGATTTAATGCTCCCTTATTTCATAGCAGAAAACCACTGACCAGAAGACCCATTTTGTCTATACTAGGGCTATGGAATAATTATTAGCCATATTCTAGGTAGCCCTTAGCAATCTCACCCTTCAAAAACTTGTAATTCTTGTCTATACTTATTCAGTTTTACAAGTATTAAGGTACACACAATAGCACATTTTCAACAACTAGTGGTCACATTTCCTTTCCATATTTTGACTAGCTTTGTAAGTTTAATGAAAAACTAAGTATCATCACCAAAATCTGAGATGGAGAGATGGGTTGAATAAATGAAATTTAAAAAAGTTTTAAACATTTTTGACTTAAATTTTATCTTAATTTTTGCAAAAACAAGATGTTCTAGAACAACCTACAACCCTACGTCTTCGGCAATTTTAGTAATGATCACATGGGCTTGAACTCCTAAATAAACAAATTTAAATTTCCCAACCATCTCTACCAATAAATGCACTCTGCTGGGTTGACATGAAAATGTTTTTTAGATATGTATACAGGGCTGTGGAGTCGGTCGATAAATTCCTCGACTCCGACTCCTCAGTTTCAGATTCTTC
>CM070032.1:150241809-150266548 GCA_036250615.1 Ptychadena robeensis
CTCTAGTCTGACAACAAACATTTACTTCATTATCAGCGAGAGTTAAGGCTGCCATACACATACCGAGCGGCGGTCGATTTTGCTGCCGATGATGATGTCATCACTCTGCACTCTAGAGCTCATCTGAGCTGGTCTGTCGGCCCCCACTCGGTACGTGTGTGGGGGCCTTTAGGCTAGGGTCACAGTGGGCGCTGTAATGTTACGCACGGCATGCATTTATTCTTATAGCAGAGAAGTCATTATGTTCGTTATGACTGTTTGTTAATTGCGACATTTGAAGTAATTTTAAAAATTAAAAACATTTAATTCCCATTTAAATTTAGTAGGAGTCGGAGTCGGTCCATTTTTTGCTGACTCCGACTCCAGGGACCCAAAAATGTCTCCGACTCCTCGACTCCGACTCCACAGCCCTGTATGTATATACTCATATGCATACCTTTTCTTTGCCTTTTGTTTTACTTATGTCTTCAGGTTCAATGTTGGTCGGGTTGGACATATTATACTTAAGTTTACAGTACAATTATAATCACATAGCATTGTTCTAGGAAATTACATGTAATTACTTGACCACTCTTGTAACTGCTTCATTTACCAAACCTTGCTACGACTATGTGCATTGTAATTTGTGAAAGAATTAATATGTATGCCTTTTACTTTTATTACAATTTCAATAAAAAGAAGAAAAAAAAAGAAAATGTTATTAACTTTAAAATGCATAGATGTGGTTGGGGTTGTTCGACTCTCTACTTTTTGCTTTTCTTTAAGATCACAGTCCAGGAATAATTATAAATTAAGCTAAAATTAGAAGCTGCTTGACCTGAAGCGGTTGTAATAATATTTATACATATACAATAATTCAAAAACTCAAAAAAAAAATTGAAGATCTTAGACAGTATAACAAAATCACATTTCTATGGCAATATACAGCTGAGTCACTCTACAGAAATATTCTTCCTAATATAGTAGCGTATAGATAACAATAGGCTGTAAGCAAATATCACAAAGCAGCAGATGTTCTGCGCAGGTATGGCGAATTTATATTTATGAATGCAGTTCTGCTATGTGAAATAACACTTTAATGTTAGCTTTCAGGCAGCTTTGTGTGTTTGCAAAACACATTTCCATATACTGTAATTTTGGAAATAGAAGAAGATGTGCATTGCTAATAGGTTTATGTTGTCTGCAGAGTAAATGTGTTACAGAATGCCTGTGTAGTGTGTCTTCATCACATGAATAGTAACCCATATCCTCAGGGCGTTTTCAAGTGTGCTTCTACCTCATGCATCAGCCATCTATTTATTATTTTGCACAGCTGTAAGAAGATTCACAGATTTAAAGTTTAACTCACAGACAATTTTTCCTCATTTAAAGTGGGTCCCTAAAGCTGGGCATACATAGTTATGTTCATCATTTCAAAAAGGATTCCCTAAAATGTGATCGAAAACCGATCGATTCCCTTTCCTTAGCCCTGTGCGCATGCTCCATAGCAACCATTAAATACACATTCATCAAAATACTTCCAAGAAAACATGTAAGATACTTGTACAATCAACTGATATTTACATGTCCGATCACTTTTTGATCGATTTTATGTCAAATTTCCATCACTTTCTGTTGATCAAATCAGGTAAAAGGAATTAAAGGACCAATTTAAAACAATTGCTTTTAATATTGATTGAATGGAAAAGTTGAACCGTGTATTCCCACCTTAACCTTATGATAATTGCCATTTAGGGGCTTCAGGGAAAGAACTTTACTGCTCTGAATCCTTACTCCCCCCTGCATCTTTCTCCTTTAGACCAGCCCCTGTGATTATGCCTCTCTTGGTCACTTTGGGGGTCAGTCTGAGGCAGTGACGTCATCCCCTTTAATATAGTGCTAATAGCTCTGCATTGAAGAATCCACACACAGCCCAAAGCATGGGAGTGCAAAAAAAGCAAGTGAAGGAGCATGTAAGTCCGCTGTCTAAAACCCTAGAAACTTCCATTTTTTTGATGATCCCCAAAATCACTACAATAGTTACAAAAATATAGAGTAACTAGGGCTGGACGATATGGCAAGAATTGATATCACAATATATTTCTTAATTTTGGTCGATACAATATAATTTCGATATTGATATGGACAATATAAAAAATCCTTAGGAAAAAATGCAGAGGACACACACAATGGATGTCTGCATTTCCCATAACTGATATCTCTGTATGTGCGAGCCTTCCTGAGAGTTCATTCTATGGACAGGAGACATGTCAGATCAGCCTACTCGCTCTGTGTCCCCTGTCCATAGCAGAATGAACGTCAGTGACACTAGGAGGCTGATCTTGATGGGTACCCTGTTCTATGGAGATGTGCCTCCCTGTGCATAGCATAAAGGAGTTACTAGATCACTGCGCCCTCACATCTCAATGGGGAGGTATGGGACAGCAGCGTGATCTCTCTCGGGGAAAGGGAGGGCAGCAGAGGGAGTGCTCGCCCAGGGAGACCGCTCCTGACTGAAGGTCATTCAGTGACAAATGATACAATTTGTAAACACATTTCCGATATTTCGATATACATTTCTGTTGTTTCGATATACATCTATATCGCGATATATATTGATATTGAATTATTGTCCAGCCCTAAGAGTAACATTTTAAAGAAAATTAATCATCTAAATATTTTTATACATTAGGAAGTGTTCCTATCCTTTTATGTCATATCCTAAAGAAGCTAGAGTTAGGGGAAAACTCAAAAAGAGAAAGGAAAGTGTGCCAGTAATAGGTGTCCCAACTGGACATTGTATGTATACCATGTGTTCTGAGGACAGTCAAAATGTTTGGCATTTGGACTTCTTTTCTCATTAACAATGGACATAAACAGAGATGGAATGAAACACTTTGTTGGGCTGTGCATGGAGGTATTTGTTGTCTCAGGCAATAGAAGGAACAAGTGTTGAGGTGGCCATAGACCGCCGTGTGTGCTCGATGCCACAAATCTGAAGGTAGCCATAGATGCCTCGATTCCTCTGCAACCGGATCTTGATTTGATCATTCCTGGCAGTCGAGGAATCGGCAATTGATCGTTTTGCAATCGATGAGCACACCACCATCTGAAACCAATTTTGGGATAGATTTTGACAGGAGCTAATCATCGGTGGCCCGAAAAGGCCTATTTCATTCGATCAGAATGACTGCAGGATAGGGAGCTATAGCTCAATCGAACAGGTGTGAGGGTATCCACAAGCGTACTTTGATTGAGCAAAATCGATTATTGGTCAATTTCGATTTTTTTGGGGGTCAATTGTTTAGGATGGGCTCCACTGATTGATCCACTCAAACACATGCGATTATTGAATGTTCGAAAATCAACTGAAAAATAACCTTAAAGCGTCCACCTTGAACATGGACATGTCTGTAATTTTTAGGTCAATCTCATTACTTTTGATGGGGACACTGTACGATTCTCGCCATCACGTGTGGTCAATCTGCTGAGAAGTTGACAGCAAAATGAAACATCTATGGCCAGCTTCAATGATAAGGTACTCTCTAACTTTTATATGTTGATTATATCATCATAATGTTAGTATATTGACATAATCTAATAAGGAGGCATATTCTGCTAGAAGACATTTGAAGTTGGTCATATTTGCTCACTGTAGCAAAAGGTCCACCTAAAGACATACAAATGTTAAGGACTTCAGGCACCAAAACCTGCAGCATACACTGGTATCTAAGAGAATGATGGAGGGGTAGGTCAAGATAAGTACAATAGCATTTAACTATACTGTATCAGACTAGTGCTGTGTCTAACCAAATTATGAAAAGGTTGCTTTAAACAAGCCACACATGGTTCGATTTTAGCGTTGAATTGGCGTTTTTCGATGGAAAAAGTGATCGATTGAACGAAAATCGACGATCATTGAGCGTTTTTTGTCAAATCATCGATTGAAAAGTGATACAGCATTGCTTATGTAAATTAATGTTGAGAGCAATAAAATTTGCAGAACAAAAGTGCATTACAGTAAACATACTTTTGATAAATGGTCTAAATAATGTAAAGCCTCATTGTCCTTGGCTGGCTACACTAATAAATAATTAGTCTGACATTTCTGTAGGTTCCTACTGACTTTCGACATGTAAGAACTGCTGACTCTCACAAGAGGAAAGATGCCACATTGGTCCTTCCCATTATTGATTCTACATCATGCTTTGATGCTTTGCTGGAAAGGAGCTAGGGGGAAACAAGGTTAAAAGTTATATATATTTTTTATTAGATGTTCTTTGCTTTTGACATAGATTAACTTTTCAATCAACAATACCGCATTCAATCAAGCAGCACCATTAATACAGTATGCCCCAACTGTCACTTTTGTTGGACAGCTTGGCCTACATGTAAAGGAATTGTTTTTTTTATATACTCAATGTAACCATAAGAGGAACTAACACCATAGCCATACCAGGGCACAATTATGTACTATAGTGGGCCTTTGAAAACTGCAGTAAAAGCAAGAACTTGGAGATTGTACAGGTGAAAGTATCAGACAAAGACCAGCTATAAATGGATAATGGGCTAAATTTAGTTGTCATACATCACAGCCATGAGTAATGGCCTTTTCAGTCTTTCTTATTGATGACCCTCTGAATAGCGTACATAGTAAAGTCACATTCATGAAGGGCATATGAAACTTGTTGGGTTATTAACAATCAGCAGGAGAAGGAATTGTTATAAAAAGAGCTTGCAAAAAAAAAAAAAGACTGTCACATAAAAAACACAAGATAAAAGATGTGAGTTCACTGTCTTTAAACATTATATTTTGTTAAAAAAAAAAACAGTTGTCATGTCAAAACTCGAAACTAACAGCAGAATTGTGTCATTAATAGCACACGCTGTAAATTGATATACGTTTTTTTTCAAGATCTGTTTATTATTTTGCAACTATTGTTACAACAAAACCAAATACAATAAAAAATACCCCTGCCCACCTGTTGCCTCTTTGTTGGTACCTATGTACCTTTCGCAATCCAGGTCCAAAACATTACATTAGAAAAACATGACAACCCTGATGCAATACATGATTATATACAAGGATATGGTTTAATTAACTAAGGAGAGCCATTGACCCAATGTAGTATGGGAAGGTATTTTCCAATTTATCAGAAGCAGTAAATTGATATATATATATATAAATAGTGTTGGGGTTCAGCTTTAAAGGAGTGCGTACAATGATGTCAATCCACAGGATTGGGTTTTCTATAGGCCTCCTGCCCCAAAGCACATATTACCCTTGCAGGAGTTAATAGCATTTGCAGTCCAGACAGAAATGCTAGGCCTCCTGCCTTGCAAGCATCCAACAAAAACCTGTATGTCACTGGCCTGGGCCTCACACCCTGTCTGCCCTCTGGTATCCGCTGTTCCAGCAGCATCATAACTCCAACCTAATCAGCAGCCCTGAATGAGAAGACTCAGCTCCTTTTGTGGAGACGCTCCCAGCTACCTCACTGATGTCCAGCAGGTTTAAATTCCTGAAGTGTACATGGATGCAATACAAAGGCCCACCCAATTCCTTCCCTCCCATTCCAAAGCCCAGGACCCTGAAACAAAAACTGCACAGCAACCTACTGTCCTACACTATACTATCCTGGACTCCATCTGATGGAACTCTTTACTCAGTGACAGACAACCAGTCTGTCAGATTAAAAATGCCGACCAAATAATTTGATCAGTCATCTTATACTCAACCATATTAATCCCCTGTCCATGGATGTAATAATATAAATAATGATCCAACGCCTTTCCCAGGTATGAATTTGCACATACTCTGACAAATTCTGCACGTACAGTACTCATAAATCGAAAACTATAGGACACCCTCAATACCATTTAACAGGTTCTGAAGGGGAAAATAGTTATTTAACAGATACATTTACCTATTTTAACAGAAACCCACTATATGTGATGGGTTACTCCTTGTGATAAACCGGTGATAAAATAGTTTCTTGATTCCTAAAATCTTCAACTATAAAATAATGCATCAATAAATATTATACTAAACTCCCATTATGGCCAACATCCCAAAAACAACAATCAAAGAGAACAGATGATAGAATGAAAGCCTATCACCCAGGAATTTCCCCCTGATATAGCAGGGGCAAGGGGACTTTAAAGGCCAAAGTCAAAAGATTAGGTAAGATGCAGTTACATTCAATAAAATAAAATAAACAAACTTAATGACCATAGTATGTTTACAGTGAATTGCCACACACTACAATGCGTATGAGCTCTCACAAATGTAATATCTTTTATAGGTGAAGATGGAAAAAGAGCATCCAATAAGTTCAACCCCAATGCACGTTTCGTTGTAGAAAACTTCTTCAGGGGGAATTTTAATGATGACACTTATTCCATGCGCAAAACCACCGCATGAGGGATTCCAATAGGGAATGGAGAGCCAGAAAAATAGACCTCATTGCCACAGGGGTACTGCGATCATCTGTCAGGTCTGTAAGGTTTTCTAATGATCATTGCAGTAAGGGTCCAATTTACACAGAATTTCAGTCGTGGGTCTCCAATGGACAGGTCAATGGTTGCGCCAATATCTATGTTCTTCCTGATGGTGTATGGCATACAGGTATAATGTATGTTCATATCTAGAAAACAGTTTTCTCCTAACTTCCTTCTCCCCTTCTATTGCAACTTTTTTGTTTACACAGTCCAGTAGCTCAAACTGAACTTTATGCCTATAAGGAATATGTCAGGAAGGAATGTAAAATGTGTGTCTAGAAAGGTAATAAAAACTGTAAAATAGTCATAGTGCTCATAGAATGTTTTAAATAAGCTGCACAAGTCAGTAGGTTAGAAGTCAAATGCAAGGAGGTAAACCCTGAACAATCTCAATAGTATCATCTCTGAACTTAAATGCAAGTACAGGGTCTCAGATAAAAATCTGTATTAAAGTATACATAAAATGTAGTAATTAATCACAAGCATTGTTTGTTTACACTGATCACAGAACAAAATGTCTATTTTCTTTTCTTCTTAGATCTGTGAACATATGTGATCTGTGTTTTCATTTAGTTCTGTGAAGTACTTGCTATACACAAGCACTATATGGATTAAATCACAAAGCTGGAGGCATGGTTACTGGGCATAAGTAGAAAAGATAAATATGATTATCTATATACTCTGGGGATTAGTATTAAATCATCGCCACATGCCTTCATACTTTAACCCACTCCAATATAAATCTCCTTTTCTTCCAACATAATAACATGTCACTATTTCTGGAAGAGATAAAGAAGAAATCTAAAATATAAAGCTGTTCAACAATAAATACTCGCCATGTGTCACCTAAAAACAAAAGTCGGCAGGGGAACAACTTACCATAAATTGTAATTGTTTAAGGCAACACAAAGTGATATCTGTTTGCAAATGAGTAATAATAATATTAACAAGAATAATAAGAATATTCATTATAATAATTCAAGTTCATAAAATTTGAAGTTGATCAGACAGACTAAAGCAGGGAACACAGGTGTCGATCGAGTGCCATGTGCACTCACAGCCATCTATGTGGCACATATCATATCCTGCTCGGAAACAGGGATATCGGACATGACCGTAAATCCCGTTCGACAGCAGGGTCTCCAGGCAAAGCATCGGCTGAGCTGGTGCTGTATCTTCAGCTCCTCTGATATCTGACAGCAGCGAGATGATGTCATTACCCTGCTGCAGGGAACCTCAAATGGCTCCTATATCAAGCTGTGTGTTCCCCACTTTAGTCCATCTTATTATAATATAATTTTTTCTTTCTAAAGATGTTCTTCTATGTGTAAACTCTATCCTGAACAATACAAAATATTGCTCTGCCCTAAACAATGTCACCCAATATTTTATCCTGAGCAATGCCACTCATTGTGCTTACTGCTAAATGTATTATGCCTTTTCCTTAATGTTGTCAATCTAATGGGAGAAATTTAATTCAAAACATATACCCCAACAGATAGTATATATAGGGTGCTGTTTTTTCCCCTTGAAGATGGGCTTTATTACAAGATGGTTAGGCATAGTAGGACACTCATGGGCTCTTGGCCTACCATGCAACGAATGTCCTGTCTGCAGAGCTAGAGTAGATCCCCCCCAACACACAGACACTGAAAAACATTGGGTAAAAGGTTGATTACTAATTTAAACATTGGTTCAATGTACACATAGTTAGATTTCAGCTCTTTCTGCAGTTTACTTTTGCCTGTGCAAAATAGCTGCTGAAGATAATTGTGTTATTTTTACGGATGATGCTTTGTGGCTAGAAGGTAGGGCATTACAATTGTGTGAGCTTATATTTAACTTGTGCTATAAAGTGGATGTAAAATTAAATCATGTGCAGATTACCTGAATAAAGCTCTTGAGATACATTATTGCCCACCATTCACTGTGGTTCCTGTAGCTGGTCCCTACATTGCCAATAGGATTAGGGCTGATAGGAGGAACCATAGCACAGTGGGCACAGGTATTTTAGGCACATAGAGGTGTGCTTGAACTCTACAATAAAAGACCCAGGAGATGGTAAAGAGAGGCAGGAATGCCTGTGTATGACTACCTAATGTCTGTTGTGTTTTTGTGTGTTTTTGAGTTCCAACCCAAACAATGGGTTCAAGGTCATCAAATGAAACATAAGATGTAATCCCCATACATTTGTATAGGAGTAGGTAATATAAATAAAGATGACAGACTTGAATACAATTATATAGGAACTATATGGAGCTCTTTTAAGGGGGAGCGTGAGCTAGGGTAAGGTAGGTTAGTTATGAAGGAAGTCCATTCATTCTTTTGCTTCCCTCTTTCATAATGAGCTTCCCACCCAGTGGCGGTTTAAGGCATGGGTAACCTTGGCGGTTGCCCAGGTCGGCATCAGGTGGGGGTCGGCATGTGGGCACCGGAAAAGTTTTTCCGATGCCCAGATGTCTTCTCCCCTTATCTGCACGCTCGCCTGGGAAGAGAGTAGAGGAGACTCGTCTGCCCCCCCCTCTCCCCCCCGGGAGTGGAGATGTTTGCCGGGGGGAGGGCGGGGATGTAGATAGGGGGTGATATAGACCTCACAAGCAACTCCATGAGGTGTGCCCAGGGCACAGTTCTACCTAGGACCGCCCCTTTTCCCACCTATAACATAGGTATAACCTCAACTTTCTGCCTACCATTTAGGCTTGCATTCCACTCAATCATACCCTGAAATCCCATCAGTATGCCTTGCTTACCTAATTTTCCTCTCTGTCCTAAACATCACCAGCTAGCAACACTTTATCTCCCCTCTTATACTCCATTCCACACCCAACTAAAATTATAAGCTCAACTCCTCTAATCGCACAGTTTACACTTGTATATAACAGTAATGTATTAGCTAAACCCTATTCAATGTGCAGCGTTGAGTAATATGTAGGCGCTTTATAATTTATAGTTAATAAAGTGGGGCACTGATCACATTTGCAAAGCACAACTTTCAAACTGACCAGAGTGTAAATGTGTTGAGACAAACTAGGGTTTTTTAGATTTCAAGTGCAGCAACCAATGTGAAATGTGTACAGCCAAAATAAACACATCAATAATACATTACTGCATTACTGTAAGGTTCATTGGCCGAGAGATCCAATTCTTTGCCTATTCATTCCACCAGCTCTTGGTTGACAGTTGTTTATATTTTTATTGTCTTTGTTTAGCTTTTCATGTAATCAATTATTTACAGATTTTATTTCTGTACTGGTGCTCTTTTGAATGCCCATGTCACACTGTTTCATAGTACACTGCAAAGTGATCCATATTTTTGCGTTTCATATGCAACCAATTTAATCTACCCAGTTACTATCCAAGGTGGCTTAGAAAGTGGTTTGCATAATTCCGTGTTTTAATACCCTTTCATCCAAGAAAAGAGGCACAACAATTGACAAATCATCTGTGTCACATCCAACACCCCCTAAGCCCTTACTAAAGATATTGCTGTGTGCCATCACCAGCTTGGATGCCAGACATTTCCCCTGATTTATAAAATGCTTTTTTTAGATTCAGTAAAAGCTACAAAATCACACCGGCTTCCTACAGATCCTTGTTTCTCGGCTGTCAATATCTTTTGGTTTCTACTGAACCAGATACATCTAACGTGACAGCCCAACCTCAAAGGATTTTTTTCTTACAGTGTAAATACATGAAAGAACCACTTTTACCTTGTACAAGAGAAATGTTGTTGCAATACATAATAACCTGTATTCCAGCAAAAAGTAATAATAAAATAAAGCAAACATTCAAGCTAATGAAAACATTCAATCAAAGAATAATAAAAAAAACTAAGAAAAATAAAAAAACAAGCATGTACTAAAAATTTATAAATATATACGGTATATATATATATATATATATATATATATATATATATATATATATATACTGTATGTGCGGTTCCAGTTTGTAATATATCTACTAATTTTTTGCACAACCTTTGGAAATTTAGAATTAAGTATGTTAAGGAAACACCAACAAAAATGTACACTGCCTTCTTCTAAGGACCACCTTAACCTCCCTTGCGCACCGCCCGTTCCGTGCCGTTTTTAACAGCGTGGTACGGGCAATCGCAGCAGTGTACAAGTGCACACTGTCTGCCATTTCCTCCCTCCCCCCTTCCCTCTCCACACAGCACGTGTCATTAATGACGCCGGCTGTGAGGGCTGGAAAGCCGACACTCCTCCATTAACATGGAGGTCTATGATGATGCCCCCTTCCGTGTCACTGTGACGCCGCACAACCCCAAAAATGCGGCTGGAAGCAGCATCATGGAAGCTTTCCGGGGATATGCGGCTTTCATGGGAGCCTAGCTTATCCAGAGTTTGTTCTACACACAAACTCTGGACGAGTTGGGCTTGTCATGACCGCTAAGGAGGTTAAGTTCCATCCCAGAAAAATCTAAAATTGCCTAAATAAAAGATCCCTGTGTTTTGCAACAATTTTTGTTGTGTTTTTTAGTATTGCTTAAAGATAATAACACAGATGTGTCATTTCATTTGTTAAGGAGGATCAAAGAACAGTTTAAGGTGGACTGAATAAGCACCAACTCATAAAATCAATGAAATGGTAAATAAGCCAGACGGGATTGTATGCATCGTCATGCTTCGCAAACTTGTGTGCTAAACATGTTGCAATGTGGTGTAATTCATTCTCAAGGCTCTGCAATGCACCTTATTAAACCGTTTGTATTGTAGAAAAGTTGTGTGTGGCAACGTCTTTGTTACAATTAGGTAGCATTAGGCAGTCCTTTCAAACTAATGAATACATGTTAATGTATGACTTATGACTGCACTTATGCAGAACCACGTAAGTGTAATTGAGTGATTTCATTAAAAGATAATTAAATGAATTACACTAATAAAAGTGTAAAGCCCCCCATAGAAGTTTAGATTTACTTTAGATTTTGTGGCAGATCGATCAAGTGTGATGACGTCATTTACTTTGATGACAGCACTTACTTTGGACGGGGACGCAGTATTCACTCTAGATTTCTTTGGCCAAGGCAAAAGACCAGTGTCACAAGGCAAGGGTTTGTTATACTCCCTCTAGCCTAGGCTAGCAAAGCCAAGCCAAGCCAGTGCCAGTAGAGCAATCTTAGATCCAGCAGAGTGTGCAGGGCTGAAACTTTAGTCATGTATCCATACACTAGCAGTACACATTCTCTGAATTCTTGGACAAACTCACAGAGAGACACATTTACCAATCTGGAACTAACAACGTACCCATGAGCGCCTATATATAGGAGGAGAGATCAGTTAGTAATTTTTTCATTGCAAAGCAGAGTGTAAATGTAAATATACAACTCATCTATCAAAATAGCATCAATTCACCCAGCTATTACACAATTATTTCCATATGGGAAAAGTCACAATATATATTCACAAGCGACTGAGCTTACAACAGTAACAGCTGAGTGAGTTGTTGCTATTATGATAGAGTTGTGTATTTACATTAACATTCTGCATTGCAGTAATTACATTATGTGACACATCTCTCCTCTTATATATAAATAAGTCTCATGGCTAAATTGTTAGTGCCAGATTTGTAAAATACGTTGCTCAGTAGATTCAGAGAATGGGTACTGCAAGTGTATATAAACATATAAAAGTTTCAACCTTGCACCTTAAGCTGGAATTAAGACCTCCCTCTTGGAAGTGGCCTTTTGTCTTGGCTGGAGAGAATGGAACAACTTTTAGCCTCCTGGGATGCTTGTTTAGATATTATATTTTTGCCTGTGCCCAATGAAGGATGAGCAATTTTTAACATTACATTAAAAACAACTGGATTGGAGACTACTTTATATGTAGAACAATACAGTTATCACACAATTATAAATGTTTTATCATTAATCCAAATATAATGCGTTTTGGGGAACCCGCTTGAAGCACCCACCAATGGTGCAGTACGAGGACTGTGAGAGTTGCCAATGGATGGATGCCAGCTCAGGTGCAGAGCTGGTGTTTTATGGATGGAAAAAAGAAAACATTTGGGATGTGAGCCTACATCACCCCATAAATCCACCTATTACAGAATACCCTATGGCTCCCTGGGGCATCCATGACTGGTCCAGGCCTGGTTCTGCATTAGTCCCTAACACTCCGGTTGCTAAGCAACTGATGTTGCAAATCTCAGCTAAGCAGACTGTCAAAACAAACCTCAAAAGCTACCAGAAAGATCATCACTACACCATTTGTGGCAAAATCAATTACTCTAAATAATTAATTAAAGAGTAACCCATTTACAAGCAGTTAAATAAGTAAATAACACAACTGCTACAACAAATAATATACACAAATAAAGGCTCTGTGTTTTGACCTTGCTGTCTGGAGTTATAGTTTGGGACATTTACATTATATTATACATTATATATTGGGACATATACATTGAAAAGCAGCAACACAGCTTTATAGCTAAGAAGGCTCATTTCCTGGCATTTATTTTAATGTTCATAATCTTAATTATGATAATCAACACTGATTACCATAACAACCAGATGGCTGAGTGTAAACAATAATTCAACAAGTAAACTTTAATTTGGGGTGGTAACCAGCCAGAAAGGCATTCATACAGATCTTGTAACATCTTTATAATCAGCGACCAGAAATATAACCAGATCTTATCAGGTATTTCAGTCAATGTACCCCAACCTTCAACCCAACTTCCCATGTATACCCACACCAGTGCTAATAGGGGAAAGATTGATAGAAACAGCAGCATCAGTCTCTGCTGGTTGCTGGAATAATTCCTAAACAAAAAGTAAGTTAAGAAAATCTGTTACCATGCAAGTTATTAGAGGTAATATCCACTTGGGGGTGGGGGGAGGGTATCAGATTTCTCACGCCTTGCACTTACTTGTTCTGTACCATAGGAAGTAAGTGACACTGGGAATCATTTAACCCAAACTAAGAAAAATTCTGGGCGTTACAGCACTTTGTTGGTAAGGTTATCACGTTCCAAAATTCCCAGAACTCAGGTATTCTTTACCAGAAAGCTAGTATATGTATCTGAAATACATTTTTACTATTCCAGCTCGTTATCTCTAACTACCAATATCCTCTAGGAGCCGCAATACACTTGCCATGCAAACAATGTTTATTATATCATCCAAAGGTAACGAGGACCCAACATCAAGTTCAGTATGTAAAGGTAATGTAAGTAAGATATATCATATTATTATTCTTGCAGAATGTGCCAACAGTCTACCTCAAAGTGCCTTCATCTGCTTTTCTTCTTGAATCAAGGCCAACCTTTATTTAAAGTCAGGACATACTTCCAGGAATGAGTTGGTGGCTCAGAAATGGCGTCGTCAAGTAAATTGTGGTGCCTTTGCAGTTTTCCTCTGTGCTGACAAACATCTGACACAAACCCTTCCACCTTACGGCTTGCTACAAAGTTACAATATTGTAGGAGAAATGGTTGTTTGATAAGCGTGTCTTTTAATGCTTTCTAGTTGCTGGAAGAGTTATTTAAGCCTTTATCAGGTTTTATGAAGCCAAAGTATTAATAAAAGCTTGATAAAAGCCAGGGCAGTTGAAAGCTAAGGCTGCCCATATGGGGGTGAAACTGTAATAGATGAACAGTACTATCATCAAATAGAATATAATTTGAAGGAAACCATTTTTATCCTCTTATTTATGTATCGATGAATTTACAAAAGGACTCTTTCTTCTTTTTACTTATAATCTTATCTTAATCAAATGTGTATATGTAATGGATTTTTCGATATAATTAAATGGATTTGATTATGATTGGTTTTTCAAGGGAGTGTATTCAGACATCATTTAAACTATTAGTTGAAGGGATTGGAGCGGATTGAAGGGCTGGAGTGTGTCACATTTAGAAAAAGTTGTGACACTGCAAATTGTAAAAAGTCATGACGTTACCATGCTGCACTCCAGCGTTCGGCAATTGTCTCTGGTCCCCATGCAAAGTAATAGCAATTGAACTGGGATTTACCAACATCGATCCTGCTCGAAGTAAGGGTGGGCGTGCTTGACTCCCGAACAATCGATCCCAGTGACGCACCAGCAAGATGTGAAAAAAGCTTGGGCGCAGCTCTGCCACATCTTTGTTAAGTAAATCAATAGGGTGCGTAGCCATTAGAGATGGTCAAATTTTTTTTTTAAACATTCGACCATTTCGCCGATTTCGAGTTAATTGCAAAGCCCCTGAACATGGTATCAACACCAAACTTGCTGGAGATGTACAGAAGTGTTGGTAGTATACTACAAAAAAAGAAAGTATTACTAACACAAATAGTTTTTGCAAGAATAAAGTTCAAAGTCAAGTCAAAATAAAAAAAAAACGGAATTTCGAATTTATTTTTGAACGTTATTTATGCAAAAACTACATGTGCTAGAGCAAAACTTTTTTTTTTCAAATGTTCCCCTAACCCTTCGCTACATCTCCAGAAATTTAGGTGATGATACTATGTTCAGGAGCTTTGCAATCAGCTCACAAAATTAGCAAGTGGTAAAATTCGACCATCTCTAGTAGCCATGGACGCGTATCCTGAATCATGGGCAATTTGTCCTGGTTGCCAATTCGAGGTGTGTTACCGGTGCATCATTCAGTGGACAAATGCCCTTAGGCTCCTGTCAGACAGTTAGTGGAAAACGTGCCTCTTTCAACAACTGACCACCTGAGAACTGCCTGCTGCCAGGGGAAATCAACATTCCTCGTTCCGCCGTTTTCAGGCAGTTGCCATTTAGGATCACATGGGGGCGGTGGTCAGTATTTGACAACCACCGCCCAAGCGCCCACATAGTGTGTCGCTGCACACGTCCTCCCTGAAACTTATCATGACAATGAAGCCTTATTGTTAATCTGAGCCTAGGCCCAGCACTGTCCTTAGCCCTGACAAAGCTGGCAATGATATAATATTGCTGCTATTGTTTGTAATGCAACAGCAAAAGACAAAACTGTGTTGAGGAAATAAATGCCTTAATAGGTTCAAATGTACTGTATTTGTATGTCTATTATTTCAGATTATATAAGCACATTAAGAAAAAGTCGTGACACTGCAAATTGTAAAAAAAAATACAATTGTATTATTTACAACCCAGTGGTCTCCAAAGTCCAGCCCCGGGGCCAAATGTGGCCCTTGTTCATGTTTACATCGGCCCTGAGCCTCATTACTAATATCAATGATATGCAGAGGTGATCTGCAATGGGACAACACCTTAGTACTCCTATAGGAAAGGTGATTACACTGTTGCCTGTCTCTATCTTTGATAAACGTAGATTATCTCTACGATCAGGATGCAGCATTAAGGTAAGCATGGCTAAAAAATCTTCTCACTGATTCTCCATATGCCATGGCTAAAGTAATGGTCAGGACTTCTGGTGTTAGGTGAAATGTGTCTGGACAGATGGGAGGACTAAAAGGTCCAGCATGCAAATGGGAAGCCTCATCCATGTTATGACACTGATTGGGCAATGCCAAGTATCATGGGTTTGCATTATATGTTAATGGTTCAATGTATGTCAAGCTGAATTGTTGGCCCCCACACGTTTTGACCTCACCAAACCTGGCCCTTTTTGCAAAAAGTTTAGACACCCCTGGTTTAACCCTTTTCTTTAAATTGAAAGTGGTACAGAGACAACATATAATATTTGAAAAATAAATGCCCACTTTAAATTGTATGCCCCCTTTTGAAACAAAAGTATCAAGAGAAAAGTTGTTAAAACAAAAAATAAATCAATATATAATTAACTTGATTAAATGGCTCACAACTAACTTGTTTATTTGGTGACATATAATTAACAAGACTGAATAGAAATACAGAATTCCAAATAGGCTGCGTTTCTCAGAGGTAAAGATGGGTAGGGGTACATCACTCTGTGGGGGAAAAGGTGCCACAATATTAGGAATGCTCCTCAATCCAAAATTTGCGAAGAACATTAGGATTTACTCACCTATGTTGAATGAAAACTGAATTCTGAAACATTTTATATGCAGAGAACATGGCTAAAAATCAACATTGGCTAGCCAGGATCTTTGGAATATCAGGTCACTTTGAACTAAAATAATTAAAAAAAGAGTGTAGTATAAACGACTGCAAGGGCTCAGTAACACCAACATTTGTCGCTGCATCCACAGAAGCAAATTTAAACTTTACCATGCAAAGAAGAAACCATATATAAACATGCACTGCTCAAAAAAATAAAGGGCACACAAAATAAGACCTGATCCTAGATCTGAATTAATGAAATGACAAGTCCAGCCAGTCGCTGTACACCGAGGAGATCCCTTCACCAACCCATCATAACGGTTGTTCACAGCAACTTACTCCTACCTTGAACCTTCTACATACCAGCAATCTATTGGACAACCCTCTGGCTGCTCACTTGGCATCCTTTAAATACCCCCCGTTCCCGAACCAGGGGTTCGGTCCCCATTGGACGCTTATCAGACACCTTGGCCCACAAGGCCCATGCTGACATCATGTTGAACTATCCCACATACCCCTGATGAAGTTTCTCGGAGACGTAACACGCGTCGGACTGGGAATACCACCGTACATCAATGTTTGAAACTGTATTTATAGGATATATTAATCCTGATGCATGTACAATTCTAACTAAATGGTGCGCTGACTGCTGTTGTTTTTATTATTAAACCTTTATGACTATACCTTTACTACCTGTTTCACCTCTTGAGCCTTGAAAGTCCCCCAGCCCCTGGGTAATCCCAGGGGGAATTTTCTGGTATATGGATTGATAAGACCCATTGATATCACCCATTACTAAGTTGTTTTTGCACTATTTATTTTGGGATGCTGGCTCAATGTTTATAGAATAGTTATTCCTTTTTGGTTCTTTACTTAGTTGAATGTGCTGACAACAAACCACACTTCAATTATCAATGGAAATCAAATGTATCCCATGGAGGTCTGGATTTGGAGTCACACAAGTGGAAAAAAACACTACAGGCTGATCCAACTTTGATCTAAATGTTCTTTTAACAAGTCAAAATGAGGCTCAGAAGTGTGTGTGGCCTCCACGTGTCTGTATGACCTCCCTACTCCCTCCCTGGGCATGCTCCAGATGAGGTGGCAGATGGTCTCCTAAGTATCTCCTCCCACACCTAAACTTAAGCAAAGAAGGTTTGCTGTGTCTGGCAGCGTTGTGTCCACAGAATGGAGGCGCTACCAGGAGACAGGCCAGTACATCAGGAGATGTGTAGGAGGCTGTAGGAGGGCAACAACCCAGCAAATGCCCAGCATCAGGAGCATTGCCTTTGTACAAAGAGGAACAGGAGGAGCACTGCCAGAGCCCTGCAAAATGACCTCCAGCGGGCCACAAATGTACATGTGTCTGCTCAAACGTTCACAGACTCCATGAGGGTGGTAAGAGGGCCTGACGTCCACAGGTGAGGGTTGTGATTACAGCCCCACACCATGTAGGATGTATGGCATTTGCCAGAGAGCATCAAGATTGGCAAATTGCCACTGGCGCCCTGTGCTCTTCACAGATGAAAGCAGGTTCACACTGACCACATGTGACAGACGTGAGTCTGGAGAAGCCGTGGAGAACATTCTGCTGCCTGCAACATCCTCCAGCATGTCCGGCCGCACAGCCCTCCATGTGGTCGCCAGAGGAAGCCTGACTGCAATTAGTCATAATTGACTAATATTTGCAACCATGTGGCTGGAGTGTGTCAGCAGTTCCTGCAAGAAGAAGGCATTGATGCTATGGACTGGCCCACCCGTTCCCCAGGCCTGAATGCAATTCAGCACATCTCGGGCATCATGTCTCGCTCCTTACAACAACGCAAAGTTGCACCACATACTGTCCAGGAGTTGGGGGATGCTTTAGTCCAGGTGTGGGAAGAGATCCCTCAGGAGACCATCCGTCACCTCATCAGGAGCATTCCCAAGTGTTGTAGGGAGGTCATACACGTGGAGACCACACACATTACTGAGCCTCATTATGGCTTGTTTTCAGGACATTACATCAAAGTTGGATCAGTCTGTAGTGTTTTTTTCCACTTTAATTTTGAGTGTGACTCCAAATCAAGACCTCCATGGGTTAATACATTTGATTTCCATTGATAATTTTTGTGTGATTATGTTGTCAACACATTCAACTATGTAAAGAACAAAGTATTAATAAGATTATTTCATTCATTTAGATCTAGGATGTCTTTTTTAAGTGTTCCCTTAAATCTTTTGAACAGTGTATATAAATGCTACAGGGGGCAGTTTATGAGTGTCATAGTTGGCAGAGACATGATACCAAACCGAATCTCTAACCGAACTGTCACAGTTATCTATTCAGAAAACTGGACTGGACTTATCCTATCTAAGACTACACAGAAAAACCCCATTGGCATACTGCTAGATGAAACCTGTATATTACTAAAGCTGGGCATAGATGGGCCGATTCCTGCCCGACCCGCCGATCACATGCCGTGCGCGTTCCCGCATCTGATTGGGATCGGGTTGGCAAGGAATCGGGTGCGCCAACTTGCAAGATTGGACTAAAATCAGCCGTCATGTCTGATCGGACAGTGATCCGACATGATGGAAAATTTTGATCTGATCCCATTAATTTGAATGGGGACGGCTGTCCGCAGCTGAAGTAATGAGCGGCACACAAAGGATGCCGGCAGATTCTCAGCACTAGCAGGGTTGGGGATCGACAGGAAATCGTCCCGTCTATGCCCAGCCTTAGGATTTAAGAAGGTAAAAAATTCTCCAGACTTGGGCTTTAAATTCCAATGTTTCCTGAACCAACATGTATGAGTATTGTGAGCCCATTATATCTTAATATTTCTGAAATAAAAAGGCAGGTTTTATTTTACATTGTTTATGTATACAGCATCAGTACTTAGTATAGTGATGACTTTATCTAGGCTGAGATAATTGCAATCAGTCTGCTGCAGGCAGGAGGAAGCAGTTTCTTAACCTTCCTCCCCTAGCCACAACTCAGACTGGCCATTGCTAGGCATACACGGATCGACTTAAAACGAAAAAAAAATTACATCGATCTAACCGTAAATTGTATACTGCACACATGGTTCGATCGTCAAAAATTGTTCAATAACGATCAAAACATCAATCGAAAAGTGATCGGACATGTTGGAAACATTTCACCGAATGTTTGAACTAAAATCGTAGCATTGTGTTTGTTGGTCGGGTTGATCGTATTTGATGAACACGTTTACAAATGATTCTTTGATGAATCTTTTGATTGGAACTAAAATCGTCAACTTAAGTCATATTCAGATCAAAGCATCCATGTGGTACTACTTTGGATTCAATTATGATCAATGTATGATGAAAAGATCAAAGATCTAAAGTCAAATCGAAGATCGATTGTGCTAAAATGGAACCGTGTATGCCTAGCTTAACTTAGCAATTCTCCAATCCAATAATGAAAACACTTACTGCTCCATTCAGAGGGAAAAGTTAATGTCCAGTATCATGGGATATGAAAAGAATATGACTTCAGCAGGGAAGGTGTTTGCTTACTGGCCACTAGGGAAAGAGTCTAATGTAAATGATAAATTAATCAAGACTAAAGCTTGGCATAAACATTGTGAAATACTGCCGATCCCTCGGCAGATCGACCCCACGTGATGACACCATCAAGCATGGCCGGTCGTGCAGAGAACATTTTGTGTGCCGGCAGTTACTTTGTATAGTGACCAACGTCGGCAGCAGTACAAAAAGCGTTTGCCCACCCCTGTGTGTGCAAGCGCTTGGGGGGCGTTCTGAAATGCCCCCGTTTTATACCTTAAAAATTATTGGGTGACACGACGCATCTTCCTTACTGCTGTGCTTTTGAGGTGCCCAAAAACTGAAAATGCTTTGTTTCCAGAAGCCTGTGTGAATTATGGTTTTCTTAACTAAACAACTTTATTTCAAATAAAAATTGTATTTAGTTTTGAAAAATATTTTGTTTGAAAATAAAAAACAACTTTTATAATGAAAATTGCAGTTGTGTAGCACTAACTAATTAACCCAACCAATCTGTGTCCATTTATGATAAAGCTAGCCATCAGGACCGGGACAAGGCTGAGCTGAGGCAGAGGCTGAGCTGCCCAAGTGCGCCCCCCCTATCACCGCGTCAGAGGGAGGGGGGGGGGGCGGCTGCCGATTCACACATTGCTCCCGGTTCCCGTGGCTCTGCACACCCCCCACGCTTTGACTGGATGGTGAGCACTGCCCATCCAGCCGGTCAGAAGAGGGGGGGGGGGGGGGGGGTGCTAGTGCTTTCCCCATCGTCAGAGCGGGGGTGGGCGGGGGAGAGGCACGGGGACGGGAGCAGGGGATCGGCGAGGCCCCCCCCCGCTCTGAACGGTGCGTGGAGGGGGGGGGGGGCACGCACTTGGGCAAGGCTAAGCCTTTGCCTCAGTCAGCCTTGCCTCAGCTCAGAGGGGAGATATGCGTGTAACACGTGTTCAGTCAAGGCCGTTTATACGGCTCAGGGGGATAAACTTGTACCTAGTTAAAACCCTAGCAGCGTCAGCAGCGCTCAGAGGCACGAGCCTCTTCTGCCTCTGCCTCGTCCCGGCCCTGCTAGCCATAGATGTCTTGATTATGCGATTTCTGAGAGTTCGACACATGCGTTTGATCGCCACAATCGATCGTTCACAAATTGATGCATGCATAAAGTGAGCGATTGATGAATTAGCGAGGAATCGCACGAAAAATCAATTGTGCAGGGATTGGACTTGTCTAAAAAAAATTTGTCGATTGATGGTGAATTGAAAGACTTGCTTGTTTCTATCGACCCATGGACGCCATATCTTCCATCATTTCCAATCACAATTTGTTTGTGTAGCCGATCTGGAATTGAGTGGCATTATTACAGACATGCGATCATTCCTATCGATCAACCCATTCAGGCCTCATCACACTTCCATTAGTTATGTCACTGATCGATAGGTGATAAATAGGATCCCGAAAATGGTGCACTTTTTTAATCGATCGAAAACTCAATCACATGTCCTGATCGCATAAAAAAACTCAGGAAAATCTAAGCATCTATGGCCAGCTTTAGATATATGCAAAGGGATTTACTCATGTCCTGCTTCTGAACAAGCTCTTTAGTATTTGACTTATATATATAATGCACTGTATGGCAGTCAATCATAAGTAACCACTGATATAACACTTAGCTCAGTTGTATGACAACCTAATAATAATATTCCAGGAATATTAGGTTGGCCCAGATATTTACTTACCTACTTCCTCCCACCCAGTGGTGTCCTTTGTCCCACTGCTCAATAGACTGGTCCTTAGGGTCTTCCCTTCACAATGTATAGCCATAAGATCTGCATTGCAGATCAGAGCAGCCATGGGGGCCAGTTTAGCAAAAGAGCATCCGCTCTAGACATAAATCAGCAATAAACCCTTAAATATTGTCTTGTAGTGGATTACTTCATATAAAGTACAATGCCGCATCCTTACTGTTCCAGCTTTTAAAGTAGAAGTGACTTTCTATGGATTTGCATTAGTTCCATCCAGAGGTGCAAGGCCATCTTATCTTTCACAAGCATGTGTTACCAGGTAACATTTAGGCATGTCCATCATTCATATTGCAGCATTTTTAAAAGTGATTTTAGTAGTTTAGTAGTAGTTTAGTAATTTGCTGCAAAAAAACAGTCAACGCATGACAGCATCTCTCAGACAACAGTTTATTCTTCTAGGTCTGAGGCCAATGAAAAGCTTGGATACAAAGGCTACTCATGTTATTTTACCCTTTTCAAGTCCTTTTTTTTAACTGACTAGTTCCATGAATACATTAGAAGCAAAATTACTAGTGTTATTAATACTGACTTTACATGAAATATCACATCTGAAAAGGCCTTCAATACAGTAAGTGTGTTGTGCTATAGTACATAAGGACCAGTTTATAAAGTTTAACAATAAGGATCCACAACCAAGAGGTGGAACCAGGGACGGTTTTTCCACTATGTGGAATAGTGTGCGCATAGGGCCCCAGGGACCCCCAGCAGGTCCCCAAGAGGCGAGGCTCTCCTGTCCCGATCCAAGCAACTTGAGCTGCCATGGGGGGGGGGCATAGGTGGGGAAGCTTTGCTGGGTTAGTTGGCAGCACCACTGCCCCCCATCAACAGCTTTGCCTCTCGCCACTAGCACCCAAACACCCCGCTCGACACAGGGCCCTAAGCAACACCTTGCATAGGACTCCCCATTGGCTAGAAACAGCAAGGGGTAGGGCATACAAAATGTTGTTGGGATATCTATCTATCTATCTATCTATCTATCTATCTATCTATCTATCTATCTATCTATCTATCTATCTATCTATCTATCTATCTATCTATTTATCTAATCATTTATTTATATAGCACCAACATATCACGCAGCGCTGTACAATAAATAAGATGCCACACAAGGTAACACACAGGTACAGGTTATGACACAGAAGGAGAAGAGAACCCTGTCCGATCAGGCTCACAATATATTAATCAATTTGATTTTGTAAAATCATTGGTCATTAAAGTCATCGTCGAGTCGACTAGTCGTCACATCATCAGACGGACATCACTTCTCCTTCTCTGCCGACCAATAAAGATAGTGAGAAAAGGTGTTATGCTGGCAGAGATAGCATTCACACAAGTCCAGGATGGCAGCTGCTGTGTATATTGTGCAACTATTTCTCAAACTGTTAATATTTTTGGGAAAAAAGACCCCACAGTAAATATTTAGTAAATTATTTGATACCCCATACGTTACTGGTAATAAAACCCTTGCGTTTCCGCATTTCGCTGTGCTGCCTCCTCAAAAATGCACGCCGGAGGGTGTTTGCGGTAGCGTGCTGCTTTGTGCGTTATCGCAAAACGTGATGCCAGTGTGAACAGTGCAACAATTTTCCTATGGAAACCTGTGTACCTGATGTTTCACCCTTCAATGCAAACAGGGCTAGTGTAAAAGGGACTATTATACTGACCCTGGAATTATTCCTTCTGGCCTGTTTAGGATACTTGATCTATTGTCTGATCTACACTTACGTAGGAACGCAAATCCTAAATGTACGTATAAATGTGTTGTTTTTTTTCTTATTTACTAAGCATGGGGGGCTGACTTTTTGTGATAGGATAGACATGTAGGCAAGGCACTAATTTGGGGGTTTTAGAAGAACTTCTCGTTTAATTTGATACCAGCAATCTCTGCGCTAAGATTAATGGTGGACCAGGGAATAGCTTTCCGTGATCTGCCATTAATTAAAAGGCTAACAAGATGTAAACCACAATAAAGAATACCAAGTGAACTTTATTATTCCAGACTCCAATGACCACACAGGAGGAAGCACAATTCCTATGCTGATTTAATTATTTCCGATGACCAGAAATCCTTTGCGCCGTCTACACAGTAGGCGATGGTTACATCCCAAGCTAGACAACATCCACATAGACTTGTTGTATTTGTCAATCAGGTCCATAGAGAATTAGGGTTACCTAGTAAACAGTATGCACCGGGCCATAGGAGAACACTAATCAGGGATGTCTCTGTGATGAAGCACACAGCAGGGGGAGGATGTTCTGCAGCAAAACCTGTGTGCTGATGACTCCCAGTATACATGGTCCCCCAGTCACTGGCCATTAGCATTGCCAGGCACATCCACACTGCAGACAATGCTGCACACAAGCCATGCATCGGCTGTCAGTCACCTGTTTACTAACAACTTGACACATGACATTCCCTGATCCATCAAACAATCCGTGCATAGTGATGGATGCAGCGAAGGTCACCTCTCCTATGCCATACATATATGATACATCACACTCATCACATGACATCTATGACCATGGAAGCATCTCTTACCCGCGATCCTGAACACAGGGAAGCTGGCATTGACCTTGTAGAGAAATTCATCATCTGCGATCCTCTGTCTATAGTAATCCAATAATGAGTAGGGTGTCAGTGCTCCTGTCCCAGCTCGGCAGAGGGGTGGGGGTCATAGATATAGATAAGGAGGGGGCCCGCCGCTCGGTAACGAGCTCTCCGTGCACAGTCGGTGTATTGTGCTTTACTAGATACGGTAGTGAGTGGAGGCAAAGTGGGCGGAGCTCCGGAGACTGGCACGCCCCCTGATCGTGCTGCTAGAGGAAAGGGGGGGGGGGATGTTTCCAGGTTTAGCTTGTGCTTCTACATCCTTCCAGGTGACACCAGAGGAAGGGGGGTGTCACTAGGATCAGCATTGTGTTACTTCATCTTTCCAGGTGACACCAGAGGGA
>CM070032.1:150307692-150317922 GCA_036250615.1 Ptychadena robeensis
ATAAAATTATTCCTCAAAAATACCACTTGCCTAATAATTCTGCACTCCCTGTAGTTGTGTGAGTTACTGACAGCCAGCTGTGACTTGCATTCACATACAAGGAGAGGAAATAGCTCTTGCTTTAGTTTCCCAAGCGTGAGTTAAGGAGACAGGAGCCTCCAGCCCTGAACGGCAGAGCTTCTGTCTGTGAGCTGCATGTGGCTATCTGCCTCTGCCACTGTATGTGAGTTGGGCTCTAGCTGCCAAGCTCATAGACAGAAAGCACAGAGCCATAGAAAAGATCTGCCCACAGGCACTGTGTAACTGGCCAATTAAGCAGTGCTCCAACTCTCTGTGTATGTATGTGTCTGACAGTGTGGGCGAAACTTTCATCTGACAGCTCCTCTGCCTCCTCGGTAGTGATGAGCAGCATAAGCAATTCTTAGTAAATTTGTCATTTTTTACTGAGAAAGTGGGCACTTGTACATGCGAATATTGTGAATGCAATGTGCTGTCATGGCAACATCTAGTGGCAGAATGTGAAATAAAGTTATTAATTGAAAATCAGCACTTGTCCGTGTGAATATTGCGAACTCAATGAATGGTACTTTCCCCAGAATCTCAAATATTCTAGATGACTAAGATAGAACACTATATTTGAGATCTTTGCGAGTGCCAATAATTGAAATAAAAAAAAAGACTACTCCTCGGCTACGCTTATTGCTTGGCTGTGCCTTTGTACCATAAGACGCAGACTTCCCCAGCCTCATTTTGGTGAAAAATATTGTAAATAGAAAATCTGGGGATGACTGGAAGAGAACTGCCCTCCCCATCTGAAGATTTGAAGAGCTTTCTCATTGAAGAGTGAGCAATATTGCCAAGTCTAGATGTGGCAGTATCTGTAGATGCCTGCTTAAGAAGACTGAATGCTCTAAATCAGGGGTTCTCGACCTGTGGGTCTGGACCCCCTTGGGTGTCGAACAACCATTTCACAGGGGTCACAGAGTTCTCTGTAAGCATCAGAGCTGCTCCTAACAATCAGAAACGCTGATGCCCACAAGCGGGGTGGGAAGTTAGAGTGTAATGCACTAGTGAGGTGGGAAAAAGTAAGGGAGGGGACATTACACCGAAAGTGAAGTCTGACTTCCGATATTTGGAACATGCATGTGACACTCTGCACTTGAACTTCAACGTTTAAAATACAGGAAGTGACACTTTGCGACATCACTTCGGGGTCGGGTTCTAAAAAGGTTGAGAACCACTGCTCTAAATCAGTGGTTGCCGCAGAAATGTTTATAGTTTAAGGGTAAACATACCAGCCTATTGTAGTTTACAGATTTGTTTGTTTTTTAATTGACTTGTACAGGTTATGAGCCTTAAAATTTTATACCACAAAAAAACTACCATCTTACAGGGGTCTTTACTTATTTTATATCAATTGTAGCTAACAATGTTTATAAAAAACATTATCCCCATGATGCAAATGTGATTTTCAGCCCTGGTTTCTCTGGCTCAAGTGGCATAAAAATATCTTCCATTGGATTCATGTTTGTTTCACTGCCATACACACCACGACGAGTGCAGACAGACCTACTCCGATATGCACCGGAATGCAAACGTGATGACATCATCACGTTTGCACCCTGGTGCATTATGGGGCCCCTTCAGTCGGTCTTCATTGAAGCTAATGCCATCGGCTTCCATCGGCTAGAGATTATCGGACATGTCCGTTCTCTGGCCTGCCGAGCTGTGGGGCGACAGGGATCTGTTGCCCCATGTGGGCACACGCCGATTAGCGGACGATTTTTCCGCTGACCGACGGCGCGAGCGCACACACCTGTCGGTCAGGTGCAAAATCGGCCGCTTATCGGCATGTGTATGGCAGGCATTTGTTGGGCTATCACATCCAACTGTTGAATTAGTTTAGAATGGTGGGGTCATGAGGGTGGTGTGTTGGAGATTTTTCTAAATCAAGTTACTGCTGTAGTGAAGGTTTGACCTTAGATTCTAATTCTTAAGGTTTTTGAGTTATTATTTGGAGACATATCAGAGTCAGAACTGATTTTTTATACCCCCCATATCACTCTGGTCAGACATAAGTAAAGATGACACACCAAAATGCATCAAGCATAAAAAAACAATATAATGAAAATATTTTTAAAGGATACAATAACTGAATATGGCCCAGAGAGGAATACCCTTGTACTTGGTTGCTTTTTTTCCTGTGATGCTCGCTGTAGATTAATGGTTTTAATACTCTGTACAGGTTATATGTCCAATTAAACCTCACTAGGAACACTACACAATACCAGACAGGTTTAAAAAAAAGTAATTGACCGTATTGGTTCCCTCACCTAGCTCCTCTGTTTTTTTATTTGCTATGCCCCCAGGTGCCTCTCTTATCTGTTCACCCCCCCCCCCCACACATATTCTTTGCTTTTCCTTTTCCTACCCCTCCTTTATTTATTTCTGGTGGTGGGACTTTGAGTGGCTCTCAAGGTTAAAAATTAGGTATCTCAAGATACAAAAGAGGTTTACTGTTGGAAGGTTCACTCAACGATCACTCAAAAAACAACAACATGTCGGTTCAATGTCCGATCCGATTTTTTGTTGATTCTGATTTTGTTTGGCCGATTGTTCAGGGTGGACAAAACCTGATCGATTGAGTGAATGCGAGTGAAAAATCGACCTGTGTATGGCTACCTTAAAGAAACTACAACTGCAAGCATAACATTCTGACAGTTGCTTAAGAACTACACTACCCAACAGGCACTGCTGCCTTTTCTAGCTGTTGTAGAACTACAACTTCTAACCTGTGAGAATTCCTCTGCCTTCTCTTATTTTATGTCTTCTCACACACTCTCGCTTAAACACACACACCTTTTCTTGGCTTACTGCTTGCCCCTCTCCGGGCTTATGATTGGCTGGCAGTGCTAGTGGAGGGTATGGGGTGCTGAGTGCAATCGGAAGAGAGGGGAAGAAAACTGACAGCATTGAGAGCCAATGGGCAGCAGTTGTTTCCTCCATCAGCCTCTGTGTTGGCTGCCAGGTCGGGTGCCCACAGAGAGGGCCATAGGTTTGCCATCACTGGTATATAGCATAAGTGTGGTATTTAAACAGGATACAGTTTATACAGTTTCGTGCAGAACACATAAAACACAGATAAACGCACTCAATACAGTCTACGTGTTTCTCCCACAGAGGGCATAATGATATGACTTAGCTTGGAATATATATTGTATTCTGTTGGTAGAGTAACACTTTAATCCACAAATAAAATCTGCACCATTTCCCAATGTTCTATAGTTTCCCCAAGGTCGTCTGAGTGTAATGTTATGAAGGAACAAATTAAGAGAAAATTTAATTAGAGTAAATTAATATAGATTTTACAGTGACTCCATAAGCAGAAGGAATCTTGGGACTGCCCTGGTCCCAGATTTTTGAGGATTTAGGTGTGACCCAGATCAGAGGTACCAACCACAAGGATAAATGTACAGACAAACTTAGATATGAAAAATTGGTAAGATAGGTAAATAGGTAAGAAAGAAGTGAAAAAGGCTTGAATCAAAACAATAGTTGATCAGCCAATTCAATTGCACGACAACTCTCTCATATGTACAATCATATCCCTCAATGTTCCAGGTGTTACATAATAGCACAAAGTGTTCGTGGCCAAATGTGTTAAGTTGATGAGTCTTAGCTTTCATCAGTATGCATGCTCCGCCCCACGATGCATTTCGGCCGCCACTGGCCTCCTCAGGAGGGGAATAGATGAGCCTGTTTTTAAGAGGTGAATGGATTGTAAAGACTGTAGGGGCGACCCAATGGTCTAGGAGGAGTATCAGGCTGTGCAAACAGCCCAATAGTCCACGGCACAGAAGATGCCACCTATAGGAGAGACAAGGTTATAGTAAAAGATAATAATGGAAAATTATTCCCCTGTGTATCATAGTACATTATATTGTCGTGCTTCCACATAAGATATGATATAATATAAGAACATCATGTCTGACTTCTTAGTACTAATTACAACATTTATAAAATTACATATATAATCTGGGTTGTACATCTGACATTTATGATTGGTGCATTCTAAACCTATTGGTTATGAAGGGATTCAACCCTTCTTCAAAACACAGTAACAACATTTGAATAAATTGCTTATTACCTGCTATGTACGCGGAGGAATATCAGGTGCGAACAGCCTTTAAATAATTAAGGGCCTGGCAATTATATCATGAATGGATGTCGTCGCAGGGTGGAGACTGGGTAAGGCAATAGTGTGGAAATGCATTAACATACATGATTGGTGGTTAGGTTCAAACACCCGTGCTGGACGAAGCTATGTGGGGCATAGTATCTGGCAGAAAACAATATGCAAAGCCTGCTCACACTCCCACAGGTGCAGCCACCCTTCCCCCCTTTGAGATCGGTCCTACTGCCTCAGCAGTAGCTGGTAAATGGTGATCAATGGTGGTAAGTACAATAAAGGGTGGTAAAAGGTAGCAGATACTGTGGTACTGTGATGAGGGTTAAGTGGTGAATTGAATAAATAAGGTACCTGTAGCTCCAAGTGGTAACGGCTTCCTGAGGCTTTTTGTGGGCTCTCCATTCAGCAGCACGGCTCCATATTGCCACAGGCTGCCGACTTAAGAGTGCCCCAGGACCAATCAGGGAGAGGGGGGTGGGTATCACCAAAAGTGATCCGCCCCCAACTCCCTTTCCGGACGCCCTGCACTGTAGAGTGCACTCCTTCACAAGGCAGATCCATCAGAACGGATATATTGCCTGGGGCCATACCCTCCCAACAACCAGGGGATCAAGGTTCCCCCAACCACTACTTAGCATGCTTCATTGGGTGCAAAGGCGGCAGGTCCGGCCGCCCCAGCCATCCCCTGATGGCAGGATCGCGCGCCCGCTCCTAAGGCAATTTGAATTTCAAGAGGATAGTGACCAATACCCTTTACTTTGACCTCCATTCAATATTTTCCTATTAAATTAATATAGAGTTGCATTGTCAATAAGGTTAATAAAAGGCAGATTATGCATTATAATGCATGGTATTAATAAAAAATAAGTAAAAAACATCACACAAAAGTATAGTAATATGTGAATATTATGGGTAGATCAATTCCAAAAATATATGTACACAAATTAGATTAAGTAGATGTGGATCAAATCAATTTTACTTGTGAAACAGGTATGTCTCACCAGATGAGGGCAATTGAAAAGAACTAGGAGGTCAATAAGACATTCACTAATGTTCACCAATCCATCACCAGTCACATACACACACCCACATGCACACATACACACACAGATCCTTAGGCCAAGATAACCACACTAGATACCACTTCAGCGGACACATACTGACATTGTGGTCACTAGTGGGGGGCAGGGTAAAAAAAAACCCTTTATAGAATCACATTTAAGACACACATTCTCTTCCCCCCCCCCCCCCTTTCTGTCTTTTTCCCTCCCTACACTTTAACAGCACGATTGGATTTTAGTCTACACGGTTCACTAATTCACATGATTATTTGGACACTACTGATGGACCCGACACAACAAACATACACTCTATCTATTTCCACTCTTACAATTTCCTCACTGTCTTGCACGCACACCAATGTAACCACATGACTTGTTATACCATATACTACTTACCTTTATACCCACGTTGGCTTATATTAATCATTGACAGGTGTAATTGGCAGTTATTATTGTCTGAATACCTCAAGACTCGTAATAGCCCCCAGCATGGGCGTATTTGGACCTCCCCCCAGTTGGTGGTGACTATTTCGGACCCGCATATGGGACATCCATAGGGTAAATATTTACAATTTACATTGTCCTGTGGGACATGGATTGATTGTGATTTTCTTTATCTTATAGCTGGGATAAACCTACTCTTCTTTTGCCATTTGCAAATCATCTCCTGAAGAAGCGACAGACAAACGCGTCGAGATTTTGTTATTTGATTTGGATATTACATGTATTAGAATGGACTATATGGAGTCATTTGACCAATTTACACTACCGTACTATATACGCTGTATAAATTTGACTTAATTTGTACGAACTATGGACATTACGATTTTTGAATACTTTATGTTTGATTAGCTGCCGTTAAAATCCACTGTGACCGGGATCAGAGGCTTTTTTGCCCTGCCTCCGGTAGGGTGCCACGTCTTTTGCTCTTAATAGTCAATAAGACATTATTTCAATAAAACAATATTTGACTAAAAGGTTTAAAATAACCAAAAATAACCCAAAACACCAAAACCTTCTTTTTTCCCCATTGTTGCTGTATTGTTCACATGTGCATTGTATTCTGAAGTAGTAAAAACGTATATTAAAAAACAAGAAAAAAAAGAAGAAAGAAAAGAAGAAAAAAAGACTTTCCTGCCACAAACAGATACAGAATAATCCTAATATAGTACAGAAATCTGCAGAACAGATTCATGATACCACCACCAGAGGGCACACCAGGCTCGAGAGATAACAATTCCTCAAAGTTACATCTGGATTTGACTGGGAATAAGAAAGAAAAACACAGTTATGTGATTAACAATTAGAAATGTGTATGCAATTGCAAGTCCGCATTCACATTCTTTCTATCAGAATGTCATCAAATATTTATCCTACCGTTTGTTTCCTGACACATATAGTGTCCACTTGGATATTTAAAGATGTAAATTACAATCTTGGAGAAATTTTGGCAGAGTGTTTGTCTGAAACAGTGATTCCAAAACTTTCCCTGCAGGACCCCCTTCTATATAGGAACATTATTGCCTAATGCCTGTATGTGGTGATGCCAGTAATCTGTGGGGTGGGGAATTCAAACTGATAACAATGCTTTTTCATACTGCATTAGGAAGAGGTTTATAAAATTAATGGTGACTGCCAGCGAAGTTAATGAAGCAATTAAATGGGACCGCCAGGTAGGTTAATGAAGCAATTGCTGCTGCAGCAATGGAATGTAATTTCTAAAGTAACTTCCAAATCTGAATCCATCATTCTACAGTGAGAAAGATTATTTAGTAGGGGCAAACCATCAAGACATTTGCAACAGCTCAGTAAATTCACAACCTGATATACCAAGATTAGAATGGTCAAAGCAATTGCAAAACTTCAACAGCTACATATTAGCTACATAATTCTGAAGGTATCAGTTACCATGTTAACCTCCTCCTATCCACATACAAGCATTAAAATACTTTTTCCCAGAAGTGATGCCAAACCCGCCCTGGGGTAATGCTAACTTGCATGCACACAACCCTTCTTTATACCTCCAGCTATTGTGGGGATGACACCATGTTTAGGGGCTTTCTAATTAAAAGTCAAATAATGACATTTTCTAAATTAATTTCAACTATAAAATTAGCAGAAGGAAGCACGAAGGGGTCCAACACCACCCCCAACCCCCCCCCCCCCTCAATCTCTAACACACCCTGACAGAGCAAATAACTTAAAGAACATATTCTACACTTGGTGTAGCCAAATAGATACATTGGCTTTCATGTAGAGATGTGAACTATATTACTATTATACACTCTTGTATGTCTTAATTTTTCTTTATTCATCAGAATCCTCAAGGTATCATAGAGTAGCTTATTAGTTTCAAAACATTTATGGCCCATAATTGGTCTAAAAGCTGATGACATCATATTTGCTACAACCTATATCAGGCGTAAGAAATAAAGCAATGGCATTTTAGCCTCTCAAGTGATGCTAAACATTGTGGATTGTTTTCAGGGTTCCTGAGAACTGATACATTTAAAACGGTATACACTGTTCAGATACTTATGTTGAAGAACTTTTAATAAATGTTTTATGTTAAATCGTTTTTCTCTGTCTCGCTCTTATTTCTAGAAAATAATTCCATTTGAATGGATAAGAGGTCCTTGGGACCTCTGTACTCATTCAATAGGCTGGGGAGCAGGCTCCGGGGGTGCTCTTGTTAAAGGGAAACCCTGGATACTCAATCAGGCCCCACCCGTGCCCCCACAATTCCTGGGCATTGTTGTGGGAAAGAGACCCCCTTACATATTCATGGCCCCCCTTTTTCAGAGCTTACCAGACCTTCTGCCAGCTCTGGGGAGGACCCCACACTGCTTGTGGTCCTATTTTCCAGAGTGTACCAGATCCAATGCCTGCAGGGGGTCTGGTATGATCTGGGTGGGATCCCACACTATTTGTAGCCCCCCCTTTTCCAGAGCATGCCATATCAGACCCTATGCTTTTTTTTATGTCATTCTTTTAAAAATGTAATTTTTTTTTAATTGCAATGTAAATCCCACTTTTTTTTATTGGATGAAGGGGTGGGGTCCCAGTGGGAAAATGATGTAATTGGCTGTACTGCACTATCTGACTGTGAGGTTTGCTTCCATGTTAAGAGGCAGATTGAACATTGAAAGTGTCAACGCACCCCGAACACTGCGAACCGACCTCCAGGCAAAATGTTTGGCCATCTCTACTGATATATACAGGGGTCTCTACTTACACCAGATACATACGGGTGTTTCTTACTGCCGAGATATACAGGGTTCTATCCTTCTGCCAAGATATAGAGCCATCTCACTTTCTGCTGAGAAATAAAGGGTGTCTCCTTCTGCCGATTTACACAGGGGTCTCTGATTTTGCTGAGATATACTGGGGTCTCTCCTGCCAATATATACAGGTATCTCTCCCTTCCCTGAGATATACAGGGGTCTCTCCTTTTGAAATGTATAGGGGTCTCTCTTTCTGCACATATATATGGGGGTCTCTCCTTCTTCTGAAATGTATAGGGGTCTCCCTTTCTTTCTGTACATATATACAGGGGTCTCTCCTTTTTCTAAAATGTATAGGGGTGTCTTTTTCTGCACATATATACAGGGGTCTCTTTTTTTTCTAAAATGTATAGGGGTGTCTCTTTCTGCACATATATACAGGGGTCTCTTCTTTTTCTGAAATGTATAGGGGTCTCGCTTTCTGCACATATATACAGGGATCTCTCCTTTTTTGAGATAATTAGGGGTCTCTTTGACATATGATAAGATTATCTGGAAAACACCAACATTTAAAACTCTTTGTCGTCCTTGATCTTCTGTTAAGACCATAGTGGTGATAAGTTTAGCTTTCTGACTACATTTCATGTAAATGCCTTTTATAAAAATAGTCGTTTTGTTGGATGTTCTGGGTTTTAAGGTCAGCTTTATCTGCTAACAAAGCAAGCTGTTGTATTCAAAATCCGGCAGAAATTGTACGTAACACACCCTTTGGAACAGAACAAGCAATGTAACCAAGAGAAGAAATTCAAGGTCAAAAATCACAGGCAACACTTCCCATCAGGTTGCCTAGCAACCTTTTCCACTTTATCTCACAACAGTAAGCATATAGAGCAATCCTCCTTAGGAATAACTCCTAGTCTGTGAAACTCAAACACCTTGTCTGTTTTATACATTGGGACTTGGCATCAATATTAATACTTAATCAAACAAGAAACCTCTTTTACACACATTTGATAGCATTTGGGAAAAGTAACAAATGCCTGGAAACTGGAACCTTAACTTGTCATTAGAGCAAAAAAACATAAGCTGAAATACTAGTTTATAAAATCAGAAATCAGCAGGGCCAAGTGCAGGAATCGATTTAACTCAGGACCTATGAGATTGGTAAATGTTATTTGTCAGGATTGTTGCACATCTGGCTTACTCTTGCGGAAATGTTTATAAAGCTGAATTCCAGCAAATGATAAATAAAAAAAACATAATGCAGTAGCTTAACATTTAAAATTCATGATACTTATTTATACGTAAAATTAGTAAAAGTACTTAAAACTTTTTTGTTTTTGACGAATACCTACTGGCTGTACAGCTGTCAGACAAGGTCATACAGCTATATGAGAGTAGTGATGAGTAGCACAGGCAATATTTGTAAAACATCAAATTTTTTTTGCCTAATATTAAAAAACAAATTAAGAATTCGTGATCTCCGGACTTTATTACCCTCATTGCTCAAAAGATTTTTGCAATACAAAGTGACGATATTCGCATTATTTTGCGATTAACACTATCACATGAGAACTAATAATTTATGGCCTTCCTTGTGCCAATCAGCACTTATATACATATTGTAAACACAGTAGTTCCGGTTACTGATGTAAAAAATCTCAAATATTCATAGCATTTATACAAATATACATAGAACTTGCTTTTAAATCACTCCACACCTCCTGTCCTCCTTACATCTCCAACCTGGTACACA
>CM070032.1:150318022-150348187 GCA_036250615.1 Ptychadena robeensis
TGTATTGTACAGCGCTGCGTAATATGCTGGCGCTATATAAATAAATGTTTATAATAATAACATATTCGAGACCTTCTTGAAGTGTTGATATTCGCAATAAAAATTTGCAATTTGAATATTCACGATCAACACCATACCAGAGGAAGAATGGGTAAGCAACAGAACCGTACCTATGCCCACTGTATCCTATGGAGCATGTCACAGCATTCCCTCCTCCTGCGCCTCTCCATAAAGCTATGTTTCCAACTTAGTGATTTCCTGCGATTCTAATAGCAGGTTGATTATTGTTAGCAATTTTTTCGGCAAGTGTTTGGGATTGTGCTGGCGCATTTTCGTGCTGGCTGTTCAATATAATTGAGTCGCGATTATAAAATGCATCCATTGATGTCTATGGCTGCCATCAGAGTCGAGCGCATGTGACTGCCCGCGGCACGCAATCAAAAACGCGGTGAGCCACATTTAGATTTCTAAGCGTTCTGCATCCGGATGTAGGGATCACCCCATTCAAATGCATGGCTTGAAACCATGGGTGATCGTAGCCAATTGCTAAAGTAGAAACGTGCCCTAAAACAGAATGACCATTCTCAAGGGAAAAAATTGGAGTGCGGACGTATAAGCAGTTTGGTTTAAATGTAGTCAGTTGCAGGACAGTGCTCTTGTTTAAACTGTTTACAAAGTTATGTTGATGATCAGCAGCCGCTGGGAAAAATGACAGCATATAGGAAATTCACCGCTATTCAGGAAGTCTGATATTTTGAAAGTGATAAGGTACAAAAGGGTATAAAGTTAACACCTTACACTGACAATGTTTATTTTATTATTCCAATGTTTTGTACTTTTACATCAAGCAGCAGTAGTGGAACAATAGCATTGTTAAAAACAGAATCTGAGCTTTGTCCTTGTTTCTTAACTACATAAATGTCAGCTCATATTTGGGTTTTAGTTATAAATTAAACTAATATCCAGGTTGAATTAGGATGGGATATTGTAAATCATAACAAATTTTTTAAGCCAAGTTAAGGGTATACTCTTGTGGAGCTACTATGTTTTTAGGGTTTTGAAGAATTGTAATAGCTAAGGCAAGTAAAAAATTTATTGAATTTTTGTTTGATTTTTGGTTTCTGAGTTTATGTGTTTTAAGATAGTGTTTACACATATGCATGCTAGATTACATATTTAAGGGGTCAATTCTAAGAGAATACAGAAGTTGATTTTGCTTTCCAAACCATGTTCTGCATAGGATGACCCAGTAATAAAGCAGAGTGAGCTCGATGACTGGAGGAGACAGGTCAAGATGTGCGATTGTTTAATAAATGGGTCTCTCTGTTTTGGGTGTGTTACATTTCATTCAGATCTGTGCAGGCAGTATAATGTGACACATGCTGTAGATATGTACAGGGGGATCCATGGAAATCATACTACTATACACTAAATGGACGCCAGCTAGGGTTGCCACCTTTTCTCAAGTGTGAACTCAAGTTTATTATAGGTAAAAAACTTAACACACACTTTATGAAAGCTGAAAACAAATATCACCAAAACTTCAGTGAAATAAAATATGTAAATTGTAACTGTGGGCAACAGAAAAACAGGATATATGATGGAGTAAATATCTTGAATGTTTTTGTTTTCCTATTTTCCTTTTAATGGACATGGTCTCTAACAATGGTTTGATTATTTTATATGTATCTAGTAACTGAGTAATGGGACAAGATTAATCACAAGGAGATCACAGGCGATATTAATGTTTTGCCTTCCGTCTGCTAGAAGTTTCTGCAAGAAGCAGGTCCCAATGAATTGTTGACAATTTTGTGAAAAGGCGACCACAGACAAGGCGATTCCCTCCCGTAGTTGCGGGAGATCGACTGTGGTGTTCGCTCTTGCTGAACACATGGTGGACGATCTCCAGAAACTACAGAGGTGCCCACCTTGACGGATCGACCCAAAAAAGCTCAGCTAGATGGATTGCATGGCAAACCGTCTGGCGTTTATTTATTTTTTTCTGGCCGATCATCCTGTATCTGCCTACAATCTGATGGGAATCCATGTGTTAGTGGCACAGAAAGGATTCCCATCAGTTCTGCAGATGACTCATCACAGCGTGGTGACATCACCATGCTGTAAAGAGTCGCCTACAAGATGGCTGTGAATCAATGTGTCTATGGCCAGCTAAACACTCAGTATTATGGAGAAAGTCTCTGAGATCTCCACTCAACTAGAGATGGTCAAACTCTTTTGACTTGCTGATTTATGATGGAAATTGCTGGGGATGTAAAAAAGAGTTCTGGGAACATTACAAAAAATATGTTTTAAACTAATACATTTTGTTTTTGCATAAATTAAGTTCAAAGTTAAGCCAACAAAAATGTTGAGTTGACATTGGTGATGATAGAATGTTCAGGGCCTTTTAGGAAAACAAAATTGACCATCTCTACACTCAGCTAAGGTATAGGGAAGAGTCTAAAGGATATGTGCAATGTTCAAAGTACAAATATGTATAGATATGTATGTATATGTATAGAGTCCATCATCCATTGTCCTAACATTCCTGCTTTAAGTATGAAAAGCTTTGATTGCTTTATGTATGCCAAAAATGGGCAGAAAAAGAAAATACAGATTAAAGAAAGAAAATAAAAGAAATGGGAAATAAAGTGAGTAATTTAGCATGAAAGTGAAGTAGTTGTGCTAAAGGGATCTCTGGCTCTGTGTGTTGAAAACATTTGAACATATTGTTATAGATCGCACACTTGTTGATGCTGAATTATGGTTTTGGCATCACTGCTTTCGTACAGGAAAAGCCTTATGTAGTCTGATGATGGATGAGCCTGTAATCTCTGAGCTACAATATCATGAAGTCATCAAAGACACAACTGCCTCCATTATATTTGTACTTCATATGCAATCATGTTTAATTTGGATATGTAACTATATTTGTATGCTGTACTTTTAAGTTAATTACAACAACAATATGCTTGATCGTTGTCTGCTTCCCAGACAAAGCCGGCGCAACCTTTAGATGTCAAATAAGCATGAACTAATTCTTAAGATTTTGCTGTCAAAAATATGTAAATATTAATGTGTTTGCCTTAGTCTAGTTTGTGTCTTTGAATCTCTTTATCTCTTTAGTTAAGTTAATATAATCTAAAGATATTTTTAAAAGCATTTTGAGCAATTTTAGCATTGTTATCAGTAAAGAAAGCAGTATTATTGATAAAGGATAAAGAATATCGCACCTTTAAAAAAAATTCAGCAATTATAATAAAATTAATTATTGCCTTAGATCAGTGGTTCCCAAACTGGAGGACGCAAAGGTATTCCAGTATTCCTGTATTTCAATGGGGAGCTTGGTAATGTTGCCAAAAAGAAAAGGGGGGCCCTGCATGGAAAGTTTGGGAACCACTGCCTTATATCAAGTGTATTTTTAAAAGCCCTAATGTTAACCTCCTGGGCGTTTTCGGGATGAGTGTCTCAGCTGATAAAACTCACCCTGAGATATCTGTAAGAAAAATCACTTGTCCACCGAATTCTTTTGGCAATTTCCGCCGATGCTTCCATATCCACCCGATGATGTCAGGTATGACACCAGAAGGGCAGGGGGTAGGCGGCGCCATTGACCTCCATTAACGGAGGGGCATCGCTCTTTTAGAGCACACCTCTCTGTTTGTTACCTCCAGGAGGGCAGGAAACCGCGACGGCATGTAATGTGCTCCCCGTGGAGCGCTTTTTAAAAAAAACATGCCACATGCGCAACACCCAGGAGGTTATACCCTAAACAAAATTTTTTATATTAAGCATAAAATCATACTCACCTTCATGGTTTCCCTGGTTTAGAAATTTAAAGTCAGTGCTGAGTCCTCTTTTGATCCTGCGGTGAAAGAGTTGTGCAGTCAGTTCATGGAACTATGTATCCCATGAAAACTTGTGGTAGACTGTCATTATCCTGGATCCTTTTACAGCGAAAACATGACAGAGGGAAGCTGGTTGAGGGTTAGCGCATGCTGCAATAGCAACATGAGGAGATCCATAAATGTTTCATGAGGCTGCTACCACGTGACCAAAATAGTTTGTTTTCTTTTTGGCGTTTTACTAGAATCAACAAATATATGCATTGCAAGTCTTGACATAGCCGGGTCAAAGAAACACGCGGTGTATTCATATATTTCTGATAACGTAGATACCTAAATATATCTACTCTATGTTTTTAACACTGATGCTTTTATCCATAGAAAAAAATTTTGGTATCAAAAATCCCTCTTTTTGTGGGTTTTCTTGGCCTGCCTTGGCCTAATCTGTTATGATAAGTTGGAGGAGCTGGGGTATGATACATATATATATATATATATATATATATATATATATGTATATATATATAAATCTATCCTAACCCAATTTTTTTTTAGACATTTGAGGTCTATACCGGGGTAACCATGGAGGTGAGTATAATTTATTTATGGATATTTGGCTGTTAATTATGTACCTTATAGAAAATATTTTATTTACAGCTTAATAACCCTTTAACAAGATTTTTTGAAACCATGACCATATAGCCTGGAAAGTTATTAACACCTCTGAGTAAAATGAAGATCTAGCCATAGTAGCCATATATATTACACTTTGATTGTACCCATACAAAGGATTAGCATAAGCAGTTCACTCTCCATAGCAACATTTTTGAGTGTGGCAGTACCTGTAACCCCCAAGCCACACTCCAGGTAGCTAACTATGTCCAGCCATTCCCACACGGATCCTCTGGGTCAGCATCTTTTGGGCTCATCATTGGACTGACCACCCTGACATCAGTGATGAAGCTGCGGAGATGGGGAATTGCTGGTTGAGGTTAGAGGTTGGAGGATATGCCTGTATGATATCAGTAATGACACCAGGAATGTGTATATGGGGCATACAAACTGATTAGATGGAAATCAGTTTGAATTTTTCAAACTGCTAAGGAAACCAGAACCAGTTTCCAGAAAGAATGGCACCACACTTAGATAGAAAACTTGATGTCCAGTTTGTACTATATCATCCTGGTTTCAATGCGTACTACTCTACTCAACTCTGTATCATTTCAATATTGTACTCTTTGATTTTTTTTCTAATTTAGGATTATGTTGTCTCTTAATTGCAATTTATATGGATTAATTGAAGTTAATTACAACTGAGTTTATTTCTTACACACCAAATGGATGAGGAATCACATAATATGAATGATTGGCATTGTAATGTCTTTGCAGCTTTCCTTTTCCTTTTCATATTTCTCTTTTGGTTTTTACCCAATAAATTTTAGCATTTGAGTCTTCCTCTTGATTTGTCTTTCTACAATTCCTTTCAGTAGTCCAAACATATTTGTTATCCTCTTTCAGGTTATATAAGCTGTTCCACATAGCAACGTTTCCTTTGAACTTCCTTTCTTGCTTACACCTGACAGTTCTGTGAACTAAAACTGCTGAAAACAATGTTTTTTGTGAAGCTCTCACATTTGATGTTGATGTTTCTTTCAGAGTACAACACCAGCATTGCTCTGTTAGCTACCCTTACATACCAACGGATAATTTGTTTAGAACGTTACCGGTATTTGTCTAGAATCTCTACAGCTACCTAAAATAACCAGCAATCTAGGTCCAGTACTGGTCCTGGAGTACAGTGTACTCTGCTGCAATTAAGGCGTGATACAGCCGTACCACCAGGGACATGTGGTTTCCATCATTACCTTTCTTGTAGGTCTACTGTAAATAAATGTACACAATAAATGCAAATCACAAACGTTCTGTCTCTGGGTTAAAATATTAATTCCCCCATCCTATGATGGGAGCCATGGCTATCATACAATGCTATGCTTTAAACAAATGTTGCCTTAGTGTGAAACCTAATCTGTGTATCCCTACATTCTCCTGTAATGGTTATAAAGATAGTTAGATTGTAACAGAAATTAACAAAAATTCATAATTTTACTTCCTTACTGAAAGATTTTAACCATTACCTAATTAGCACGCTGTGTAGTAAGCTAAGTTGCACAGTCCATTAAATCTGTGATATATGCCATAGAATAAAGGTAAAAGAGTATTACATTCAAGATAGTAATACCATAGATTTTAGAAAATATATATTTACGGTTAACTCTACACTTATTAAGGATAAGTGTTATGTTTCACCAAGGGCCGTTTCTAGCTATTTTGGTGCCCTAAGCAGATTTTCTTGGGGGTGCCCCCCCCAGCACGCAGGAGACATGTAAGCACTTATTCCCTGATACTCCCTGTAGACTGGTGAACACCATTGGACACCATTTTGAAAAGTAAAGTTTGTCCCACCCTCCACTCCCTTGTGTTATATAATTTTATGTTTTTAATGTTTATTTTGTGTTTTATCTATGTTTCATTTGTAGTTTAGACTTTTCAGTATTACAGCACAACATTGTTGTTGGCAGTGCCCATATAGGGCATTGCATAAGGTTGGAATTGGTTGTAATGTTAGTTAAAGTAAAAGTTACAACTACATAGAGTCATGTATAATATTGGAGGGAAAAGCCTCCCTTTTCTGGGGATTTAATGGCAGTTAAGATAAAAAGTTGAATGGCATACCTACTAAGCTGGTTTACATTTTTGCTGGTACGTTGATATATGTGTATTCATTGTTTTTGTCAAATTGTTAGATTTATTAGGATGTATTAAGTTGTTTTCAAGCTGTGGCCTTTATCTAAAATATTGCTTTTATTACGTTAATGTTAATTTTTAACATGGGTCTATGGAAATGTTTCCCTTCCTCATGATTCACTGGGAATGCTCAATCTTGCCCAAGTTATGTTACTATATGCAGGGCCATTTCCCATTTCCTCTGCTATGCCAAATATGTGTATGCCTGGGGCCCCAGTGGTCCCCAGGAGGCCCCTGATGCCCTCCCTCACATGCATATTCCCTCCCTCCCTTTTGAAGATCTGGACAGCGCAAGCTGTCTACGGTGCTGATGGGGGGGGGGGGGGGGGGGGGGGGGGGGGGTAGCTGGAGGATGAAGTAGAAGAAGACAAGGAACATGCAAGTACAAGCCGCTCCTCTTTTCTCTTCTCCTTTCCCCTCCAGCTAACGCTTTTCATATCTGCATGGGGAGGGAGGGCATGTCGGCAGCTCCACCAATAACAGCACTCCCCCTTCGGCAGTTCGCACTGTTCAGATCTGCAGGGGGAGGGATTGCGCATCGACAGGTCCACCAATAGCAACTAACCCAAGAACTAGGGCACCCGAAAGGCTAGAATTTGTACTGACTATATGTACTCTTTTTTGGCCAGATACTCAAGCTTGAGCTATGCTGGCCTATATGTTTTTTAAATATAACATACACATTTAGGGTCCTAATAGCATAAGTGTATACTGGCAAAGCAATTGAAGAACAATGCTGATTGGTCGATATAGGCAGAACCTATAAATGAGTGTTCTTTATTAAATTAAAGATCTGCTTTCCAATAAATATTTTTCCTAATAAATTTAATTATCTCAGTGCTAGCTGTTTTTAAATTCCTTCACGTTATATTTTTCTCAGCAAGTGACAAGGTTTAGAATCATCTGTTTTACTTGAGAATTTGCATACCAATTAGATGCTTCCTACACATGAATTAGTCTTAGTCACTGCCATCTGACTTAATTCATTTTCAAGCTATCTACATTTGAAACTATTACGCTTTGTATTTACAGTATAATGAGTGATATAAAAGAGAAAAACGTATAAAGAATTAAAAGGGTGAGTCCATTATTGTTGGCAAACTTACATAGAAACATGTAATTGTTAAAACGCATCTTTTGTAATTTATTCCTGTATTGGATAAAAGCCTAAGTGGAATGTCCCCTTTATTACACACAGAGAACATCATAGTCAATGAGATACATGACATTAGCATGCAAATAACATTCATACTAGAATGACGTGAAACAGAGCTGATCAATCTTCATAGCTGCTGGGTTTTATTGGCTCAGTTTCAAGTCTTTGCAATCTGCATGCTATTTTAATTGTACTGTCAAATTGTATGCATCTCATTAATCATTTCTAGACATTCGCAAAATTCTACTTCAAGTGTCCCATTGGTGTTGTCCCTGTATTCTTGTCCTTTCATTGTCTGTAGTGTGATAATTCCTCTGATGCACAAAGCTATCTCTCCTGTAAAATAATAGGAAAGCTTCCACTTCCGTGCCTGGTATCCTCATCAGTTTAACACTCCCCAATTTTTATATGCAATGCAGTTGCATAACTTTCAATTTATGTGAGTTGTAACACATGTTGTTTAGGGTAAATGGTTTAAGGACTCTTTCACACTAGTTGCAGGGCACAGAAGAGTCCACTCCAAATTCTCAAAGCAGCGCACCGGAGCCACTTTGTTTACTTTGTTAAAGTAATAAACTTGTGACCCAAACTGTGGCTTGGGTGATATTATACTGTTTAATAATTAACCAATAATATACCTTTCCTGAACAGTATTGCCAATAGAATACAATTGTTTGACATAACATGTTCTAACCAAGCATCCAATCGATATAATGTATTGCATGGTGTATGACAAGTTTAAGACAATCTCTGAAAAAAAAAGTTAACTATTATTGGTCTTCCTGAGAAATGTTTACACAAAGATGATGACCTTCACTGTATATTAAGTCTAGGTTCAAGTTTTTTGGCCCAACATTTATGTGTATGTATAATTTTGGAAGAGACTCTTAACTTAAACATTATTTAATGTATATACAATAACCTGATACCACACAGTTGTTGGTAAATCCACCAGCCCAACATATATTGTGAGTACTGTTTTAAGCGTTTTAGGGCCTTTTCACACTATATGCACGTGCTTTTTTGCTGCATGCGTTTTTACATAGACAACCAATGTTACCATTCACACTGTATGCGGTGCGTTTTAAAAAAAAATGGCCCCTTAGGGCCATTTCACGCTATATGCATTTTTTTATAGGCAAGCGTTTTTGACGTTACAAATGCGTTTGCGTTTTGCATTTGCTTTTTTGAACAAATGCAGGAAAAGTGAATAAAAAATGCATACAGCAGTGAGTTTTTAAAAACGCATACGGTGTGAATGGTAACATTGGTTGTCTATGTAAAAACGCGTGCGGTATAAAAACGCGTGTGTTTTTAAAACGCAACGCATACAGTGTGAAATGGACCTGAGTTTTAAACAAACAGCTCTTTTTTAAATGAATTAGAACAGCAGAAATGTATTTTAATACACTGAGCCTTGTCTATTAAAATGAGGCACATTGTCTGGTGATTGCCCTTGGATAATTTTTCTCATCATGTTGTATTGCTGCATACCTTTCCCCAAAAAGAGGGTAAAAACACATTTCTTTTTTACATTAATAGCTGTATGTCTGTTAATAAATTATTATTTCAGTGCAGATGCTTTGGTTTTGAAATCCATTAAAGAAAGAATTCCCTTTAGGGAGTTACAAAAAGTTGTTTTCATTTTCAAGCAATTTTAAACTGAGGATTTACTAACTTTACTTTTAACTTTAAATGTACATGTTTTTTTTTTTATCCAGATAAAATGTTAACACTGTATACAAAGTACTTATTCGATTCTATGCAAAGGGAAGGAGGTGAACGAAGGGGCAGCATCCTGCTGTATCCTCCTCTATAGGAAGTTAATAAAGTCTTACAGAATGATTTGTGTACAGCTGTCAGAATAGTTTATTTAGCGACAATTATCTAGCAATTTTATATAGCTTTAGACACAGCAGTTTGGAGTTGAGACTTTTGCTGTATATCTCTGAGGGTGATGCTTACAATGACAAATACAGTCTGGACTGGTCAGGAGCATCACTCCTTATAGATAAAATTTTTGATGCTTTTAAAGGCAAGTAACAATAAACCATTGGAGTTCTGGCTGTCAATGGTGCTCCAAAGTATGGAGCCCCCCCCCCCCCCAAAAAAAAATAATTGAGGGAGGAAACAAAGACAAAAAAAATAAGTGATTAGAACCAGTAAGGAGCGATATGTGACAAAAGGAGAAAAAAGCTTGACAGTGGATATGGTGTATTTGACCTACTTTCTGGCTGCTGGTGTAGATGAACCCCTCAAAACAAAGAGGTCTCCTCTAAGACCAGCAACCTATAGCTTGTGGAGAATGTTTTGTAGTATGCAGTCTCCACGCAGCAAGATAATGTATCTCCTGTAGTTGTTGCGTTTTCTAAAGCCTGTGGAGGACATCATACTTCCGGTCCTCCATAGGCTGGAGGTACTAGATCCAAGGAAGGTTCTTTAATTGAGGATTTTTTATTAAAATGTTACAGCGTTTGGGGAAAGACATCTATTATGAGCTCCCCTTATGAAATTAGAAAACATGAACATGAAATTGACCATGAACAAGTGTTTGTTATTGTGAAAATGAGGATCCTAATGAGGATTGATTAGGATTTATCAGTTTACTACCCACAGTACATTTTTAAATAAAATATGGTTTTACAAAAGCAATGGTTAATTAACGTTCCTTAAAAGTCCTGGAGTTCAGTCGCCAACCCAAAAGAAGGCAGTATAGGGTTGGCATTATGCTTCCCCTCTCTGTTTTTGTCTTTTGTGGAATGCACATTTTGGGGATGTCGGCACACCTAATTTTGGAAGGGGGATCAACACAATTTTGGGAAATAGTGTACCCTTTCTAAGCCACAACTGACAACAATCTTTTAAAGTAGTTCTTTATTAGGTTGGCACATACGTCCTGAGAGATTTTTGCCCATTCTTCCAATGCAATATGTTCTAGCTGTTCCAAATTGTATGGTTTCCAAGCATGGACATTCACTTTGAGCACCCACCACAGCTTTTCAGATTGAGATCTGTGTTCTGTGCAGGTCACTCCAGGGTATCCCTGAGGAACTGTTGGACTAATTTCAATGTATGATTTGGGCCATTGTCTTGTTGGTAGATCCAGCGATTACCTAAGCCTAGACTACAGGCAGATTTCTGCATATTCTCCCTCAAAATGTAAACATAGTCAGAGATGTCAGCAAGAAGCCGGACATCTGCCAAGATAATTGTTGCTGACCTGGCCCCTTCTTAAGTTGGACCTTCATTGTGGGGGCTTCACAGCCATTGTCCCAGAAGAGCTATTTTACTCAAACAGCGCACCTCACAGAGCAACTGAGGTTTGCCTGTGAACATTTAAAAAGTATAGATGAGTTTTGGAAGTCTGTGCTTTGGTCTGATGAGACTAAACTGGAACTGTTTGGGCACATGGATGTGGCTTATGTTTATTGAAAAAAGAGGCCTTCAACCTTAGGAATACAGTTACTACACTTAAACATAGTGGTGGGAGCATCATGCTGTGAGGCTGTTTTGCAGCCTTGGACACAAGGAGCCTTGTTCATGTGCATGGGATCATGAAAAAAGTAAATAATGTTTTTAGGGACAATATGCAGACATCTGCTCATAGTCTAATTTAATAAGGGACTAATAATTTGTATAACTGTCATCAATATGGTATACTGATTGCATATTTCCTAAGCTGTAGAAAGTCTAGTAATTTATCTTTATAGTATCATTATCCTAACTATGGAGGGTTATGCAAGTGGATTGTTTCAGAAGCCTTGAGTCCTGAGGAATGGAATGAAGAAAATAAACTAGATTTGCATCTTTTCTTTTTACCCTGTTGCAAAAAGCATACTTGGGATTATGCCATCAGCGTTATAGTATAACAATTTATATTCCTCTTTTTATTTTAGGCATTGATCCATGATAAAACAAAACATTTTTTTTTTGTTTTACTTAAGATGGGAAAGTTTACTAAGCATAGGTTTTGGCATCAGTTTACAATGGTATATTTTAAACAAAATGACAAGTACACATTGTACTATTTTTACCTGTACATATTCTTATTATACAATCTTATTATACATGGCTAGCAGTATTATTTGTCATATTTGAATGTGACTCTTGAGCTGATATGCCAGAGATGCCAGAGATCTCCGAGTTTACCACACAATCACACATTGCATTCCTTTATGGATTCCTTAAACTATAACGTTTATTTGTGGTTGGTGGGGCTATGCATTCTATTTTCTTTAAACAATAGTACATCTGTTTGGGCTCAGATTATGGTTGTCAAAGAGCTACCGCTTGAAACGCATCTTATTGATTCTGCTGAGCACTCCAGCACCTGTAACCAGGAAGTGATCTCATCCATAGCCATTATGTCTTTCTGGTAAGCATACGGCCTGATCAATCAATCCTCACTAAGCCTGCAAACCTCCATTAATGTGAGTATTCTGTCTTTTGTTTTATTTTACCATTTAGAATTCTAAACTTTGTTGCACTAGGTTGCTTGCCTTGTGTCTTTGTTCCTATTTGGGACCAGAGTACTGACTGTGGTCCTAATTGTAACAATGAATCATCTAAGCACTCACAGGTATTTCAGTGTAGCATAATATGGCATCCTTGGAGACTCTGGCCATGGCTTAGTTGGAAACAAATTCTACTGAAACTGAACCAATCCAGGTTATTGCAAAGCTTAGGGCTAGAAGACTACATATAGCACATATAATCCTGTGGTTAATAGTCTTTACTGAAATACAATAAAAAAACATGTAAGCTATGTTACCCCGTCATCCCTCTTTATGAAAGAATACAACATAGCCTTAAGTTTTATTTTTTTACGGATAATATATCCAAATGATTACTATAGGTAATATATGTAATTTATATACTGTTCATGTTGCCTGTGGCAATTCAAATATAAATAACAAATTCAAAATAAACAAATACATTATTGCATCACTGGAGCTCCTGGGTTGTGACCCCCTACATGGGCCAATTGACCCTTCGAGGGATGAGATGGATTATAACTTTGGAGAGGCGCTTTTCAGGTTACTTTGTGAAATGGCAGAATTTTTTTATAAAATACTTTATTGTGGTCTTGGTTCTTATTTCTAAGTCTTAACTTTTCCAACACCCTTGTGAATGGGTAAAAGGTCCTTGAGACCTCTGTACTCTGAACTTGTTAAAGGGGAACCTTAGATACTCAACAAGCCCCCATCTGTCCTCCTACAACAGCTGGCCAATTTTGTGTTGTGGTGGGCAATAAAAAAGCCCTGTATGGTGTTAACTCACTGCTTCAAATTATTTCTGTGGCAAATGCTGGGTAAAGTATTGGAGTTTCTAAGCATGTACACACTGAGCTGGCTTTAAAGGATGGCTGCTGGCTGGTTAGGTTGGGGAAAAAGTGGAATATATATACTGTGACAGACCGTTTGTCTGGTAAAAATGGACCCATTAGGTGTATCCTGGAAGAAGTCCAGGAAAATGTTGGACAGCAACAATAGGTTTTTATGCAGTTTTTGTCTTGGGATACTGGATTCTGGGATGGGAGAGAAGAAACTGGGTGGACCTTTGCACTCCATCCAGGAATTTACACCTGCTGGACATCAGGGAGGTGGCTTGGTGTGTCTTAACAAAAGAGACTGAAGCCACTCAGTCAGGGTTCCCTGATGAAGTTGGAGACATGGTGATGCTGGAGCAGAATGTACAGAGGCACACAAAGAGAGTGTAGCCCAGGCTGGGGACTACTAGTAGTCCTGTGTGTTAGCTTTTCCCTCAGCTAAAGGAAAGAGCTTGTGATGGACATTGCAAAGCCAGAAAGCTTGGTATTTCAAAAAATTTTGTTTTGATCTTTAACCCCTGTGAGTGATTGATTTTCTGTTGGGACTACATAAATCCTTTTAGATTTGCCTCACTGGGAGCCTCATTTGAAGCTGAATCCCCAAAATACATACAGCGCTGTCTGGACCCGAATTTGCAAGTCAATATTATTGTGTGGACATTGTTATATTAAAGCTTTAACTTTAGTGTACTATTTACAATGTTAAAAAAGTATGTTGTTTATTTACCTTTAGTTTATTATAAATTGTAAAATTAACCCTCTTAACCTTTTAGGCAACTCACCTATTATGTGAAATAACACCCTGCAGGGAAGCCTTAAGGTCCCCATACACATAGCAATCCTCCCTCCATAGATGAGGGACCAGATTGGCTGGGAAAATCACAGTGCGATCCGACATGCAGGAGGATCCTGGTCAATTATCCAGGTGGGTGCATCCGATTTGCGGCCGAGTGGCAGGAACATGCATGATGGTGGATTGGTCAAAAAATCAGGCGGGAATTGACCTATGTGTGGCTACTTTCATGGCAGAAGATTGAGCAGTCAGCTGACTGCTTTCGTATAGTAACTAATAGGAGAAGTCCTCACACACACTGACAAATGGCCATAAATATTCATTACATCAAAGGCCTTGTAAACAGTTTTGTTTCAGGCCAATAAAATAACAGGCAAGAAGGAAAATCACACTTGGTGAAAAGAAGAGAGATGCTAGATATATGTGTGCCAACCCTTTTTTCAAAATTTCCACACATTAGTAAAATTCTTAAGGATGCTTTACCAACTTTGTTATAATACACTAACAGGTGATCCTAGAATAATTAGTAACAAGGAAAAGTCACAAAACAAAAATTTTCAAAAATTTATTGGCCTGGAGCACTTGAAAGCTTCTAAATAAATTGATGGCTAAAAGGTTAAAGGGTTCAACCCTACTCAAATCAAGACAATTCTATTCTGGATAACTAAATGTATTGTAAATATAAAAGTTAGGTAGAGAAATTATCAGCATCCCCTTGAATGTATTTAGAGGCTAGGTGTAGCTATAGCAGTATAGACACAAAAAAGCACAAACAGCAAAAACAAAGAAAAAAAAGCCAAGAAAAAGACATAAAAGGACTAAAGCAACAGTGATACATAGAATGACATATGTATAAGATGGACAAGCACAATAATATAAAAAATTATCGATGTCCAAAAACAAGTAAAATATATATGGATTAGTAAAACATTAATAAACCAATATTTTCTGTATGTATATTAAGTATTACATTAGGATGTTAGATTATACACCAAATTCTATTCATGTGATAGGATTCATAGAGAAGCAATGCACACATAAAGTTATTAATGACAAGTTAACCTAGATATACTTTCATTTGGATGTCATCAAATGTTAATGAACGGTGATGGGCAGAATTGGGAAACATCATTAAACATTTAAAGGTGACATGCGTGAATATATTATTTACACATTTAATTGAGGTTATATCGAAGCAACATTATTTAGAAAGAATACTCAAGGGTCACAGATTTAAATTTTGAATTGTATAAACCATTACACAGTGGTTAACTTTATTATATTCTTAGTTACTGATTCAATTAATTTCTCATAGTAGTAAGTCTTCGTAGCTAGGACAGAATATTTAAAAAAAAGAAAATATGTTAACAAAATTAATAAATAGAAGCGTTTGATAGAGAAACATAAACATTATATTGCCATGGCCTCTAGGAAACAATCCAAACAATTATCCTCTAGGTGTTATCTTTACTTATTGCAGGGAATGAGGGAACCCAGAGCGTCTTGACACCAAGGTGACAAATGGCCAAATTAAAAGTCTAAAGGCCCCCCCCCGGGCCTTAATTTGCCCATGTCTGATCCAGGGTATACTACAAAAAAAGAAAGTATTGCTCTACTAGAAATAGTTTTTGCATAAATTAAGTTCAAAGCTAAGCCATATTTTTTTTTTTAAATGTTCTCCTAACCCTTCATTACATCTCTAACAATTGGTAATGTTCAAGGGCTTTGCAATCAACTCACAACTCGTCAACATTTTTGTTAAGGTAGCCATACACGAGGCGATTCTCCCTCAGCTGATCAGCAGGCACCCTTTGTGTGCCGCCAATTACTTTGAATAGGGACTCGCTTCTGCATTCAAAGTAATGGGATCGGCCGGGAATTTACCGACATGTCGGATCATTGTGCGATCCAACAAGCGGGACATTCCTGGTCCATCTAACCAGGTTAGCTCACCCATTTTGGGGTGAGTGGCTGCTGGGCGATTGGCGGGAGCGCTCGTGGCGGTCAATTGGCCGAAAAATCAGGTATAAATCTGACCGTTTAAGGCTACCTTAAAGTGGACCTACCACCAGGAATCTATGTTTTCATGAATGGCACTAGAAGTGCCAATAATAGGGAGGAATGCAGTGAAAAAACCCAAAACTTACCTGTAATGAGCAATTTAAGAACATTATCTGGCAGCTCTTCTCACTTGCTGGTTCATTTTAGGCAAAAATAGGCAGCACATCACAGGAAGCAGTGATCTGCTTTGAAAATTCCCATAGAAGATCACTGAACGCCCCCCAGTGGCCACCCGCGATATTGCACCCCCAGTTTTATGTGTTGCCTTCAGCGAACCAGGAAGTGAGGAGAGCTGTGTTGTAATCTTGTTAAAATAGTCATTACAGGAAAGTTTTTCAGTTATTTTTAATGCATTCCTCCCTATTATTGGCACTTCTAGTGCCATTCTTAAAAACATAGATTTCTGGTGGTAGGTCCGCTTTAAGGTAAAAAAAAACACAAAACAACTTTTAGTGGGCAGACTCAACCCAGGAAAAACATGCATGCAATCAAGATGAAATACAAACACAATTTTATTATACTTAAGAACCCATATGAAGTAATAGAGTTGCATTCTTTTATTAATAAACTGATAAAAAAATCACAAAACAGACAAACAACTACCCTTTTACACGTCTTTTACATATCTGTGAAGTCATTTTGTGGTTTTTCTGTCTAACCCTTATTTCACTGCCTGAACAAAGCCTTTAGATGATATAATTTCTGCTGGCCATGCAGATACTGTATGAGTAAAAAAGAATGACTGAAAATATAGAAAGATTCTTTTCAATGTGATTTTCTTTAGAAGCGCTTTTTCTCTGACCTATATCAGAAGCAAGAAAAGATTTTTGTGAAAGCTTTATTTGATTTTGTCAGCTCTGAGAAGACTTTCTTTTTCTGAAAAGAAAGCAGTTTTGATATGCAAAATATTCAGAATGCAGATGCAAAATAAAATGCATAATTACAATATACATTTCATAATACTGAAAACATATGGTGGTAGGTCATTAAAATCCCATCTACAATACATATGATTTCTTGGCAGTCGACTGTTAAAATAGTAATGGTAACTAAAAAGAAAGGCCGATATAGACCCAGGCTGAGTCATGAAAGGAAACCCGTTTAGACAATAACAGTATTTTGCAAGTATAAAAAATTTAGAAAATGCTAGCAAAATGTCAGACTGCAGATTAAAAAAGGGGATAGTAATGAGATTTATTATCATGCCATGGCATCCACATCGATTTATTTCTGAAAAGGGCAGTGAACAAAAAATACAAGTCACTTTACATTAAATTGATAAGTTAAAGGGTTAGTACACAATGCTTTATCCCTGATAATGAGCTCTCCAAGCAACGACTCAGATTAGCCATGGAGAGAAATGGAAGCTGTGCTATTCAGGATGGTACATGCATTCATGTAGTGTGAGTGTTTGTGTTGCCTTACACATATTAAAACCTTTTTAGTCAATTCTTCAAGCCTCTTAAATGTGTCATAACCTGTCCTCATTGTTCTGCTTTTACTTTTTTTTTTTTACAAGATTAGTGTAGGGGGTTACTTGCTTGGTCAATGTACAGTGTAGAAATGCAGATAATGGTACTGACATCAATATATCTCCACTACCATCACCAGGAAATAGCAGAATGGAAAAATGTATCTCTTAACTAACCTATAAGAGGCAACAAAGGAAAAATAGAGCCAGGGGAGGGAAGGCACCAAAGTAACCAAAGTAAAAGGCCAATATATAGGAGGGAAGGCACCAAAGTAATCTTGACATCAAAGTTGCATTGTCACTGCAATTATTGTTTAGCAACTGTGTGTGTGATATGTTTTTAGGAGGCAGACCTTCAATATTATCTGTTATTATGAGTAAGGACTTAGATATCCTAAATTTCCCATTTGAAAATCCAATCATTAGGCAAACCCAACAGTGCTAAATAGCTAACCTCTGCCTCTATGTAATTACATTTGGAGAGCAAGGAGCGAATTGGAGACTGTTGAAGGTGTCAGACATTTTTATAGCAGAGCTCCACAAAACCTTGTATTTGTGCTTTTGTGTACTTTTTGTGCTCTAAAACCCTAACCAGTCCTATATAAAGGATTCATTCTACACCTAACTAACCCTAAAGTTAGTGCTTACGGACAAAATAAGTGACTAGGCACCCAGTTCTTGCAAATGTTATGATGTGACTATATTTCATTACATCTGCATAAACTTTTTTTATTAACCCTAGCCCCAATGGTTATCATAGGGATACATGAGCAGTTAACAAATTAAAAGACTTAAGCCCCCCTGTCCTTAATTTGCCCACGTCTCATGCAGGGTATACTACAAAAAAGAAAGTATTGCTCTACCAGAAATAGTTTTTGCATAAATTAAGTTCAAAGCTAAGCTATATTTGTTTCAAATGTTCTCCTAACCCTTCATTACATCTCCAGCAATTGGTAATGCTCAGGGTCTTTACCAACTCACAATTCTTTTTGTTAAGGTAGCCATACACGAGGCGATTCTCCCTTGATAGATGAGGGATCGACTGCAGTGGGATGATGGCCCCTGAGCTGATCGGCGGGGACCCTTTGTGTGCCAGCTATTACTTTGAATGTGAACTCCCGTCCCCATTCAAAGTAATGGGATCAGCCGGGAATTTACTGGCATGTGGGATCAACATGCGATCCAACATGCGGGACATTCCTGGTCCATCTCACCAGGTGGGCCCACCCTTTTACATATGTTTTACATATCTGTGAAGTATTTTTTTCTTCTAGGTTTTTCTGTCTAATCCTTTTTTCACTGTCTGAACAAAGCCTTTAGATGATAGGATGATAGGAGCCCAACAAGCTACTGTATCGGAAGGCTTTAGCTCTGAAATGTGAGATGTCAGTCCTGCAGAAACAAACTGAAACTAGAGAAAAAGGTTGTGCAGGGCAATAAAGACAGCAGCAAAAAAGTGATTGCTGTAAGGTAGGACTTTTCCCTTAAAGTGGACCTGTATCTACCAAATGTGCTTCAAACCCCATTATACATGTATGTACAATCTGTTCAAATAAATAAAACCTGTAATCAGTAAATACCAATACAGTACAACTGTCACTTTTTACCTCTAATAATGTTGCACACAGTAGTGGCAGCTCATCTTCTGTTGGGTTAAGAGACATTATTCACACTCCCTTTAAAAAGCTCGAGAATTTAAATCACGTCTTTTCACATCTAGTGAATATTCATGGTACTGCAAATTGATTCACCCCTGAAAGACTTGCAAGAAGAACATTTTCCAGCCCTACCGAAAGCAACTGAGGCTCAAGGGAAAAGCTATATAAGCTGTAGTTTTAGAGAAAACATGAAATCAGTGAAAGTTGTAAAGGCAGAAATATTTAATCTGTTATCCAGGTCAGTGACTCAAAGTATGAGTCAAAGTGTGCAATCGTGTGGATTGGCATGCGTCAGCAACATTAGCGCTGTTGGGGTTTCCGATCCCAGACAATGAGCTTCTAAAGGTAAGGTATCCATGCTGTCAGGTTATAATATGCTTCACACTGTGTGAATGTGGTCTGGACTGTGATCCAATGTACTGCATTCCCTTTAAACATACAGTTCCGCTAAATAACAACACCTATTTTATTTTGACACAAGCAACATTTATTTCCTATATACAATGAAATACAGAACATCTGGTAAATTACAATAATGTACAATATGAATAGAGTAAAACAATCCTTTATTTAAAAATTTACCTTCAAACCAAATATGTCTTTTTGTAAAGATAAGCAAAGTAACTTGTTCCTCAATACTTGTCTCCAGTTTTCCCCTGGATATCAGTGGATATATAAAAACTAGACATAGAAAGATTATTGTCAAAACAAACATATGGTCTGAATTACAGACTGGAAAAACTGCATGAAATAAGATGACAATGTCCTCTTGGCAAAATTGATAATCTCAGGACCCCCTTCTATATTGTGTTTACTTTCATGGCTACGCACATCACTGATATATAGAGATGGTCAAAATTAATAAAATTCGACTCTACTTAAATTTCGAGTTCCCTAATCGAATTTCGATTCGACTGCGAAATTTAGACTTTTTTCTAAATTCGCATAAACACTAAAAAATTTGCATAAAGCCTAAAATTTGCATAAGGTAAAAAATTCACATAAGGTGGAAAATTTGGATTTGCTGTATAAGCTATAATAGAAGAATCAGTGTACATAGTAGCAGAGCTTTACAATCAGAGCTGAGATTTAAACCCAATTTATACACAAACTTGACATGTTAGAGTAAAACTTATTGTTTTCAAATGTTTCCCCAAATCTTCTCTACAACTCCACCAATTTTTGTGAGGATACCATTTTCAGGGGGCTTGCAATAAGCTGACAAAGTTAGCTATCACCGTGTGAATTTTCGGCAATGCGAATTTCCGCCAATGCAAATTTTCCAATCACTCCCGCATACTCGCACGCGAAATAGCGGCACGCAAATCAAAAGCAAAGTTATTTTTCAAGTCGAAATATCAGGCTGATTTTTGACTTTTTTGGCAAAAACTCGAAATGACCCCATCAAAATTCAACTATGCGAATTTTCGGCGAAAAAGTCGAAATTTCGACTTAAAAATCCGCACTGCGAATTTTTCGACCATCTCTACTGATATATACACATTTAATATTGCTCTTTAAATCACAGAGATGGTAATCACCTTTTCTGATTTATTAGCATCTTTTATAGCCTAGCCTGTAACTGGACTATCAACGAGCAGAAGCCTAATGATGGGGATATCTACCTACTCTCTACAGATAAAAAGGATGAATATCATTATGTTGGCTTGCAGATTTCTAAAACCACCCAGGAGAGTTGTAACAATGGAGATAATACGTAGCCGAGAAGCTACACGCATCACTGATATAAAGTGATGTCCGAACATCAGCCGTGTCTGTCTGCAAACAGGCGGATCTGACTTTTAAAAAAGTCAGCTGTCTGCCTGTTCGCAGAGAACTTCAAATTCCCCGACTGTTGGCAGGGAATTTGTATAGGAACTATACCGGAAATTACACTTCGACGCCACTTCCAGTATATAGATATATAGTATATAGAATTTCCTGGTTCCTAAACTGGAAGTGACATCGGTCAGACATCACATCCAGTCTGTGTCTCTAACTGGTCCCTAGTGAAAATTATTCTTCTTACGGCAGACATTTTGGCCATCACTTCTGATATATATATATATTAATATTGCTCTAATGTAGCAACTTTCATGGCCCAGCCTGTAACTGGATTATCAACGATCAGCATACTAATGATGGGGTCATCTGTCTATGCTCTACAGATAAAAAGCTGGCTTGGCTTGCAGATTGCCATAAATCTCCAAGAGAGTTGTAACAATGGAGATAATAGGTAAACAAGAAATATTTTAATATTTAATGTCATCAGAGGATCAGCCGGGACTCTTTGTGTGACATCGACTGTGATGTACGGTCATGTCGGATAACCCTGTTGATCCCTCTCGAAAACAGGGATGTTTGCATTAGATATGGGCCAGATAGATGGCCGTGAGCGTGCACCTTTAGTGTTGTCATCCTGTCAGATTTAGATCCCCCCCCCCCCACTGATCAATGGATCTCCAAGTGTAAGTAACTAACTAAGAGCATATTTAATATTCGTCTTTAACACATTTAAAACTGTGCTATCTAAATGTAACCCAAAGCAGCGTACCTGACTTTTCTCCCTGGAGTGGCAAAGAGCAGGTTTGGTCCTGAGTTTACTTTTTTGGCATGTTCATTATACTTCAGCTTCTGATATAATATACAGTCTCCTATATGATTTAACGCATTTACTATGTGGTTTGGAAAACCCATGTTAATTTGAGAATGTAGAAACTAACCCCAAAAATGATTGAACTGCTACAACTAGTGAACTATACGCTTTAAAAAATACTACCAATACTTCATATCTGCAGAGATACCAAGAGAAATCGGCAGCAGTCAAATGACAAAATAACCTGCAATATGAGCAATCTTTGTATTGAAATATGTTGTACAGTAAGAAAAGTCTGCCTACTGCAGGCAAATTATACACAGGGGCACTTCCTCCAAAAGAATGTGCTCCTTGGCCATCAAAACAAATGTAAATCATTTTATATTTTGAATCCAGGAACTGTGTCTTTTGTTTATTATCCATGTTTTGTCATTGTATACTTGGAAAACTTTACAAGTTCAGCACACATCAACATTCATATCTTCTCAACATAGAGTGCTCCTAAACAAACATGGGTTTTCCATCTCAACCTAAAATCTATTTAAGAAGCAAATTCAAAATCAGTATAAAAGCGTAAATGCACTAAAATATATTATAAAGTATTTACAATCAATATGGCGCCCTGAAACAATGCATTGTTATGTGTTATAAACAAGCTGTATTCTTTTATTCTGCATGTGTGGTATAGTATAGTATGCATTGACTGAGAAACGCAGCATTGAAGCCCATTGAAGGTAAAACACTTTGGTCCATAACGTAGGTTGGATCCCACGAATACAACTGGCAGCAATCTCACATTATTGGCTTTAGTAAGCAGAGGACTTTTAAATCCATGCAGCTGGCAATTTGCCCAAGGATACAGTTGGCTAGGGGTTAATCTTCTCAGTTCTGTTTAAATTGACTTTTAGTAAACCCTGTGTAACCAAAAAACAAAAAAACACTATGCTGGTGGTTTACGGCACAGGTCTGTTATATATGAAATAGTTGTGTTAGGTGGCCCTACACCTTTAGATTTCTAAAGGAAATCTGAAGGTGTATGAGGACCCTTAAGGCTGGAATACATGGCTCGATATTTGAGCCGAGAGAGAGATCTCGCCAGTAGCGCTACTGCCCGGCTTCCCCGATATCGGGAGCCAGCTGTCAGCCTAACCTATACTTTGAATGGGGAACCGCGGGTCCCTTTTCAAAGTATAGGATATCTGGCTTGAAAAACGGCATACACGGGTAAATTTTTTCCTAGATTTCTGCACAGCTCAGTGCCTAAGCGCACACAGTGCTCGGCTGTGCAGAAATCTGGGAAAAATCGAACCGTGTATTCCTACCTTTAGGATGAAATGGAACTGAAGGTATGTGTTGCTATTTGCATGGTGCTAGATCTTAATTCCAATGACCATGAAGCCCCTTTTTATATGCAAAACATGACCCTGAATCCTTTAATTAAATGTCCTTAAAAAGTAAAATTGAAATAGAAATGAGCATTAAAAAGCATAAATAGAAGATTAGCAGCTTATTGTGCAATGTATAGGAATCTTCATACTGTTACTGTTGCTCTTATTTCATTTGAATCTCAGGCTGGGTTCACACCTATCTGTTTAAAACATTGCTTTCTTAAGCCCCCCATACACCTTACAATCTTTTCATACAATTTCTGTACAATCAGATTTTGTTCTACCAAAATCATGTAATATGAGGATCTTTCTAATCCTTCCAATGACTATGTATTCTATCAGGAAGACCGCTATACTACATAGTTGATGGTAGATCTAAAGGAGATTGTATGGATCGATCTTAAGGTGTATGGGGGGCTTTAATCTGCTTTATGTTTACTGTTATTATAATTATCATCATTTATTTATATAGCGCCAACATATTACTCAGCGCTTTACAATAAATTAGAGGTTATTTATACTTGTCTTAACAGGCATTATTGTAAAATTTTCATGTATTTTGCTTGCAATGGTATTATTCAAATCCCAGCCAATGAGATCAGAGGATTGAGCAGAGGTTGCTAGGGGCGGTGCTAGTTGCCATGCTCTAAAATTTACGTTAATGTTAGCTGTAACATGCAAAAATGCATATGATATAAAACAGGCATGAATCTTTTTTTTATGTAAGCACCGCAGCACAACGCACAGAAGTAAACTAGCCAATTGGATATAATGAGTTTACATGCATTGCCTAATAGAGATGGTTTATTTTTATTTTTTATTTGACTAGCTTAATGCTTGAGATCATTGCATTGCCCTTGAACTTGGTATCATGACCAAAATTACTGGAGATGTAGAAAAAGAATTGCGCTAATACTACAAAAAATAAAGTATTTCTCTTCAAAAGCAAGTAAACTTTTTAGAAGTTTCGACTGGAATTTTAATGTAAATTATGCAAAAACTACATGTGCTACAACAATACTAAATGTTTAGCATTTTTTTACGACCCCTTTCTACATCTCCAGCAATTTTGGTGATCATAGCATGTTCAGGGGCTTTGCAACTTCAATCATCTCTATTGCCTAACGCACATACAAACAGATAGGTGTGAACGGGACCTCAGGCTTAGGGGATCGATTCACTCATCTCAATTAATAAGACAATAAACAACATATGAAACATTCAAAGTGTAGGAAAATAGAAGCAATACAAAACCACTAGTAAACAAGTAAGAATACAAGTAGTAAGTCAAACATTAATAGACACTTAGGTGATTTTTTTTTCTTTTTTTGAAGCCATCACATCCATAGCACACACATAGACCCCATTGATTGTTGATCTTCTTAATGGGGAGGAATGAATCAGACAATAGATTGCAGTTTGTGGTCCTTCATGTCGCTGATGGAAGACTTCCATGTACAGTTATTAAATAAAAAAAGAAATAAAATCTCAGACTAGGTACATTGGAATGTATTATGAATATCTATGGTTATGCCCCTTGCACACTGTCTTCATGCTTCGGGATCATAATCTTGATACCCTTCCTACAAAAATCACAGAAAATTCGATACATCAGAACTTTATGTGTGTTATTTTATGTTTTTCACATTGCAACAGAAACAAATCATGCTAGGATCATAACCAAATAAATTCAATACTAAACAACAAAGCTATTTTGTTATACATGTGATCAGGGATGGTCTTAGCTTCTTTGGTGCCCTGGCATACCCCACTTAATCTTCTCTCTTCACTGCTGGTGGAGCTCATCTGGGGATGGGGTGCAGTTGAGTTAGGCTGGCCATACATAGGTCGATACCTGGGCAATTGATGAACCTTCAAGTGCAACGTGATCACCACGCTCGTTCAAGCTTCGTCGACTGATTAAAGACTTGATGTGCAGCACTATTACAAAATCGTTAGATTAAGTAATGGAGGCCGCAATCACTTCAAGCACAATCAAGTACCGTGAACGTGCATGGTGATTAATTGTGCTCGAATCGATGAAACGATCGTCCCATGTATGACCACCTTAAGAGGGGTGCTTGTCTGGGGGAGGAGTGCCAGAGGGGATATTCACCCAGGGCAACAAAGAAGCTTAGACCGCCCCTGACCAAATGTATAACAAAACTTTTTTTGCCCGGAACATTTTTTTCCCCCATGCCCATGTTGCCCATATCTAAACGCACCATGCATGTATCATCTTAACACTACACTGAAAAATGTAGTTGATTAAAAAGGATTGTTCCCAATGACAACAAACCTGTTCTGTATACATTTCCTATGTTCCATAGAAGACTATGATTGTTGGGAATGTTGTTGGTCCTGACTGAATAATCAACAAACTGGTCTGTACAAAAGTAAGATATTTCATTTCAGGCAATTTTTTTCAGATGCAAGAAGGCCGTCAGCCAGGGACAGGAGGGCTCGTTCCTGTGTTACCCATCCTGCATGCTTGCATACAGAAGCCTCTGTGCATCTGCATACTAGCCAGGGAGGAGAGAGACCTGCAGCACCTTCCTCCTCCCCGATGTGTGTGAAAGTAGCCAGTGAAGGTGATGTGATCTGTACAGTGACGGCAGGTGTACACTAGCGACATCTCATGGCTGAAGTTTATATTGCATATTGAGATGACATTAAAACTTAAACACATTAAATAGCTGTACAAACAACTTCACTTTATCATGTATACACTACTGTAAAAGTTTTTATTGGTAAATGTTTACAATTTGTGTCTTTTGGATAACTGCAGGGAAACATTTATAACTATGAAAGGTTGCAGTTAGGAGTGTCAAATTGGGAATGTAAATGACTAATCCCTCAAAAAAGTTGGACTTCTAAGGGTGTTGGAGATCTTGGGGTTAGAGTAAGCATATGTAAGAGTAAAATCTGACAAGAGAAAAGCACTGTTTGACTTCTGAGGTCTGCAAAAATTTTCAAACAATGTTTTACTGTGGATGGAGACAGCTAATCGGAGGCCCAATCAATAACAGGGAGGTCCATCTGCTGCAGAATCTACCATGCAGAAACCCTGAGATCGTGGGGGTGTGCTGGTGGTCTCCAAAAAAATTCTGATGGCGGCCCTGATGGGAAGGTAATTCCTCCTCAAGGAAAACTACAGCAGAACTCATGAAGAAACAGATAAACAAGTTAATCAAGTGAATTGATGTGCACTTCTCTTATTGGCTGGTTCTGTTTTAGCCTACATAGAGAGAAGAAATGAAAAGATCCAATGACCCTGGTCAGCCAATAAGTGCAGAAAAAGTTGATGCTTACACATGAGTTCATTTACAGAACAATCCCATCAATCACTATTATTAACAATACATGCAAAATAAGTCAAACATTCTTTTTGATTTTTTCTGATACACTTTGTTTTACGACCTTCAAATTATAAACTATCTCCAGAAGATCAAAACGATTTGTGTTGTGCCACACCCAAAATAATTCAATAAAAACATTCTCCAGTAATCCGTGCCTTGAAAGCCCTTTATAGATGTTCCTATGGAGGTTTTGTGTTAGACATAAACCACATTTGATTAGTCAGGAACATTTTATTTGTATTAATAAAAAGTCAAAAGATACAAAGTTCTTTAGGTTTCTTTACTCTCTTCTACTCTCCTTTTGTAAAGATGGCCATACATGGTTCGATATTTTAATTCGATCAGACATGTTGGTAAAATTTAGTTGAACGTACAAATAGCTGATTTTCTAGGTATTTCAATCGATTTAGAATCATACCACGGAGCACATGCGTAATATGGTACGATCGTAAACAAATCGATTACACTGTGTGGAAGAACGATCGATTAAAATTCTAATTGCCCAAGGCAATGCAATCAGCGATCGATCTAGCAAAAGTCGACCCATGTATGGTTAGCTTTAGTTAACTTAAAAATGTATTTAAGATACATAAAACTAAAACTCAAAAAAACGTCAAATAACAATTGGCTGAGGCAATTCATTGTGATCTTTTTGTCTAAATATCTGACCAGGTTTCGGACCAGGTTGTTGATTTGATGTTGTATACAGCGCTCATTTGTTGGTCCTCTGAGGTGTCAGGCCAGGTTGTTTGTTGATTTTCTAGGACTGACAAAAATGCCCAACATTCATAGCCTTCTATGGAACATAATTTTTTTTTATAAAATGCTCATTTGTTCGCTCACCACTGGCACCTGAGGAGAATACCAACACCTTTATCAACCTGAACATACCCAATTACGGAATTACGGATTAACAACCTATTCATCTTTTTTACCAGCCATCTGATATCGTGTACTGGGGTGACCCTACATGGTGGCTCTCCGTTCCTAATATCCGACTTATAGGCTATTGTCATTAAGAACTATAAGTCACTTTGGACGGATTTTGGGATTTATATGGCATCAACTCAGACCCCCTGATGAAGGGATGAAATATATGTCGGGGTCTAATTGTACCATCTGCCTTATGGACCTGCCAATTCCCCACTCATAGCCATATCGTAACGGAGAAAGGTCAGTCCTGCACTTTTTGTGCTATGTCCTATGGACATTAAAACCAATAAGACACCAGTCAATGTTTTATAACCTGTATCTAGGTGTATTTTTTTTATAATTTTTGATATACTGTGTTGTACTCATTCTGCATACCTATATTCCATTGATACTGGAATTTGTTGTTGGCTGGTCGTTAAAGTCCCCTGGCCCCTATAATATAGAGGGGAAAAATCTCTCTTCTTGGTGAAGGGAACGAGAACTTGGATTCTCTACCCCCAACCTATCCGAATTTTTATGTTATTTGGGATGTTGGCCAGCCACCTATACGGGAAGCCTCTGATTGCCTTCTATGTTTGAATCTATAATGCTCATTTGTTAGTCACTGGGAATGATTGTTCTTGATCAACTTAATTTTTAAGAGTGTATGTGGCTTTAGTTTACAACACAAAAATTAGCAAAGGTTCAGAATGCCAAATGGTGTTGTACGATGCCCATGTAAACAAGTCATGAGATCATCATATTGGTGTTTTTTTTACTCTCTCTCTGAAATCATATGGGAATGTGGCCAACTCCGTAATATTTATTTTGCTACATGGGTTTAGAGACTAATTGCCTGATTTTTAAAAATAAAGATGATTTGAATGGGATAATATTGGGGTGTAGAGGGAGCTGGCCCCCCTTGAATCACCAGGTGCTTTCAGCTTTATGGACTTGATATTTTGAGGGTGGGTGGAAAAGAACTTTCGCTCTGGTTAGGAGGCTCTTACCCTGCATACTTGTTACCATAATACACTGCAGCACAACAATTTGTGATCCCACCTCGGACCAGGAGAGCTCCCCATTATAGGACACCACTTTCCCTCAAATGAACCAATGAAATGTCACTTTTCTATGTATTTATTCTTAGTGATACCAGGACCTAAATAGCAACATCTAGCATCTAAGGAGAGCATAGTGCCATCATCAAGTGGACTCCTAGCAGTGGCTAATCCATCCAGGACTCCGGTAATATACCTGATACAAAACATATGGTTTGCTATATTATGATTCTAACCTGTAATAATCATTGGGAGGTGATACTTTTCCCCTAAAAAAAAGGAAGCTATTGAACTAATCCCACAGAAAAACAAACTTATTTAATGTACGACTTTTGGCAACAGTTATAATATCTGAAATATTAGTGATGATATTACATAATATCAAACTTGATATTTTTATACTATTATTTATTACCTATGCATATAATTACTGGATGTACTGTGATGACCTGTGTATATAACTACTTTATGTACTGTATTACACCTAGTATTGATTCAATATATCATCCCCTCCTGAAGAGGCCATACATCTTGAGCTAAAACACATCAAGGGCGCCTGGGTGGTCATGGAGTGGTGAGTGCACAAAATGAGAGTGCGTGCCCCTCTCCCATAATCCCCTGGCATTAGGGACCATGTGCATAATATGTACCGTATTTTGTTTTTGTTTTCGCTTTGACACTGCTGTATATCCAATTTCCTATTGGGATATATGTAAATCAAGGACGCCAAGTAATGCCAGGTCCAATAATTGATTGAATACTTTTTATTTATTTATTTATTCAGTGAATATGTGTTATATTTACAATAAAAGTTATTCTGTTTTTCTAGCTATTGTGTGGGTCCTGCTTAATAGCTCTGGGCCACATTAAGTCCCCTGGGTCTGGCTACCCCTGCTTTCTTTACCTTTTGGTTAAGATTTCTTGTTTGCATGAGAATATTTTCTGACACCTCTCACAAAATCTTCATACATTTTTAATGCCCAGTGTAGAGGAAAATCAGTATACCTATCAGGGCAGCAACTAATATAATCTTACAGTATAGGTTTGTAGAAATGTGTGGTTCCGTATATGAGGACCATAGGATACAATAGCTAATGTCAGGTGTCTGACTGATGCCTTTATGTGTTGTCAATGTGTTAAAAACAAAAAAGGAAGAAACGAGGTGTGACAAATAGATCACACCATCGGATCTGGATACCCTCCGAAGAACAGAGGTAAGGGGACTTTAAAGGCTAGAATTGTATATTAGAGTATGATGGTAATCAAAGGTCACTTAATTTGATTAAAAGATTTAATAGTCCATAAAAATCAATGTGTATATCCATTCATGGTACATAAGTTGGCACAGTGCCCATGAGTCATTGATGGAGTGTTCAACCATCCTTCCGCAGAGTTAACCCAAAGCGTTGACAGAATGGATCATCCCGACGTACGTTTCGTCAGATAATAGACTTCATCAGGGGATGACAATCTTAGGGTAGAACGGTGATCAGTGTAGATTCATAAAATGTACCATAATGGCAGCAACCACATTGGGCAGCAGCGGACAAAGTATCGTTAGGCGAACAGGGAGCCCATATCAGTAGGGGGCAAAGCCAGACCCCACTCCAGGCAACCATCTGATATATTTCATGACCCTCACTGGCAAAGACACCATTATGTGGGCAATCGTGTGTGTCCAATGGGCCATCATCCTAAGCACAGGAATGCCAGTGGCTGGGATAATAACAG
>CM070032.1:150356186-150374706 GCA_036250615.1 Ptychadena robeensis
GTGCTGATTGGCTGGATTATGTCTGCTGACTGTGACTCACAGGGGTCAAAGTTTTACCAAAGTTAAAAGATAGGGGGCGGGTCGAACTCGCCATATGTTCACGAACATGGGGCGAACGCGAACATGCGATGTTCGCCGGCGAACAGTTTGGTCCATCACTACTTAGGAAGTAGACTAGCAGCAAAGTGACACTGATAATACTAAGCATTTTGAAACACTGTTCACTGCTGAGTCGTATTGCAGAAAATAAGGAAAGAACTTGATGGTCGCGTCTTTGGCGTGCCCTTATTCATTTTCAATGGGCACGTTGCCACTTTATAAATATGGTATGTTGTGTCTTTTAGAATCACAAGCCCATGTGAAGAAGAAGTTATAACTAATAAATGACCACTGTTGCTATGTCATCCTTAGTAGTGTTGAGCGAGAATATTCGAAATTCAAATATATTTGACGAATAACCGCATTCAAGAATATCCGCATCTTCACAATAGCAGATATTTGTCATATAATGCTGTAACATTGTTTACCGTCATACATCGCGCATATATGTGCACATTGTGAATGTATACGCGCAATATGCACAGTGCTCGTACTGGCTAAGATCACAGAATAAAGAAGAGAAGCTGTAAAGCTGGATCAGAAATCTTTGCGAATAATTGCAAACAGCCACCGCGATGTAAGGCAATAGAATACAGTCGAAATTTACGAATTTCGAATGTTCCTTAAGATATTCACGAAATTATGCGAACTCGAATATACACACTAATCCTTAGCTGAACTAAGCTTAATGCTTATTTGGGTTTGAGTAAAACAGTGAAAGAATATATCACAGAACCTGTTTATACAAAGGCAATGAATGGGTAAATAAGTAACTTAATAAATATCTGAGCAGATTTGGTTGAAGACAGTGCTGACATTTCCCCGCTATGTAGGAGGTGAAGAGAAACACTGCTGATGTGTGTTGTTGGCTTGTTAGTACTTGGCACATTTTAATCTCTCATGTGATGCTCTCTCAATAACGGTACGATGAAAAGACTATTGTCTTTGTGCACAATTTTATTTTCCACCATATGCTCTCACAACTAAAGGATCGTAACATATGACAAAAGCATTTTTTTTTTTACTGGAAACAACATATTTCTGCGAATACAAATATTTTTCAATATACCATGTTGTATAAGTTCAATTAATTCACCCTATTTATTTCTTTTATTAGTTGAATTTCTTTCATTACATAAATTTGCTTCATTTCCACCATGTATTGAACCAGTTCACAGTGTCATCTCATCTTGCTGGATAGAGCTTGATAATGAGTTGTCTCTGCCATGTTACTACTGGAAAACTACACTGAAAATGACATTCCCTGCATAGCACATGGATCTGACATTTTTTTCTGACTTTAAAGAGTTCATTTTTTTTCTAAGCTGCTAAGATAGAAATGTCTCTTAACCATGTAGTGAAATGGCACTGAAATGCATCAGCCTTGAGATGAGCATACACAACTCGTGAAACTGTTTTTGAGGAAGAACTCAGTGCAAGGCTTTGTTTCCCAATGTGTGTATATAAATCCAACTATATACACCCTGTTCCAAATGATTATGCAAATACATTTTTTTCTCATTTACCTAAATAATTGATGTAAATAACAGTCAACAGAATACTCATGTTATTAACTATTAAGAGTACAATTAAAATTTTATTGAACAAACAATGATAACAGTAACAGTTAGACAGTTCTAAATTACTACACCAGTAAGTTGTAAAACACTTCATAGGTTGTAAAGAATTCAATCTTGTCCTTTGTTGTGTTTGCAGTGAATTTTCTGAAATCAAAGGCTATTTCAATAAAATTTTTAACAACATTTTAATTTTGTAAATCTTTTAACAGGTCATGTTAAATTTTAACATAGGACCCCTTATTTGATAGCAGCTTCACAAGTCTTGCACCCATTAAACTTGTGAGTTTTTGGACAGTTTCTGCTTGAATTTGTTTGCAAGATGTCAGAAACTCAGAATAGCATCCCAGAGCTGCTGTTTGGATGTTAACTGCCTGCCACCCTCATAGATCTTTTGCTTGAGGATGCTCCAATGGTTCTCAAAAGGAATGAGGTCAGGGGAGGATGGAGGCCACACTATGACTTTTGCTTTTATCTCCATAGCAGCCATTGATGCAGAGGTATTCTATGCAGCATGAGGTGGTGCATTGTCATGCATGAAGAGGTTTGTTTTTACAGTAAGCATAGTTCTTCCTTCTGTACCAGGGAAGAAAGGGGTCAGTCAGAAACTCCACATACTTTGCAGAGGTCATCTTTACACCTTTGGAGACCCTAAAGGGGTCAACCACCTCTCTACCCATCATTCCGGCCCAGAACATGACTCAACCACCTGCCTGCTGACGTTGCAGCCTTGTTGGAATACGGTGGCGGCTGTCCACCAACCATCCACTACTCCATCCATCTGGACCATCCAGGGTTGCACGTCACTTATCAGTGAACAGGTGAACTGTTTGAATTGAACTTGAATTAGTCTTCATGTATTTCCCAATGCAGCAATTTCTGCTTGTGAGCATTGGTTATTGGTGGCCGAATAGAAGGTTTATGAACAGTTGCAAGACTCTGAAGGACACCTTGATGCCCATGGGACTCCAGAGGTACCAGCAACTTCAAATATCTGTTTGCTGCTACCGTATATAATGGCATATTAGCAGCTACGCTCTTGACCCAATGCATGGATCTTGCAGAAATCCTCTTCTGTGCTCTGAATTAGACACAAATCTCTTAAAAGTTTTAATGAAATGTCTAATCTTTTCATACCTTGTCAAAGGCATTCAACTATTTCACTCTTTTTGGCAGCAGAGAGATCCTTTTTCTCCCCCATTTTGGTTGCTAAATAATGTGGAATATTCTTCTTAAGTAGTCTATCCTTTAAATGGGCACACCGGGTAGACTAATTATCACAGTTAATTATGAATTTGCATAATACTTTTGAACAGGGTTTATATATATATACACTGCCTGACCCCCCAAAAAAAGGTTGCCAGCACAAAAACACTCACACACTAATATTTTGTTGGACCACCTTGATTATGGCACGCATTCCATCTAGCATTGTTTCAATAAGCATCCAATGTTTCATTCACCAAGAACTTTGGTACCATTGATGGTAGAGTCTGACGGCTGCGCAAAGCTTTTTTCAGCAAATCCCAAAGATGAATCCTGGCATGTTGGAATATGCTCAAGCCACCAGGGTAGAAAAAATCCATTGATGGAATAACCTGGTCATTAGTATATTCAAGTAGTCAGCTGACCTCATTCTTGAAACACATACTGTTGCTGAACATAGACCTGACCAGCTGCAGCACCCCCAGATCATACTGTAGCACTCACCCCACAGGCTTGTACAGTAGGCACTAGGCATGATGGGCGCATCACTTTATCTGCCTTTCTTCTCACCCTGATGATTCCTCTGGAACAGGACTTTTATTTTGGCCAGGCAGAAACCTAGTATGTTAACTTGTGTAACTGGTTGATATTAGTGCCGCTTCTATGCTTTAAAATATTCAACGCAATATTTTATGTTTCATTCAAATCCATTCATTGCTTTAGTATGCTTTTCATACAAAATATTATATACATTAAATGTTTTTCTATGGAGCATTTACTTTATCAACTAAAGTAAAAACATTTGCAGACTACAGCACAGATGGTACTTAGTTACTACAATTTGGACTCACTAAAATACTATTCCATTAAATTGCTATTAGAGTTCCCTGAACATAAACAGAAATGTTTCATTATGTAAGTGTCACAAACCCCTTTCTAATAATCACATAGGTCACCTCTAGAAAACAGGGCACCAGCTTAGCCAGCATTGTTGAGTAGCAGCCCTCAGGCCAAACATCAGCTGGAACAAATGCAATTGAAATATGTCAAAACATAAGGTTGAGGGACCTAAATCCAAAACTGATAGTTGTAAAATTTATATTAAAACTATATGACAATGAATAAAAATTCTCCTTCTATAACATATTGGTTCTTCTTTCTGCTCAATGCATCTGTTCAGTGCAGTCCCACCCCAACTGCTGTTAGTATCTCTCTGTCATCATTTCCAAGGCCAAATGGCAGGCTTCTGTTGTCTGTGCTGCTAATGATGAGGTTAGCAGTGCTAGAATACTGATCATCTGCTCTTCAATTAAACCATTATTCTGAATCTAAAAGACATGCTACTGATGTTCTATACATATAAACTCACACCAGACATTTCATTCCATGACAAAATGTACGAGATCTTACAATGATGACTGATGTGTTGAAGTCATTGTATTCAGCTGAATCCCAGAACCATATAAATATTTCCTTTCCTACAACAATGAGCCATCAGACCATGTCTTTAGATCTTTCTCCATAGATACATTTGCCAACACATTTCTTATACATAATATATCACAAGTGTAAAACTTTCTATAACTATCAAGCGCAACCAAAGCAATTTATCAATTTATCTTAACAATATTAAAATGTTCCATTATACGTGTTATGTGATTACTAACATATATGAAAAATATATACATACATCGAGAAAATAGATTTTACTTTATTACCCTTTATTATGACCAGCTGCAGCACCCCCAGATCATACTGTAGCACTGACCCCACAGGCTCTTTGTTTGGCTTCCAAGCCCCACACCATAGAGCCATGGTTTCCATGCACTGCACTGATGATGGCCAAGGAGCCTGAAACAGCTGTATGCAGTTTGGAATAAATGGCTCTGTACCAAAAAGGCTATATTTGCACTGTACACCAGCGGTTCTGGAGGTGCATTTGGCTGATGTGGCGAAAAGGAATAATTTGCATGGCTCCGCCCACTGTCCCAAAACGAGGGCTTCCACCTAAAGTTTTGGGATTTGTTCTGGATTGGGCCGTGTAAATACCTTCTGTTTTAAGAAGGCTTGATTGTGCTATGCACTGCTCGAGTTGAGGGCGTTTTCATTCCTTTCATCCCTTCTCACCATACCCTTCACGGGTACTTCTCTTTTTACCCTTCATTATCAAACAGTTGAGGTGTACTGTTAATACTTGAGGACAGGTTTAGCAAAAGTACTACAACAATATAAAATGGATAGATTTGATCTTCATCATATTAGTCAATGGTGGAAATGGAATTCTAGTTGAGTTCTAATGTATCTACTATAGGGCTAAAACCAGAAAAATCAAATAGTAATCCATATTAGTGTTGAGCTTAAATATTTAAATATCTTCAATGAATATCGGCTATTTGAGAATTTTCAAATGTAGCGAATATGGCGACAGATATTTGCAATTCGAGATATTATGCATTGGGATTTTATATTTGCAATGCAAAAATAAATACCATCATTTTGAAGGTAATCGCGATGTGATTATAATTGCGGCAAGCTTTTACGGCCATGCATTGCGATCACATTGTGATAATATTTATAGCATGTTTCCATTCATTTTGTAGATAATTGCAATGTGATTGCAAATATCGCAATGCATGGTCATATATGGGAATTCACGTAAATCAATTGAATATTAGTAGAATTATTCGCGAAATATCGCAAATTCAAATATTGCCTGTGCCGCTCATCACTAATCGCTATCAATAAACTAATTATGAAGTCTTTTGAACTCTTTTACCCCTTTTCAAAATCTATCCTCCAATTCCAGCACTGGTATGTTAGGGACCTTGGCATTTCTTGGTAATCCCATGAACAGAGGTAAGAACAGGTTTCTTAACTGGAAGAATGATTGTTAATTAAAAGGACAAGAACCACCACATATCCAGATCTGTCAAATAAATTAATGTCTCTATAAAAGGTACCCATCAGGGTGTCTAAGGAGATAGGCTGGGTACAGGCTTTAAGGTCATTAAGAAAGACTTTAAATGTGCACTGTGACAAGCAGCAACTTCCTCTCAATTTCCAGATGTAATGATATTCTGAATCTAAAAGACATGCTACTGATGTTCTATACATACAAACTCACACCAGACATTTCATGCCATGACAAAATGTAATAGATCTTTCAATTATGACTGATGTGTTCAAATTATTCTATTCAGCTGAATCCCAGAATCATATATATATTTCCTTTCCTTCAACAAGGAGCCATCAGACCATGTCTGATAAAGTGATTACAAAAAATTGCTGAAAGACAAATGGAATTGCTTTCTATGGCCAACCTTCATCATTACTCTGGAAACCATATGCAGAAGCATACATATCTTTATTTAGGTGTTAATTACAGATTGTTGTTAATTTTATTCAGCTCATTTCCAGACAATTTCAGGAAAGCAACTATATGTGTATATGCATTCATAAATTCCGTAATCCCATTCACCAGTGGTGGAATTACAAGTTATTTGTAAGCTAGAACAGTAACAGACTGTCTCACTTCACTGAGCACTGCAGACTTCTAGCCAAGTAGAATGATTTCCAAAACTCACCAGCATACTAATTTCAGAGTATTCTCCCTGTAATAATAAAGTACTGTGAGGCATCTACAATCATATTGTGTGACAGCTTAGTTAAATCTGCATTAAAATGATACTGCACATTGTAAGCGCTGGCATATTTTATTACTATATACTGACTGATATTTCAGTTTTATCAAAAAATATGGCAGAGACTGATGTTAAAGCTGAGGATTAGGAAGATAGACACAAATAATACAGCACTGTTTTGTAACACAATTTTTCACAGCTTGTTAATTCTGAGCGGTGGCTGTCTTCCTGATATATCAATGACACTTTAATACAGCAGAGTTTCCTGTGACAAACACCCAGGTGCCAACTACATTGAAAGCTGTACAAATAGGTTTGCAAAGGCGCTCATGGATTATTACCATTCTGTAAGGGGACTGGGGCATTACATCTATACTTGATGACTGAGTACAGAAGATCTTTTACCACCATCAATGTCATTTCTTCTCGCTTCTCATTTTCTGTTCCCATCTAATAAGGGAAAACGTACACAACGTCACTTGCTGTATTTGGAACAGGAAGTGACATCTGAAGTTTACTGTCCCCTTCCTCCTATTTGCTAGCTGGCTAACTTAGGAAGGAGAGGCCTTACTCTCCCTCCCAACTTCCCACACCTCATATCATCTGCATTAGCAGGGTGGGAACTTAGGAGGTAGAGTAATCCCTCTACCTCCCAAGTTACCCAGATTTCAAAATCCAGCAAAAAAACCCATAAAAAAACATGACTTTTCCAGCCAAAACGGGTGGGTTGACAGGTATGATGTTAACATGTGTTGTCCAACATACATTATATTGCATATGTGTAAAACAGGCCATACAAAATATAAAGATTTATATTTTGCATACAAATGACTCCATTTATTCCTAAAAATGAATGGGGTATAATTGGCATTGTGTATATATTGTATGTATTGCATATAAGACGACCCGAATATAAGCCCAGGTACCTAATTTTATATACAGAAACTGGAAAAAAATGTATTGACTCGAGTATAAGCCAGGGGGCGGGAAATGCAAAGTCAGATAATCGAATTTTCTAAATGAGAAAAAAAAAGAGAAAGCACCATTGCTTCTAGAAATGAATCAAACAGGTGAATGTTAGTGCCATAACCACTATAAAGTAAAGAGAACACAGGTTTATTGTTATTACTGGATGGGTATTCCAGGCAATTCTTATGATTGATTTAAAACATATTTATTTGTATACATGCTGACTATACTTTATATTTAAAATATATATTGTTTTCGTGCATTACAGCATGAACATGTATGACACAATACTATTCCGTACATATCTGGCCATCTTGGCCTTGTGTTAATAAAGAAAAAATTCAAGGCATGGTGAGCCAATTGTTGAGAACCCCTGGCCTAAAACATTGGTGTGAATGGATATTCAAAGTTATTATTTTAACATGTGAACCTAAAAAAAGTTATTACAATCAAATTTGTCATGTATTGCCATGTTGTAAGTCATACCTAAGATGCGTATGGCAGGATTTAAAACTCAATATTTTTTTTCTTACTTAGAAATTGAGAAAACCAGGTGGGCGTAAGTACAACTTGCCTGCAGTAAAATATAATGATGCAAGCTGTTAACAAATAGAGACATAGCCTTGCTCTTGCCATTCTTGCCATGTCACTTGTAAATGGATTAAAGCTGCAATAATGAGGCACCAGAGAGTGATGTCTTGACTTTAACAAATAACCACACTGCAGCAAATACCAGAAGATTAATAGTGGAAAAATGTTTCATTTAACTTGCTTTCATTTGAAGCTTGCTCTCTACAAAATTGTCTCCTTTTATAACAAGTTGCAGAGCTCTGTATTTGAATATGACAAGATATTCATATATATTCTGTATATAACATGCATATACACACTGGTCAGCTCCAAAAAAAACAAAAAAAAAACAAACCACTGATATGTGAAGTGTATATTACAGTAATGATTATCCAATTGTAACAGCTTAGTTATGGCCCCAATACACTGGACGGGCCGGGGACAATAGACATGCGATGGAGTGCAACATGATGACATCATCACGCTGCACTCTGTCACTCAGAGTATCGTCCAGCACCCATTGTGATGACTATATAAGGTGGGTTAGAGCAAACTGGCGGGTATTGTAGGTGTTACCATTATGTACTGATGAGTACCAATCAAAAAGGACCCATGAAAATACCGGGTCATGGGGGACTACAGGACATTGATCTATGTGTTAGAGGTTAGACCATCTTGTCCCACCCAATAGAAGTTTCTGAATATTCTTATTTTGGGCATGAACTAAGGTTGTCAGAACACATAATACAACACAGTTTGCAGCATATGGGGGAACCAATGCTTATTAACAGTGGATGTGGTTGGACCTACAGCAACAGGAATATGTAAGTTAAGACAACAAATAGTACAGCTTGAAATCATAACTTCCTCCAAATGCAATACTCTATCACCTAAAGAAGAATTTGTTTTAGCTAAATATGGTTCCAGTTCTCAATTTGGCCAGATCTTTGTTAATCTCACTATGCTGAACATTGATATGTAATCTATAAAAAAAGACCAATACACTTTTGAAACACCTGTCAACTCCTGGTACATTCCATGATGGGAACGTTCATTTGACTTTCAACAAAAAGGCTTATACACAAACCATGAAACAGTTGCAAGGAGCCTAGTATATGTATTCACTATTACACTCAACCTCCTGGGAGTTCTGGCAAAGTTATCTTGGGCTGAGTTTGCTTCAGTGCCCGCTCTGGTGATGTCACATATGACGCTGGATGGGCAGGGGTAGTCGGCACCATTGATTTCCATGTAGGGGATGAGGCATCGCTTTTTCCTAGCACACCCATGCTCGGGTTCCCCCCAAAGGAATCAAAACTTCATCTTTATTGAACTGGCTTTTGCATACTGGAACACAACATGGCTATTCCCAAACTGATGTCACAAGGGTGGTTATATCTACACATTTCTAACCACTAGTATTCTCTGTGTTGCTTTGGGTCTTTTAGGATCACAGTAATGGCACTTGAAATGTATTGGTTTATTTAAATAAGTCTGTAATTACAAATTAAACTGAATTCCTAACCACTGGCAATAAAACCCTTCCTCTCATTCCCAAAACTGAAAGAACACTTCACAACTAGTATGTCTGGACTCCTTAACTTTCAACTTTGATAATTAACTATGCACATTGGCATTTGGTTTTTTTAACAGCTGCATTAGTAGTATTTCATGGCATCTTTAGTCAATTGACATTTTAATTGTTAAGAGAGATGAATATTTTGCTTCTACCCCTTATCTTTATGACCACCAATAACTCTTCCTAACTCTGACCACTTTCTCCACTAACTAATCCTTCACTCTCACCTCAATCAGTCTAGTGTGTCTTGAGAAAACATTAGCTTTTTTTCAATATTTATGTCCTTGTAACTTTTTGTGTATAAATGTGAGCTTCTAAAACCAGGATTGTATTGGCCTGAAGAAGGGATCTGCGATATCCCGAAAGCTTGCTTCTCTAATGACTTCAGTTAGCTCTCTATATTTATCGATGGCTAACACGGTACAACACTCTACTATTACTTATAAATATTACAAATAATTCGTTGATTGTCCCTTAACAAGGAGAATTAATAAATATTAATCCAGTACAAGAAAGAAGAGAGTTAAGTTTCTCTTTATGTCAAATACTGACATTTTCCTTTTATTTAACCAGCTGACTTATGTCAATTATAAGTTTTGCATTACTGTCATTGTTGTTGTTAACAAGTACAGTATTTAAATTTTCATTTAGTCCTACCATGTATAAAAGAAAATTCTGCAGTGGTAAACATTACTTTTAGTAAGCTCTTCAATTTGACAAAATATTTGTAACATATACACAGATTTTTTTTTTCAGCATATGAAACCACAAAACACATCTTCGGACATTTGTTATAATTTCAGTTTCTGAAATCATGCTGTTGAACTGCCATTAGACTGTACATACCTGTTTACCCAGCTGATCCTTCTTCACCAATCCTGTGGCAGCAGCAATGTTTCCAGCACCTTCCACTGTTTTCTGTGCTACTGCCGTCACTCCTGTAACTACGGCTCCACCCACATGAGAAACTTGTTCTTTGGTTTTCTCCGCCACTGATGAAAATATATGTGAAAAAGGAGTTATTTGACATTTATTTCAGGCTTTTCAACCCTGAAATCTTTATTAGGATATAGATTATCTGTATAGCATTAAGCTTAATCAGTAAGGTAAAGAGTAGATAATAATATCCTACAGCAGCCAATCAGAATAATGTTTCTATAACTTTGGGTAACATATGTTGTGAGGGAGCAGTATTCACCTATAGATAAACTTTTAAGGATATCATGTATTGAAAATCTGTTTTCCTTAATTTGGGATTGGACATATGCACATGTGCTTTCTTGTCTGTAACACTGTAATATGGTTTTCCTTAAACCCTGAAGAAGTCCTAAAATCGGAAGAAACATGTTAGAATTAATTCAAGAAAGTCAACCTCCTGGGCCTCACATCTTACAGGCCAGAATTGTGCCAGTTTGGACTACTGATGTTGTATTTTCCCTTAGAAAATGCATGACTCCTAACTAACAGTAGACTGGGATCTGTAATCTATGGGATTACCTGTTGAACGACCTTTCATTTTTGTATAAAACCTCAGCATTTGCCTTTGAAGTCTCATCTCATCTCATTTAACCCAATTTTATTTTTTGCTACTGTCTCATTATTTGTGACAATTTTCAGGGGCAAGTATAGTAATAAACCATGTTGTTTGCAAGGAAGTTCTAAAATAGATTAAAAGCCAAACACATGTCCTTTGTTTAAAATGTGGTTTTATGTAAGCTACACAATATACCACAGAGTGCAGTACTTTTGCAAATGATTTGTCACAAAATCTTTAGCTTAAGTCAACTATATTGGAAAAAATAATGATTTGCACTATAGGTATTTAGCAAATCACAAGGGATACACAAAATGAGTCATGTCCACTCTATGAGTCCAATATAAGGTATAATACAGTGAGTCTAGCCCACAGACATCAAGGAAAATGACTAACTAAACAGATTTACATTAAAAAACTCAAAATCCATACAAATTCATAGATACAATATATTAAATCTGATTATGTTTCTGGGACAGACATGTTATTAAATTCAATTTAATGTCACATGTTAATGTCCTGTGGTAGAATTATGTTGCCATCATATTAGCACAATTCTGTTATTTTCATGTTTTAGATAGGACACATAACACAACAAAAAATCTTAGTATACCTGCTGTTACTCCATGTACAACACCTTCTTTTGTCTTGGAACCTGAAGAAAACAAAGGCAACACAATTCAAATTAATAAAAAAAAATGAGCTTTTCATTGAAAAATAGAATGCATTTAAAGTACAGTTTATAAGGTAGAATGTTCATTTCTTTGAGGAATGTTGTATAGTTTGGGAGAAATATCAATATAATGCAGCATGATGAACTTGTCTTAAACTTTTACTTTGTCAGCTTTGGAACCTATGATTGTACTCCCATTTCCCTCAAAATCATAGTTTATATTAATTTTCGCTCCAAAAGATTTTCATGGGATGTCTTTTATCCATTACTAACAATGTACATTTATTCTTGAACATAACAATTATTATTATTATTATTAATTTAAATCTAGTCATGCCATAACATTCTGGACTATCATAATAACTCTCCAAATCCTGATTTGCTTTCAGGTCCCTTGGAATTTCAGCTTGTTTTGGGTCTTTTGAGTGCCAATGTTTCAGCGGTGCCTGCTTTCCTTGGTGAAGGGACCATCTGTCCTGCTCTTTTCTATTGGCAATGGATGTAACTTTTTTTTACATGAATAGCTTAATAATAGCTAAATTTACCTTTTTTAAGAACTGATTCTATGACTTAGAAGTAAGGTTTATATTTTGGCCACCCTGACAAAAAACTTAAATTTATGCTAAGACTTATTTTCAGGGCAGGTCTTATTACAGAGTAGAGATGGTCAAATTTTTTGACTTGACTTTGTGAGATGATTGCAAAGCCTCTGAAACATTGATAATCACCATAAATTAAGTTCAAAATCAAAGTCAAAATTTTTTGACTTTGAACTCAATGTATGCATAAACTATTTGTGTTAGAGCAATACATTTTTTCTTTTCTAGATGCAAGTTTGCTTTGATACCATGCTCAGGGGCTTTGCCGGTAACTCAAAATGTTTTAAGAATAAATTCGACCATCTCGATTACAGAGTAGTAGCAGTGTTGAAGATGCTTTAAAGCCACTCCATCACTATTAAACCCAATGGAATATGATTTCTTATTTACAATGTAAAAGTCTATGAAGTTAGCTTAATGATGATTGAACTACACATTTATGTACTGCCTTGGCTGCTACAGTGTTTGTAATTATTTTGATCTCTTAATTGCTCTTTTGAAGGCCCTTTTCTCCCCTGAGGTTCATTTAGTTAAAGACTTATTCCCAGTCTATATGTATGGCAAAGTAAATGCAATAATGATGTCAAAATTCTGACTCTATCATTGCTCTATCCTGCTGCCAACTAGATCCCAAATTCTCAGCCTAAGGGGATCCTGTTAATAATCATATCTATTCTTCTCACTTTGAGTAACATACAGTTTGTTTAAATACAGCTCAACGTGGCCTTCACTTAATAATAATCATCCTGGACTTTGCCTTTAAATAATAAAAGATCTTTCAAATTTTTATAACACTACAACCAATCATTCCAATTGACTGTAGTTCCTGTTCTTTGTTCCCTGAAACAGGTGACTTAAAACATAAAGAGACACATGATCATGCGTGCTGAAGTCATGTATTTTTTTATAGCAGCGATTTCTTTACCATGTTCTTGTTTCTCAGCTTGACGTCTGGAATTCTGTATTAGCTCTCAATATCACACTTCACATCTGATTTTATGACTCATTTGTCATCCTCACATTTTTTACTGAATCAGATTAACAAGTACAAGTGCTGTCCATCTGTGGTGCTAGAATTTTGCTCTACTGAAGACCTACTTTCTGGCAGGCTTACATTTTAAAAGAAAATGAGATGCTTGAACATCAATCACATTAGTAAAGTAAAGAAACATCTTACCATACTTATGTTTGCAATTAGTGACTTCACCAGCATGTAATATGTTGAAATTATATTATTATCAATTTATTTCCTCAGGTTTTTTTTCCATCAATTATACACTGTTAGAATTTCATTTTTAGGTATAAAATCTATGTCCCAAATACCAATATTTCATTTATCACAGATACCCGACTATATAGAATAGAAACATATAAAGAACATAAGCTTTATAACTATAAGATAAACTTTTTTTTTTCATTTGTCCTTCCTTTCCCCAATCACAGTTCATCATTCAGGATATTTTGTTTGAATAATAAAACATTACACAGAAATCGAGGAATTCATTACCCAACACAGCATAGGTCCAAGCTATTTTTTCTGCAAAGCCCTCTAAAGTAAGAGTGGCATGTAATGAGTAGGAGGAAGATCTGTGGGTGGTGACAGGGTACTTCTCTGTCCCCACCTTTTGGGCCCTGTCACCACCCAACTGCTTACAATCAAAGGTTGTGCACAGTAAAGTAAATATCTAGAGGTAAGCATCTGACAGGCCTGCACATAAAGGCCCCCATACACTGCACGGATTCCCTGGCTGATCGATTCAGCACCGATGGATTCCGGCGATTCCGCCGGCATCCACAGGTGTGAACGATCAGCCAATTAGGGAATCCGATCGTGGCAGCCCACCTTGAACGGCCGGATCCGTGTCCGATGGATCGGCTCCCTGACCGCAACGCCCCCTGATCAGAGCAGAATCGGACTCGAAAAGACCAACAGGTTGGTTCTTCCTCGGATCCGATTCTGTGCCCCCGATCCATCGGATGCGGTCGGACGGGCAAGGTGGGCTGCAGAGGATTCCGGCACGATGGATCCGCGTGCACGCGCCCGGAATCCATCGCGCCGGAATCCGGCACGAATCTGTGCTGTGTATGGCAGCCTTAACTCTGCATATGATTGGATATCAGGACCGGGCTGTAAATAAATAATCACAAACTGAAACTATTTTGGCAGGTGAATAGGTCTTTCTGGTTGCTTCAGATCAAAACTTTTTAAGACTTGAAGAATCAGAATCTGGAATATAGCCAACCATAACCAAGCATAGGTTTGCATTTTAATCTGTAAAACAGCCTTCACTGGAGGAGAGAGATATGCAGGTGTTATGAACATGCCTGTGTGATGTGTCCATGTCAGCCGTCTGTGGTTTGCCCACTATTTGGGTCAATCCATTTTAATAAACAAACAGCGCCCAAAAAACCAAGCTCTGATCACGTCACATTGTTTATCAATGGCTGCCGTGCAGCAGTGTGACGTAACTGACCCACAATGCCTGGTGGTGCATTTTGGATGCATCACATTTGGCATGAAGTACCTCGACACAAGTATTGACGCACCAGTATAAACTGCCCTTCATTTCCCATAGGGGAAAGCCAGGGGTGTCTGCACAGTGAGGTTTTCAGTGAGTTCATCAGGTAGTGTAGATCCTTACTGAATTGGACAAGCACAGCTGTTGGCACCGTTTTCTGTATTTAAAGCTCTTCATGTTTCATGTTTTTACCACTAGCTGCCTTGTGCTCTGATTCCTACATGTCCTCCACTCTCTATAAAAGAATTGGATGCTGCAAACTCACCACCACTCCCCTGCCATCTTCACTATGAGTGTTACCATTTTTTCTATATATCCATTCTGCCATCTAACTATCCTCCCCCTATTCAGTCTTCATTTCCCCCCACCAACCTTTATTTCTGCTATTCCTTTACCCTTCTCTTTCTCTCTATATTGTGACATCTTTTCACTCTAAACTATATATTTGTTAAACTACAATAATCAGCAAAACACCTTAAACATACAATTCAACAGATGTGCTTACCCATATAATGCATGGAATCAACCTCAAAGTACTATTAAATTTTTTTGTGTTTATGAGGGACAATCTTATTGACCCTGACAACTTCAAAGCCTTAAAAAGTATGTTTTTATATCTTGACACATAATATAGGTTGGAGAGTAAGCACATGTTTTTCCATAAATTAAGTCAAAGGTTCAAGGTCAAACATTTTCAAGTTGAAATTGCAAATTAAAATGCATAAAATTTTACCTAATTCATGCAATAACTGCATGTGCTAGAACAAAATTATATTTTTTGTAAAAAAAAAAGAATGAAAGAGAGATATAGGTGTAGGGACTACCTCACTGGGTTAAGAAGAAGATAGCATAATAATGGTTACTAAGTTGTAAAGTGCGTTGGTATGTTATTATGTAACTGATTGGTTGGGTCAGTTGGTAGGAGGGGTTGCCCTGTAGTTTATTGTAGGATGAGAATTCACCATACTTCAGTGTGCATCTGGTGATTTTCCTGCCATCAATTACTCAATTTTCTTTTTATTTAACTCACTTTTCGAAACTTGTTATGGCAGCTGCGGGGTTGTAAGGCCCTTAAATTAGGACTGGTCAGGTAAAAGGTAATTGCAAAGGACCTTCATAGATACAGAGTCCCATCCTTTGCGGAGGATGTGAGAGTGCCAGGGAACTAGTTCTGTAAGGTAGTGTCTGCATCTTTTAATAATTGTCTCCAAAGCAGTGTGGTGCAGCTGGAGGCCAACGAATTGGTTAATGCAGATAAAGGGTGTTGTATAACTGCCTTCAAGGGACCTTCATTTTTATTCATAATATTCTTTTTTATAATTGCTATATAATATATTATGTTGGTAATAAAAGGCTACTGGGACAGTCATACTCAAAATAGTGTAAATCTCAATTATTTCCATTAGGTTTTAGGGAGGGAAAATTGTTGAGCTATTCGGACAACAAGGGGCAGCTATCTTTTATAGCCTAGTTGTGCTCCAATGCTTGTAAGGTAATGATACCTTCTTCAGGGGCTTTTCAATTAAACCCCAAATAAACACAATTTTGTGGCCATCTCTATCCCTCAATTTGTTACCTTTACAGGGAGTGCAGAATTATTAGGCAAGTGGTATTTTTGAGGAATAATTTTAATTCCGGACTGCGAAAGATTCCGCAATAATCACCATCTTCGCGAATTTTCGAATTGCCGATATTCGCGATTAATATTCGGAATCCGAATATTCGTGATCATCATAATATTATTCGGCAACTTAACAAAAACGAATTTAATAACCCATTTTCAAATTATTTTATTTTTTACAGTGAAACCATAGAACATCGCACCATTTCACAAAAGACATTTTTCTGACATTCAAAACAAAACAAAACAATCATTGACCAAAATAAGCCACCTTTCGTTGCAAGACACCAAAGCCTGACATCCATGGATTCTGTCAATGTTTTGATTCTGTCAAACCCCATCAACATTGCTTCAGCAGCAACCACAGCCTCCCAGACAACTGTTCAGAAGGGGTACTGTTTCCCTCCTTGTAATCACACAGTTGATGAGGACCACGGTTCTCATGGGGTTCAGAAAATTCATGTGAATCGGGATGGGGGCCGCGAACCCTCCCTGGGTGTCCCGCTAACAAGGCGGGTCGAACTTCAAAATGTTCGCCGTCCGCTCTCGTTCGCTGGACAATTCACATTACCACGACACCTCTAGGCTGAGGACACAGGGAAACGGAGAAACCGGATGTGACGTCAGTGATGTCACTCTCGGTCCGTGGACCGGCAACCTGGAATGCATAGTTCCTGGTTACGGCCCGCGATGGGAACTCACGGCGCCACATCCGGTTTTTTTTCCCGCCGGTCTTCTCACTACAAGACCGGCGGGTAGTGAAAAGATTCTTCCGCCCGGCAGGATTACACAGGTTGGTATCCTGCCGGAGTGAAGAATGTAGACGGGGGGTCTTCGGCCGGCGACGTACCGGGTCGAACACCCGTACTGTCCGCCGCGAGGCGAACGGCGACATAGCCGTGTTTCGCCGGCCGAACTGTTCTCCGGCGAACAGTTCGGCCCAGCTCTACATGTGCACAAGGAGGCATGTCATTAGTTTTTCTCTTTTAATACCCGTTCTGCCAGCCACGCTGTGGATTACTTGTACGCGTGTGATGGAGCCTTGTCCTGCATGAAAATCATGTTTTTCCTTGCAGTATGCAGACTTCCCTGGACCACTGGCTTGAAGAAGGTGCTTCCAGAATTGGCATTAGGACTGGAGTTGATACTTGAAACGCCATCCTCAACCCGCAAAAGGCCCCCCAATCTCATCTTTGATGATACCAGCCCAAACCAGTACTCCACGCTCCACCTTGTGGCGTCCTGAGTCGGACTGGCGCTCCTCTGGCCTTTAACCATCCAGCACTTGCCCATCCTCGGCCCATCAAGCCTCACTCTCAATTTCAATTCATCAGTCCATAAAACCTTATAAAATCAGTCTTGAGATATTTATCTTGGCCCAGTCTTGACGTTCAGCTTGGGTGTCTTGTTCATTGGTGGTTCGTCTTTCAGCCTTTCTTCTCTGAGTATTGCACACCTTGTGCTTTTGGGCACTCCAGTGATGTTGCAAAGCAGCTCAAGCTCTGAAATATGGCCAAACGCTGGTGGCAGTGGCTCTGGGCAGCTGCAACGCTTGACTTTTCTCAGTTCAATGGCAGTTTATTTTGGCGCCTTTTTGTTGTTCCACACTCTTCTTGCTACCCTGTTGACTATTTTTGAAATGAAACGCTTGATTGTTCGATTATCACCTGCTGAAGCTTTGCAATTTTAAGAGTCCCTCTGCAGATATCTCACTATTTTTGACTTTTCTAAGCCTGTCCAAGTCCTTCTTTTGACCAAGCCATTGTTTGGCCAAGGAACGGAGTTGCCTAATAATTATGCCACCGAATATAGGGTGTTGATGTCATTACCACACCCCCTTCTCCTTACAGAGATCAACATCACGCTAATATCCTTAATTGGTAGTAGGCCTTTCGCGCCTATACGCTTGGTAGTAAACAACATTGCATAAGAG
>CM070032.1:150407872-150426645 GCA_036250615.1 Ptychadena robeensis
TGTAGGGATACACTTAAAACCTTATCTTATCTGCCTCCCAGACTATACGGCAACCCCCAGTAGGGTGCTGGAGTTGGACCTTTTATGATGTATTAACACAGGGAGGCTGGATGACCTCACGGTTCATCCGTGACAGTTGTATGGTGAGCAGATTAACAGGTTAATTAATTTGCTGGAATTGGGGAACATAATTAAGGATGCTGTTCTGAGTGGATGGATGCCTTTAGAGCTCCTGCATGGCATTGCTATTTATCAGCCTTCAAGGGCTCCTCCAACCCCACAATGGGCAACAAGAGAATCCCAAACAATAATAAAAACTCAGGAAAATGATGGCTGAGTCTCATGTACCTACACACTGGGGAAGGCCCACAAACATTTTATTTGGGGGGATTAAATATCTCTTGCCTCCTTACCATAAAAAAATGACAAAGAATGCATTTGTTTGCAGGGTTGCACCGTATACGGTTTGCATTGTAAAAAGGTTGAAAAGCCAAGTTGTACCATAGGCAGTCTTATTATGATAAGAGAAATAAACTGGATACTTCACTAGCATGAAGGCATCAAACAAAATTCTCAATGGGAAAGCATCAAGTTCCATGGGCCAATTCTGACCCAGATTTCAATATAAAGCATTAAAACACAAAACTTTACTCATCACTCATATTGATGCTTACCTTACTGCAGCTCCCATTCCACAATTAAACACCTCACTTCCATTAGACATATCTTCTCATCTGTAATGAGGACACTCTCTATTGAGTGTTGCTTTTGTTTAGATTTTTTTTCTCTTTTCTTAAAGGGTTTGCTAGCAAATACAGATGTTCAAGGCACTGGGATGTAATTCATCAGTCAGTTGTAAGAGTAACCTTCCAATTTGCAAATCAGTTTGCACTTCGTGATCTGTGGTTTGCAATTTGCTGAATTCTAATATTACCTCTATTAATACAGTCCAGCCCATAATTATTCATACCAAAGGCCAATTTTTACTTAAAGTTACTTTTATTCAACCAGCAAGTAATTTTTTTTCGGGAACTGGCATAGGTGTCTAATAATAAGAAAATGTTCAAGAGGCATTATTGTGGAAAAAAAAACTTTTTTCAGCTTTTATTTACATTTGAGCAAAAAATTAGTCATACCCTTCTCAATAATCAATAGAAAAGCCTTTATTGTATATTACAGCAATCACACGCTTCCTATAATTGTAGACCAGCTTTTTGCATGTCTCCACAGGTATTTTTCATTAGCCATGAGCTCCAAATCTTTCAGGTTGGAGGGTCTTCTTACCATCACCCTGATCTTTAGCTCCCTCCACAGATTCTCAATTGGATTCAAGTCAGGACTCCTGCTGGGCCACTCCAAAACATTAATGTTGTTGTCTGCTAACCATTTCTTCACTACTTTTGCTGTGTGTTTTGGGTCATTATCATGCTGAAATGTCCACTGGTGCCCAAGGCCAAGTTTCACTGGTGCGCAAGGCCATGTAAAAATTTGCCAGGGGTATGAATAATTATGGACTGGTCTCTATTAATAGAGGAAATATTAGAATTCAGCAAATTGCAAAACACAGATCACAAAGTGCAAACTGATTTTTTAGGGTTTTTGACTTCTAGATAAACTTAGCCTTATTCTTTACGGATGAACTTTTCCTGTCAAAAATAACTTGCTGGTTGAATAAAAGTAACTTTAAGTTAAAATTTGCCAGGGGTATGTATAATTATGTGCTTGACTGTATAATGTCTAACAACAGAGGGTATAAATCATACAGTGAAACTGTTTACTGAGACTTTTAGTCCTAGTGTGCAGTAGCTAATGCATCTTCACAAGTGTCTAAACTTGTAAATATCATAGCAAATGATCTCCTAAAAGTGGACCAATCACTTTTTATTCATGAATAAATGAGGAACTGTATAGAATTTGGTAACTATTTGCCAGTATGTCAGGTGTAACTTTTGAATTACAATTTTACTTGAAACAAGACACTTGAACCTCTTACTCCGTGAGTGATATACTCAATAATCATGGGTCAAGGGAACAGAAAAAATATGACCTTGGAATTTTTGCAAATTGCAAAAAGCTTTCAACAAACAGGGCATGAAATTGCTCTTTGAGATGTGAGTCTTCTGAACATGGAACCTAACACTACGCACTGGAAATTCCATTTATCAGTACAGCTGAAACATGGGATTGTATATATACTTATAGATTTGTGTGTGTAAAACTACTAGAAGCAAATTCAGTTATTGAACTCAGGTTTTTTTTCTAATTAAACAAACTAGTGTGATATATTGGAATAATATAATGATTACATAGTGTATTCTCTAATCTTCAGTATAGCAAATATATATATGCAGTCATGTCACCAATTATCCCCCCAGTTCATTTATCAGCCATAATATTTTCATCACTTTGATATTGGGAGGGTGCCTCTTCCTAACAACGGACTCCGATGATAATACAAACTAGGTTTATAACTCTTTTATACTCTGTCCAATAAGAAACAAAAATGTGCATTTTCCCTTGGCATTTACACTGAAGCAGACTAGCTGTGTTATTTATTGGTAATAAAAAATATAAGGGCAGCTGGAAAAGGGTGAGTCAAAAAATGCATGAGAGAAAAACAAAGAACTTAATTGAAAGTACATCTGCACTGACAATGTTTTGTTTTTCTGCAAAGTCCTACAAATATCTCCTGATCCTGCCAGTAAAGTCAGGACAGCTTCCTGGAATTTTTGGCAATGATGTCACTCTGCTCGTGAATTCAGAAGAAACTGTCACTTTCATGTAAACTGTACCTTCCTGCATTGCAGTGGTCATGGATATTATACCATACCTTGTCAAAAAGTACTTGTCTACACTTAGTCCTTTCACTGCATTTTAGAGCAATAGAACTGACCCTGATGCTTAAAGCCACAGTGTCTGTGAATGGGAGCTAAAAACTAGATTTCGGCTCATTCAGGGAAAGTAAAGGAAGTCTATTGGATTTACTTTATGAGGCTTTTACATTACATCAGTGGTGGGCAACTGAGTTGATATGGAGGGCTGCACATAACATTTTCAATCTATACTGACTTCTATAAGCATTTTGGCAGAGCTAGAAAACATTATTTTTCAATAACAAAACTTGTTTTAAATGATACTTCAAGCATTAGGAATCACTATCAACAGACAAGCAAGTTTCTATGCATTAACAGTTGGGTTTCAGCGTCTGCAAGTGGAAGACTGAGGGGTGGCACTAACGAATGCCCAAAAGGCTGCATGCAGCCCCCAGGCCGCAGGTTGGGCACCTGGGCAATACATACTGGATTTGAGGATCTGTTTGACTATTAGAAAAAAAGACTACATATTTGTCAGCTATACTTCCCCATTGGAAATAGTGGAACCATACTGACTCTTGATAATTGTCTTCCAAGATGACCTAGCTTGAGTTTTTTAAGGGGGGAATAATACTGATTGCATATGTAGATTTATTTGTATTAGTAAAAAAGTTAGGCTCAATTTGATTGGGTGGTTGGTAATGCATCATTATGACTGCCTTTTGACTACTTGACATTTTGAGTTAATTGCAAAGCTCTCGTGGGTTGGTTTGGGTTTAAAGGATATTTAAAAAAAGATTGTTCTAGTATAACTAGTGTAGTGCATCCGTTGCATAAATTAAGTTCGAAATTGTTCCCACAACATCTCCAGCAATTTTGGTGACACAATGTTTAGGACCTTTGCAATGAAATGTAAAAAAACAAAATCCACTATTTCTGCTTGCAACTAGAGATGGAGTTAATTGCAAAGCCCCTGAATATGGTATCATAACCAAACTTGCGTAGGTTGTAGAGAAGGGTTGCACTACAAAAAATTGTAAAAACAAAATCACAATTTCAGCTTTAATTTTGAACTTAACTTATGCAAAAACTTACAATTTTGGTAATTATATCATTTTCTTAGGCTTTGCAATCAGCTCACAAAGTCATCTCTACTTGCAAAATCTCATCAGGTTGTCGTCCCGTTAAACATCTGCACAACGTGTGCTACTGCAGTAAAGTGGCAGCTACTTTCACACTAGCCGTGTTGCGTTTTTTACCAGCATTGCTGGCAATTAGTACTACTGCGCATGTTACATGTAATCGAAGCAACGTGTTACCAGAATGAGCTGTGTTATACCTCCCATACTAGTGTCAACAGGATGAAAATACATGTTGCAGTACTTTATGCATAAACACACTGTATTAAGGGTTACCATATAATGCAACACATGCAAGTGTTTAAGGTCCTATGGAAACCTATGTACCATGCAGCAATGCTAGCGCACTGCATTGTGGTAATGGCAACGCAACAGGGCATTGTGTGAGCAATAAAGTATGAAAGGGCCCTTAAAGATTAACTGAAAGGTTATCATGGAGTAGAAATCTTTGATATACCTCTGCCACACCCTGTCAAACATAATTATTTAAAAACTTTTTTGGCCATTGGTATCTGTGGGAAGGTTACCTTCACTCTGAAAGAATACTGAGTTGTAATGTTGTAAAATCCTTTTTTTTTCAATGACTTTTCATTCAATGTTGTTTTTTTATTTTCCTGCATTTTTCTCCTATGACCTCAATAAAAACTAAGGCCCCCCATACCACCAACTATGTAGTGCCGGGTCCTACCTGAATACATAGTGATTAGTAGTGTTGAGCTCGAATATTCGAATTTCGAAAATATATTCGGCGAATATCGGCTATTCAATAACTTGCAAATTTGGCGAATATGGCGGCAGATATTCGCAATTTCGAATATTCGCATTGGGATGCTTATTCGCAATGCGAAAATAAATAGCAAATGTGACCAATGCTAATTGCGAGGCGATTAGCATTGTGAATCTAGAATCAAATATTAGTAGAATTATTCGCAAAATACCGCGAATTCGAATATTGCCTATGCCGCTCATCACAAGTGATTAGAAGGTTTAGAAAGGTCCTTATGTTACATGCTTTTGGTAGAACAAAAATGTATTGTACAAAAATTGTATGATACGATTGTAAGATGTATGGGGACATTAAGGATGTGGAGGATTTTTTTAAGGAAAATCTGAGCAGTGTAACATAATGCAAATCTTTGACTGAAATATTTAGTTGTATTATTATTAGTGTATTATTCTTAACTGGGTTTACCACTTTTTTTAGCATAATAAATCTAACATAAAAAATGTACCTCCATAAATATGTCTTCTTTCTGGTTTTTAGTTCCTTTATCCAACCAGTGTAATAGCATCAGTTTGGCCTATAGTGCTTCTATTCATTGAACATTCTATTTTAAGCCTAATACACCGACTTCTCTTCCTGAGAAAAAAGTAATTGAGCAGCATCCAAGGGCTAGAGCTTGTTAAATGATACTTCAAAGTTTTCTTTTAAAAATGTGGAACATTTTCATGCCAGGTAAAAGACATTTACTCTATGTATTCTCTATGTTCATTCCATTTCTCTATTGTCTTTTGACATCTTTATGGAATTTACTACATTTTTTTATAAAACATAGTTAAACATAAAACAGTAAAAATGTTTGCAGATATTTTACCATTATCAGTATGGGGGAATCATAAAAGGTTAGGAAAATAACCTACAACGGTATTTTTACACAGCAGCAGATATGAAGGCAACATAGAGTACATGCTGAAGTGGCCTGAAACAGCAATAATCCACGTCAAGATAAGACCACTCAACTGTGATTTACTAGAAATGTAAAGGCAACATGTGGCGGTATAGAAGCAAATAAGATGAAGAAATCGTAAATTTCCATGAGCCACAAAAAAGACAGATGTGAAGACACACATACGCATAGAAATCCAAGATTAAGTGGTAAATGCATATGGAAAACTCTCATACTATAATTGTTTGATATCCTTTGAGATTCATGCCTGTGTGGTTTGAGAGCCTTCTACCTAATAAACAGATCCCTTATTTAACCGCCCTAGCGGTCAGGACAGCAGCCTCTCGTCCAGCGCTGCTAGTGCTACTATAGCACTGGACGAAATGCTGCCGTCCAGTACACATCGGGGCACCGGGAGCGCATACTCACAGTTCTGCGCTGTCCCGGTGTCCCCGATGTGACAAGGCTGCCAGCATGCCTGCGTTTCTTCCCCCCCCCCCCTCCGAGTGACGTGATGAGGCGTCGGGGAGGCGGCGGGAGATTTGAAACTACAGTACATGAAATCAGTTTGCTATGTAGAAAACTGATTTCAAAGTGCATCTATGTACTAAATCTCGCCCAAATAAAAAGTCACTGGTGCCCCACATGTGCCCATTTGCAGTAACCCTTTCTAACCTGGTGTGATTTTACCACATCCATCACACCAGGTTAGAGAGGGTTAATTGCAAATGGGCACATGTGGGGCACCAGAGACTTTATTTGGGCGAGATTTAGTACATAGCAGCAAAGCTTTGTGCCCTGATTTTTGTGTTTTCTCATTAAATTTATAAAAAAAAATTTTTTTTACATACCGTAATTGTTTGTTTCAAACGTTATTATATTCAGGATGTCTATTAGACCCTTGTACGGACATATTTTGGGAAGTTACAGGCCTACAACATAAAGAAAAATGTACCATTGAAGTCTATGGTGCACTTTTGGTACAAAAATCTGGACCTCAGCAGTGCGCTAGGGAGGTTAAATACGCTTCTAGCAGTATATAATTTCAGCTTCCCCCATAAGGGGGTTTATAATGGGCCAAACATGGTACACCCAGGAGCCCTTCCATTTGAATTTCATAGGAATTTCCAAGGGTCTGAAAGAGCAGCATTGCCACTTCCTAAATATTATGTAGTCCAGTTCCGGTGTTTTGATTTTCCCAGAATCCCAACTCAAGCCTTTCCACTAACTCTTTCCAGTGCTCAAGGACGGGATTGCTCACTTTAATTTTACAGAAGTAAACTGTAATTTTTGAAAATTTCAAAACATTATATCATTTGGATCTGGTCTAAAGAATTTATGGCAATAAACTCAACTGTTAGATTAAACATTTGGATGATCTGGAGAGAGTGGCCATTTTGTCAATGTTACCTTTGTTGTTTTTGTTGTTTGATAATACTATACAGTACTATGAAGACAATTAATATTGTAAACAAGCAAGGGTTTTATTTAAGCGTGAAGAAAATTTCATAGCTAGATTCTGCCCCTCTACAATTCTGTTTCTTCTGGAATCTGAATAAAATGTTGCTACAAAATCATCTATGGATTTAGGGGCATTTCTCCTGCTATGCGGAGTATGAGGGTCTATAATCGAGTGCTTAATCGCCATTGTAGTTCCCTCCAATTGTTCTGGTAGCAACACCCCCCCCCCCTCAACAACTTTTCTGGTTTCACCCCACCTGGTAGACGGGGAGCCCCATGCAAATATTTTGCATAGGGCCCCCAAAATGCTAATAACGGCCCTGCTTGGTGCTGATGAATTATTTGGGTTTAGCGAAGTATAAAACTGGATTTTCCAGGTACTTTTATATTTATTTCATTTTTTTTTTAGAAAGCAGTGCAGTTCAGTCATTTTACATAACACATGGCTCCATGCTGGATCTTGGAGATCATGCTGTGTCTCATCCCAACAAATTGTTCAAAGGAAACTATTACAGATGGATATCTAAAACAGTTAGATTGTGAGTTGTAGTGATTCTTACTGCAAGAAAATCTTGTTGCTATGGAGAAACAAATCAGCTAGATATGTTCTACACTTATTACAAAAGTAGAATACAGGAAGTAAAACCAAATGTTATTTTGCTTAGAAGGTTCAGTAGCTTATGAATGATACATAATGTTGTGAGAATACTTATCCAAAAATATAAGAATACACTTGGGTGTTGTTAATGTAGAAAATAGACACTGTATTTAAAGCTTTTGATAGTAATGGAAGTGTTCACCTCTTCCTCCTTTCCTCAGGAGTAGATGTTAAATGCACAGAAGCCAAAGCACTTCATTCATATATTACCTGTCATCTTCCGCTCTTGAATATCTACAATGGTGGCTACTGGCTAGTCCTTAATGGGACAGAGAAGGGTGCTGAAATTATTTTTTCAAATACCCCTTAAATAAAGAGCACTAGTTATTGGATTGTGGGAGGAAACGGACAGCAATTTTTGCAAAGCATAACTGTGCATAACCCATGCAACACCATAAATCACTCAATGATGCACCTTGATTGAGTTAGGGTCCTTCAGAACCAGATGTGCTAAACCTAAAGGACAGAAGTAATGCCACCCTATAAAATTCACCATTTTCATCTCCAGCTGAGGTCTGGGGACCATCTTCTTTGAATCACATTTCTTGTGAGATATTATACTGCTTGATGTACAGAACTTTTTAGAAGGTGTTCACAAAAAATAGAGAATGACTTAAAGTCTCGTCCCAAGAGGGCCTTGTGGTTTCCATAAATGGATGGAGAGGCCACTAATAAACAATCTAATATTATATTACAGTAGCAAGATGATTGTTTTCACATTCATATCACAGAAGTTATTAGCTGACACTGGTTATTATTTGCTGGGTATATGATGATATGCTGCAGCTCAGTGCTACTATGTGAATGTTATTGTTATACTACAATGATAGTTAATACAGTTTCCATGGTGACAAAGCTCTACGGAGATACAAAGCAGAGGTTTGCCGCTGACAGTCATTTAGATTATAAATGTACTCTGCTGGAATTGCAACTTGCTCAGCTCTCACCCTTTTTTGTGCATTAAAGTTCATACTGTCTACCTCCTGCTAACATGGATCTCCACTACACATGCAACACATTTAATGCTTGCCTAGCCATAAACGCTATACAGTGATCTCCCAGCATGCACACATGGAGCAACACGGGAACTGGGTGGAACAATGTCAGCATCAGCACCTACCTCTAACCTACTATTATGAGGATGTGAAAGACACACAAATAAAAAGCATCTCAGACTTTATTTCTTATGCTCAAATGTTTTCAGGACTATTAGAAAAGATGAATAGCGATGGTTGAATTCTGTAAAATCCCAATTCAAAATTTCAACCCCTGCCTGTTCAATATTTGTTTCTGCCACCCTGGCATTTCCATTAGAAATTTCTACTTAAAAAAAAAAAAAAAATCCATGAATATGTAAAAATTACACATATTATTACATATAAAAATGTAATTAGTATAGAGGTCTCCCGGAAGGCTTGAATCAAAGTCCTATAAATAAAAAACAAACTGCTTTTTATTAACTCCCTAGTGGTTGAACAAAACCCAATTCATCCAGGGCTGACCTGAGCCCCGGAAAGCTGTGGTGATTCTCTATCTAGCCAAATGGGCCATCCAGGAATAGCTGCGACGATTCTCTATCCAGCCGCAGGTATTCTGGTCATCAATGACGCCAAAGGGGTGGGAGGGCGTGCCATAGACCTCTATTATAATGGAGTAGCCTTGGTTTCCCAACCCACCTCACCAGCTTCATTGATGATGCCGTGGTAGGGGCTGACCACTAGGAAGGTTAAATTCTGCCCTTCAACAGACTTACCTGCACAGTTGTAACAATGTCCACCACTGTAATACATCCTGTGCAAATGTAAACTAATGGGTAACTGCCTTTAAATATCAATTTTCCCTTAACGTAGAATGGGAATTTTTCTCCTTTCGAGGGACATCAGTGCAGAATTAATTACAGTGGGGGTCACAGCTTGTAATTATGCTCTGTATGTTCTTTATTTTATTTAATTACTCTATTTACTCTTTAATTCTATTACGCTTTTAAATTTAATTTAAAATTGTTTTTAAAACCCTTTAGGAATGGGTATGATGCCAAGGAGACCTCTATATAAATTCCATAGGGTGTTAGATCATATATTTTTTTATATTTAATTTAAATTTTGAAATTTCATGTTAGATTGTCTACTTTCCCACCATCTCTGATGATGAACCCAATTGTGATCCCTCACTCTCTCACAGCCACCCCTGGGTGTACGCAGCTGTACTGACACACTTTATACCTTGATTCACCAATTACTAAAAAGGGTAACTGTGCACATAGACTTTTTTTCATTATTAAATTGGCTTAAATTGGCTTCTGTGAAAAAATCACAAAGTTTGCTGACTTGGGATCTCAGTGGACATTCTATGTTGGCCTTCAGTCTTAAAGCATAACTGGTAGATATGAAAAGAAACAAATACAAAGAAATGCAAGTATTATTTATTCATAAGTCATTAAGAAATAGAGGTATAATGAAGATATGGATGAAGTCAAGATAAACAGATAGATTTACATAGGTGGTTAGAGACACAAGCGATCTATGCAAAGAAGAAGAGATGAATGTGTGGAGGAAGGATATGAGACCCTGGTCAGGAATGCACCAAAGCCATATCTGTGATAGGCTGTTGTGGTTGTGAGCAATCTTTTATACTTTAATTTCTACACATGAAGTGGCTTAGCCAATTAATAAATTGTGTCCTAGCTCATTTTTCCAATTTCTTTTACTCATTTCAATGTCATCTCCTGACCTTTCTTCCCAGTGACTCAAATATTAGGAGAATAGCACATGTAGCTCACATTATGCACTTCCGAGAGTTTCCATTCATCCATCACTATGCCTCACAGGTGTTTCATTGTCATCAATTTTGAACTGCTGCAATTTCTAATAAATGTTTCTGAATGCTATGACCAACCACCAAAGAATACTGGTATATGCAGTTCCCTGAGAAATACAAGGTATATAAAATATTCCTTAACAATGTACATTTAAATGTTATGTTGTTTGTGCCTAAAAATTTGTATGGGCAGCTTAATGCACCTTCATTTTCTTATCTCTGCCTTTAGTTCTTTACTGTTTGGCCATTTGGCCAAGAGTGTTGGTACTGCTATAATTTTTATAGTTTTCCGCTGTAATTCTCCCCAGCACTTTCTTATCACAGCTCCTTCGATATCAGGGTCAGCGTGATAAAGCCATCGCGCTGAGCTTGAAGGCTCTTCTATCTCATGGCATCGACCCATGTATGGCACAGGCACATGGTTAAAGGGCTTGTGTCCACTGTTTCTTTTTCCCCATGGTGGAAACGTGTCCACAACAGGGAAAAAGATGCAGAGAGGACACTTCCCATTCTAATGAATTCCAATGGTGCACACATGGTGCTGTTTTGAAGCTGTGGAATACTGCCTCGTCATTGCAGCACCGTGCAGTGTCGGAGACACATCCATTGAATATATCAATGGACGTGTCTCCAAGATCACTACTTAATCACTCCTTACATGTTTCAGCACTTCTCCTGGGCCATATTTTTGGTACTAAAAACATATTTATGTAAAATAAAAGCTGTAAAATTTCTGACAATGTTTTTATTGCTGATTGTGTTTTCTTCACCAAACAAGGTCCTCATCCTCCATTTCCTGAAGGTAGTCACAGGGACTAGAAGTAAAAGAAAATCAGATCTCTAGAGTCAGAGGAGAAGAAACAACAAAAAAAAGAAAAGAAAGAACAGAAATTTTCATTAGACACACTCTATCCAAAGTTGAATTTTTTTTATGCACTATGTTATGCACAATATGCTATGCATAGTGCATTACATGCATAACGTGCATTGTTAGCACACAGCACTGCTCCTATAGTGTGAATGGACCCATAAGCTCTATATAACAAAATATTTCTCTATATGATGGGTACATCTTAGATAAATATGCTACTCTTTAAACTGTTGATAAAATATGTGCAAAGGGATTTCTTTTTCCCCTAATGTAGTAACCAGTACTCTAAAAATAGTCATAGGGACTAACAGAAGAAAACATTTTGTCAGCAATATTTATTTCAGAACTTCTGGGACAAGGAGCGAAACTTGTTAAATAGTTTCTGAACACTTTTATTGCTTACCACTGCCTCATTACCAGACCTCCTGAAGCTCAGTGCAGTCTAGCTGGATTAAATTTAGCAATATCTTCCACACTGAGAGTTAATTCATCTTTCTTTGCAGTTAAAGAAAGTACAGGGTACACAGTACAGCGTGTGGTCAAATATTGTATACAGCTCCTGCCTTGTCTTAATTATAAAAATAAATCCCTGTTATTTAATACAGATCAGAAATGATTGCAAGGTACTCTGCAAGTGTCAGTTTTTGGGATCTTTGTATCTTTTTCAGTTTACTACTAGTTAACATAATAGTTACGAATAATAAGAATTTTACTTATTAATATATATATATATATAATATATTCTTCTTACAACACACATCATTTACAATCTTAAAATATTGTTTTTGTAAACTTTGTTTTACAAATCAACAGATTACGTCAATTTAATAGAAAGAAAAAAAATACAATAACCTTGAATAGTCTCCAGCATGAAATTTACAGCACAGCTCAAATTAGCCAAATAATTTAAGGCTACTAATTTGAAAAATCTTACTACTGGAGGAACATGGTCAAACATGGAGTTGTAGTACAGTGTTAAGCCCCTCATACACCTTTATCACTCCATAGAATTTCCTTTAGATCTAGCAGCAACTATGTAGTGCCAGGTCCTCCCTGATAGAATACATAGTGATTGGAAGGTATACGTCACTGCTATGTAGTGCTGGGTCCTCCCTGATACAATACATAGTGATTGGAAGGTATATATCACTGCTATGTAGTGCCGGGTCCTCCCTGATAGAATACATAGTGATTGGAAGGTATACATCACTGCTATGTAGTGCTGGGTCCTCCCTGATAGAATACATAGTGATTGGAAGGTATATATCACTGCTATGTAGTGCCGGGTCCTCCCTGATAGAATACATAGTGATTGGAAGGTTTAGAAAGGTCTCATATTACATGGGTTTGGTAGAACAAAAGTGAGTTGTATAGAAAGTGTATGGTAAGGTTGTAAGGTGTATGGTGGGCTTTAGTCGTTATTGTATCAGTTCTCTTTAGAAAAGTTCTCCTGCAGGAAAACTCATAGAGGAGCACATGATAAGATTAGCTGATCAGTTAGCTAATATTTCCTAATTATCTGGTCAGGATCATGTCTCATTTATGCTTTCTGGGTAGGCTTAAACAGAATAAACCAATGAGCTCTGAGTAATCAGCTGATTAGACTGACCATGTGCTTCTTGCAGGCCCAACTGCCGAACCGACGCATTCCTTAGGGATCGGGTCGTGCAGGAATCAGGTGCAGCAACAAGCAGGATTGGGCTAAAATCAGCCGTCATGTTGGATCCGAAAGGACTTTAAATTTTAATCCGATCCACTTATTTCGGATGGGGGCGGCTTCCCCGGAAGTAATGAGCAGCACACAAAGAGTGCCGGCCAATTCTCGGCACTAGCGGGCGGGCATGATGATGTCATCATGTCCGCTCCTAGTGCCAAAATCGGAACGGAAATCGGCGGTAAATCTTACCGTCTATTCCCAGCTTAAGAGTTATGCTTGGGAAGACTATTTATCCTTGTAGGCATCCGCTGGGGTTTAACTCTAGCCTAGACATGAGCAAACTTTTGCCTATACACCCAGAACAAGCAGTGTCAAGTTTCTGCCTCTGGTTGATCTAAACAAAATTTACCTCCTCTTCATATCAGGTTAGCCGTGATGAAGAATCTTCTCAACGCCATAAGTAAAGCGAACTCAAGAGGTTTTCAGTACGTTGTGAAGAAATGCACCAGTATTAACGCTGATTAAGCCGTAGATTAAGCCTGTTTTAAACAATCTCTTTCAGCAGAAGAGTTGGAAGCGTGGGAGGCTTTTGTTTGGCTTGTCAAAAGTTTTTGGGGTAATCACAAGCCTCCTGGGTACAAAGAGGGAGTTTAGAATCTTCTTCATTCATACCAGAAACTTGGTTGTCACATGTAATAAAAAATATACTTTTTGCACTCTAACCTAGATTTTGTCCTAGAAAATCTTGCAAAAGTGAATGATGAACAAAGAGAACGATCTCACAAGGACATTTAGTCAATACCAAGGCCCCTGGAACAAAAGTATTATGGCCGCTGGATGCTGTACTGCAACAATCCGAATGTTGCTTACACAAGAAAGTGCTTCTGTAGAAGCCATTGCAGCTGTTCTAGCACAGTTAGCACAACATCATTTGTTCTGAGATACTGAGACATTTACTTAGTTGTTGTGCGTACATGATTAAGATTGGTGTTACATTGTAACTTTAAAACCTAACAGTTTGAATTCAGTCACAGTTCTGAATTCAGCGTGAAAAACTACTTTAGACAAATGTGTTTTCATCTCTGACACAGAAAAAAAAAATATTTTGTTGCCTTGTGTTATTTTTGTTTTTTAAGCAGTATGGATAATTTAACAATTTATCAGTCTTCACATCCTATTTTATCTTCTAGTCTTTACGTCCAGGCTGGGAAGGCTTGGGACAGGCTTGCCTTTACAGGTTCTATGTCAAATTTAAAAACCTATTATGGCCCATGGGCAGATGATTACTATAAGATAATAAAACACTCTGTGACCAAATATGTGAATAATATTGCACCTATATGAAGTATGAAGTTCTGGTGCATTGGTCATGAAACCTTCTTTTGCATAGGCACATAAAACTATACTCAATGAAACAAAATCAAGATCCCTATCTGGATAACATTGCAACATATGGTTGACATATTCAGACTGCTTCAGACCCCTTTAACTTGCAAATGTATTTGTTCCCAATGATTGGTAAGCCAAGATAATTCTCTTCTTATTAGTGAGATTGCCGTTTTCATATTTCTTAAAAATTTCCTTCTTTTCAATTGTCATTCTGTTTTCTTTTACTTCTTTATCTTCCTTCTTTCTGTATTTTCTGTCGGAAGTTAAGTCTTCAAACAAGCGCTCGTGGGTTCAGAGTTCAACTTACCAATGTTTGTCTGACAAACACATTTTCACCTTGCTCGTAATTCTGGTTTTAAGGTGAGACTTTGGTTGTAAGTTTTTACTAAAATTTAAGTTTGTCTTTAATTAAAGCAGTACTATACTCAAAAAAAACCACAACTACATTACATTGATTTATTTATAATATTCATATTTATCTTTCAGCAGTTTATAGCTGGTAAAACTGCTACAGAATGAATAAAAAAAGGACTCACCTTCCTCACGTCCTCATTCTTGGCACCAGCATGTTTAGTACTGGCATAGAGAAGCTGGTTCCACCCATTCTTCAGGAATATTTCATTTTGACACTGGAGCTGTAATTGTACAAAATAGCCACTAGATGGAACTTCAATTACAGAACATTACATCCCATAGCCGGTCTTCATACAGTGTTAGGGGGGGCGATCCTGGAAAAATCTTTAAATCTTTTAAATTTTCGAGCAGTTATTGCCCTAGCTATCGGCATGTTAAGTTGATAATAAAAATGTAGAAAATTAAAATAATATTTTTTTTGTTTAGAATTCTGTTATCATAAATGAAAATTAATATGTTACATTAAGCAGATGATATAGTGAGGGTATAATATTAACCCCTATACCAGCTGCAGGAGTTGGGATGTCTATATTGGTATATCCAAATAACTGCCTACAGCTAACTACAACTCTCTCGTTCAGGCAGCTGTATTGCTTTTGTCCGTGACCACTCAGCCGGAATAATTGGATACCCTTCTTTTTTTCCAGAAACCCTACAGGGACATGCAGATGACTGTAGAAGGTACTTTACTGCAGAGTACTTTTAGCCAGAGCTGAAGGAACAATGCTAAAAAGGCAGTGTGTGTGCCAAGACATTTTCCAACATCATTTTCTGGCCAACTATTAATAGTAGTGGCATCATTTGATCCATAAATAAATAAGTTGTGACAATTTATTCTGGCTGGCTGGCATGTTATCATTTTCTGTGTAGATTACCTTGCAGGGACCATCCTGGTATAAAACAAATGCATATAGCACATCTCTTCCAGCAGTTAACCTCAGATTTTCTTCACCAATACTGATATACAGTGCTGCTTGAAAGTATGTGAACCCCTCAAGTGGTGTAGATGTTTCTGTTTGTTAACCAGATTTTCTCATTCTATCATCACCAGTGTTTATTCAATGAAATGTCAGATATATTTCATCAATTGCATGTACTTGTTTAGTAGTTTGGGTTAAGTTGCCCAAAACTACATGAAACATGGACTTAGTGGTATGTGCAAAAGTAATGACCCCCAGCTGCATTGGTTAAGTCGACCAGGTAAAAGACGCAGGTGAAACATTTGGGTGCTTAATCAATCACTTAAGCAGACCAGCAAATGAGACATCCTTGGAAAATGTTTTGGCCTGCTCTCAATTAAAAGAGAGAGGAAACCACTGAACCACGTGGGTCCCATACAAATCAACAATGCCAAGAGCAAAGGAGATATCCGAGGACATAAAAGAGGTAGTGACAGCCCATCAGTCTTGGGAAAGGCTATAAGACATCTCCAAAAGATTCCACTCCATCCATCCACTGTACGACAGATAATTTACAAATGGAGGGCTTCAACATGACTAGCAGCAACTTTGCCTAGAAGTGAACGCCCATCAAAATATCACCCAGAAGCACCAGAAAAAATAAACCCAGGTAAAGGCCAACCCACACAATCACCTCTAGAGAGTTGCAGGCCTCTCTGGCACAATCTGGGGACAAATGTGCATGCGTCTACAATCAGACGAAAATTGAATAGCCATGACATTCATGGGAGGTTGCTAGAAGAAGCCCTGCTCTCAAAAAGCACAAAACTGCCCAGTTTCAAATTTGCCAAAGACACTTGGACAAACCAAGGCCTTCTGGAATCATTCTCTGACAGACGAGTCTAAAATAAATTATTTGTCCAATCAAAACCAACATGTTGAAGAAAAATCAACACAGCAATATGAAAAAAGAACCTCCTCCAACCTGAATAGGCGGTGAATGTGAAGCTGGGGCTCTTTTCTGCGCTGGGCCTGGACACTCCCATATTGTCAAGGAAATCAGAATTCTCGGGTTATCAACGATTCTCGACCAGAATCTCCTGCCATCAGTCAGAAGGTTAAGCTGGGACGAGATGGATTATGCAACAAGACATGCCCAAGCATTCCAGCAAGATACAAGAATGCTTCAGAGAAAGAGGATTCACACCTGATTGGCCCAGTCAAAGCGGACCTTACCCAATTGAAATGTTGTGGAGAGACCGAAAAATGGTACATGCCAATTCCCTCCAACGTCTCTCACTGGCTGAGTTCTGCAAGGAGGATGGCAAAAATCCCATAAGCAGATGTGAGGACTGGTTTGGTTACAAGGAAGACGTTTATTGGAGTAATGCTCAAAGGAAGGAGCACAAGCTACCTAAACAAGGTTCACATACTTAATGCACATGTAGATTTTCAGTTTTTGGGACATAACCTCCTTTGTTTACTAAAAATGAAAATATATCTCTTTTGTGTGTGTGTCTACTATTTGGAAGGTGTGCTTACCAATTTGGGATTTAGATGTTGTCTACTAGGTTCTTTAAATTGTGTTTTGCCAAACATGACCAGTCTGAGGGTTCCAAATACTAATTCCAGACAAACAACGACACTAGTCGTATGACATCATCCAAACATACCAAAGAAGTAAAGTAAATGATCTTCATCTTTACCTATAACCAATGTCTTTATAAAATCTCACTAGTTCGTTAAGAATTAAAGAGCCCTGTTGCTTTTACTGCATATAGATTGAAATTGAACTCGAATTACAGGCGTTTTTATAAAGTGGACATAATTGTGATTCTTATACAATGCAATCAAGTTCTTATTATCGGCCCATAATTTGGTATTACTTGAAAATTGGATTTTACATTTGATACAAATTGCCCTTCAGTACTCAATGCCAGTATGGTGGGTGATTTAACCGTGAGGTGGCCGCCATCCTTGTGGACAAAAGAAACATCAGCAAAGTGCATTTCTTTGATTTAGTTTACTGTTATTAAACATTTATAGCAAAAAGATCAAATCCATATGGCATACACTTAAACTTGTATTGCTTTCCTGGATGCGGGGGGGGGGGGTGGGCACTTTATTTCATTTTGTGTTTATAAATCGCCTACAATGTGGCACCAAGCATTTCCCTGTTCCCTACCGTTAACTTTTGGGACATGAAGCCCTGTAGTAGCCCACTCAGCGGGCATCCTACATCACTGTCCCTTGTGTGCAAAGCAAAATGTAACTTAAGGTGCACATACACAGCTCAATATTCCAATCGATTGGTCCCGAAAAATCTATCTATCTATCTATCTATCTATCTATCTATCTATCTATCTATCTATCTATCTATCTATATCTTATCTTCTAATCTATCTATCTATCTATCTATCCTATCTACTATCTATCTATCTATCTATCTTCATCTATCTATCAGTTATTTAACCTCCCTATCGTAATGCCCGAACCCAGTTTGGGCAAAGGGACCCGCAACTATCGATACGCCCGAACTGGTTCCGGTCACAGCGTGGAGCTCACCTGGTCCCAGCTTCTGCGGCCTCTTCTCTGTCGCCGGCTTCTTCTTGCCAGGTCCCGGAGTGACGTCACGGAGGCGGGAGACTCGGGTCTTAAAGAAAAAATTTTTTTTTCGGTTTTTTAAATCTTTGCTTTTTTTACTTTTGACTGGATCCGAGAAATGGCTTTCTAAATCCATTCAAAAGTAAAGAAAACAATTTAACTTATAAAAAAAAAATACTAATTTTTTGGTACCTCTAAAGCCGGCCATACGCTTCATCTGTGGCCGATTTTGGCGAATGATACCATGCGCATTTCGGGTGATCGCTTGGTGATCAATCGCAAAATGAACGTGCCCCACCTGGAGCACCGTTCTCGTACTCGCACAAAACCTTACACTTTTATCAGATCAGCCCTAGAACATAACTTTTTTTCCTTTTTTTTTTA
>CM070032.1:150438718-150449468 GCA_036250615.1 Ptychadena robeensis
GGAGCCGAGAGAAAAAGAGGGTGAAAGTGGGAGGGGAGAGGGGAAAAGAGAGAGATAGGGGAAGAGGTTGGGTGCAGGACTGGGATCCGGAGAGGTGAATGAGATGTGCTAGATCATTTCACCCATCGTGCGAACTCTTCCGATTTCACAAAGAGTGTCCAGGCCGACCATGTTTCACTGTGTATATCGGGTCGTTCCTTAAGGTGGGCAATGGAAGCCTCTATGAGTCTGATTGTTTCCATTTCGTCTGCCCACTCTCTGGCGGAAGGAACCACCGATGACTTCCAGTGTCAAGGGATGAGAAGCGAAGCAAGCCTCGCTTGGTTTTAGAGATAGGGCCTGGTATGTCAGATAGTAGTGCAATCCTAGGACAACATGGTACTGTAGTTGGGGCAAGTTTGTTGTAGAGGTTGAAAATAGAGTGCCAGAATTGCGCAATTGTGGGACATGACCACCACAAGTGTAAAAGTGTACCATCCGCCTTATCACATCGCCAGCAGACCTTGGACACCGACGGCAGGAACCTGTGCAGTGTGGCAGGGCATCTATACCATCTGGCCAGAACCTTAAAGCTGCGTTCCTGCGCCGTACTGGAGCAGCTAAGTGAATGAGATAGTGTATACATTTTGGAGAGGCTCCTATCATTTATTTGACAATTTAAGTCTCTCTCCCAGGTGTTTATGTAACTCGGCCGTCCACTACACACAGATCGCAGAAGGATGTCATATATCGCAGATAGACATCGTGTAGGAGAGTAAGGTAGATTGCAAAAGTCTTCAAAGGGCGTGGTGGCCCTCGAGGGGTCACCCACTTCCTGTACTTTTTTTACATATTTCCTTAGTTGTATTAGATGTAGCCACATGCAACCTTCCAGGGGGAGGGTAGGTTCAACCGTGGGAGGGGGGTGTGTTTGGGATGTCGTAAGCGAGGATAAGACTCGAGCAAAGGGTGTTAGTGTACCTTTAGTCCATTGTAGAAAGTCTGCGTCCATGCCCGGTGGGAATTCTGGGTTCCCCATTATTTGGTGCAGGGGGCCTAAATATGAAGATATTTTATGCCTCTTAACAAGATGATCCCATGTGTGAGTGAGGGGAGGACTTAGAAACAGGTTGGAGGGACAGGAGGAACGCGCCCTAGGGATGACCCAGGGTAAGGAGGACAGGGGTATGGGTGAGATTGAATCATACAACTGTACCCACATTTTATTGCGTTTACTGTATATGGCATCAGCGATATGCGTGAGATGGGCCATAAAGTACAGTTTGACGTCGGGTAGGCCCAGACCTCCCGAAGCTTTTTTACGGATTAGGGTGGTGTAGGGGACGCGAGCAGTGGAAGGAGACCAAATGTAGCGAAGGAAGGCTGATCGGAGCTTAGAGAAGAAGGGCGAGGGTAGAGATATGGGAAGTGCCTGGAATAAATACAAGACCCTAGGAAGGATGTCCATCTTTAGCAGGGCTATTCGCCCAAACCAAGAATGTAAGCCGGTCTTCCAAGTCTTTAATCTATCCAGTATAAGCGCAAGCAAGGGGGCATAGTTAAGAGAGTATAACTTGGCAAAGTTTCTAGGGATGTGGATCCCTAGGTATTTAATACTATATGGGGCCCACACAAATGGGAAGTTGGATTTCAGTTTGGAGACTCGGTCGTCTGGGAGAGAAACATTTAAAGCCATAGATTTGGTGAGGTTGACTTTAAAATTGCTGAATGTGTGAAAGAGTTTGAATTCATCAAGGAGGGATGGAAAGGCATCTTGTGGATTAGAAACGTACAAGAGCATATCATCTGCAAAAAGCCCTAATTTGTGATGATGCTGTCCAACAGTCAGGCCTCGGATATTAGGGTTGTTACGTATGGCATTCGCCAGGTGTTCCATACATAAGATGTATAGGAAAGGAGAGAGAGGGCAACCCTGTCTGGTGTCATTATAGATATTAAATGGGCTGGTTAGATTACCGTTTATGCGTATCTTGGCTGAAGGTTTATCATATAAGAATACATGAATTTTGGATAGAAAGGATTGTGGCAGACCTATGTGTTGGAGGGTGACCTGCATGAATTGCCAGTCTAGGCGATCGAATGCCTTTTCGGCGTCAAAAGATAATAGGGCGAGGGGGATATTTTTTCGTTGAGCGTAATCCATGAGAATGAGAGTTTTAATAGTGTTGTCTCTGTCCTCCCTGTGGGGGACAAAGCCAACTTGTTCTAAGTGTATTAGCCCAGGGATTAAGGGGCTCAGCCTATTAGCAATTAATTTAGCATATATTTTAAGGTCGACATTAATTAACGAAATGGGGCAGTAGCTAGAGCATTGCGCTGGATCCTTATCTGGTTTGAGGATCAGGGAAATATGTGCTTCTTGAGTTTGCTTAGGAAATGGTGTGGTATCAGAGACAGCGTTATAGGTGTGTGTTAGGATCTGTGACAGTTCTGGGAGGAAATCTTTGTAGAATAGTGCAGTAAAGCCATCCGGTCCTGGACTCTTACCAGCGGGCAGGGATTTGACAGTGGCATTAATTTCCTCAGACGAAAATGGCAGTGCCAGATCATTAAGTGCCTCAGTGGGAACGGTTGGGAGCGCCGTTTTTGCCACGTAATCAAATAAGTCTGAGGTTGGAGAGGAAGTCAATGGGGAATGGGTGTTAGCTTTAAGGTTGTATAGGGAGGAATAGTAATTCAGGAATGTGGACATTATGTCAGATTGTAGATGAGAGGTGGTGTTCGGAGATGTAGCGATCTTGGGAATATAGGTTCTGGCCTGTTTTACTTTAATTGATCTCGCCAGTAAGTGACTCGGTTTGTTACCATATTGGTAAAAAGAGCGAGTCAGACAGTCGCGGTGCTTCAAGTATGAGAGATCAAAGAGGCCACGCAATTCAGACCTTTTGTTTAGTAGATTTTGGAAAACGTCAGCATCACTTGAGGCTTTGTGGGAGGATTCTAGTAAGTGAATCTCGTGAAGGAGATCTTTAATGCGGGAGGAGCGAGCTCGTTTTAAACGAGAGCCATGTGCAATTAAAAGACCCCTGATGACACCTTTAAGTGTTTCCCATTTAATAGTGGGAGATGTATCATCATTGGCATAGTCAATTTGAAAGTTTGAGATAGCACGCGCGATGTCTTGCTTAATCCCCGGATCAGATAAAAGAGTCTCATTAAGTCTCCAAGTAGGGTAGGGTTTGATAGTGTCAGGAATTGTTAAGGCCCCCATACACGTGTCGGATTCCCACCGGATTCCGGCACGATCGATTTCAGGCATGTGCACGCGAAACGATCGTGCCGGAATCGCATGCAGCCCACCTTGTCCAATCGATCAGGTCCGATCGTTCAGGGGCCTAGAATCGGATCCGACAGAGAACCAACATGTTGGTCTTTCTGATCCGATTCTGCCCAGATCAGGGGGAGTTGCCATTTGTGAGGTGGACAATCGGACACAGAATCGTCCCGGAATCCGTTGGATTAAGGTGGTATGCAGCGATGGATACTCTTAATTGGCCGATTGATCACACCTGCGATTCCCGGCAGAATCGCCGGAATCGATCGGGGGAGTGATCAATTGGCCATGGAATCCTACACGTGTATGGCTAGCTTTAGAGATATGTGGACTGGGCAATGATCTGACCATAGTTGGGTGCCAATAGATGAGGTGGGCCTCCAATCCAATAAGGGGTGTGTAACTAGGAAATAATCTATTCTGCTATGTGTCCTATGGAGGGCCGAGTAGTGAGTAAAGTCTCTGTCGGTGGGGTGCATGACACGCCACACGTCGAGAAGTTGTAGGGATTGGAGTTTCGTTTTTAGTTTATTCAGTTTGTGACGAGATAAGTAGCTTCGTTTGGAGGATGAATCAATGTCTGGGTTGAGTGTCAAATTAAGGTCTCCCCCCAAAATGATCATTCCCTCAGCGAAATCCTGCAATTTGCTAAGGAGACGCAGCAGAAAGGATACGGGATCATGGTTAGGGGAGTAGACATTTACTAGAGTAAAAAGTTTGCCATAAATGGTGCCTTTAAGGAACAAGTATCTGCCGCCGGCATCCGACTGCGTCGACAAAGCATGGAATGGTAACGATTTATGGCAACTCCAAGCGATTTACGGATGGGATTGTGACTATAGTACCATGAGTCAAAGTGTCTGGAGGGCATGGCCAGTGCGGCCGAGGTTTTAAAGTGCGTTTCCTGTAGGAACAGCACTTGTACCCCCTGTTTGTGCATATCGGTATGTACCTGTGAGCGCTTTTGAGGGACGTTGAGGCCCTGTGCGTTCAGGGATGCGAAGTGGACCTTAGCCATTCAGACGGAGGGAGAGGGTCCGTTCACTGGTTTCCAAGATCACCGGTCCTGCAAGGAGAGGGAGAGAGGAAAAGAGGAAAGCACAGAGGAAATAGAAGAAAGACAGGATACAAAAAAGAGACCATACAGTCAAAAAAATTAAACATATACATTCCAAAACTTGCGGCATGATTATAGGGGTGACCAGTAGGTCAGCCAGAACGACAAATCGTCAAACGTTTGTCAACCTATGTGGGGGGATCTGAAAAGGTCCAGATCGGGGAGATAGTGCCAAGGGGCCAAAATATTAACAATAATGATGTCGCCATCCTGGGTATGAAGAAGCACATAAGAGTCTACTCTACGTGGAATAACAATAACAAATATTAATGAAGCAGCCCGGATAGGAGATTCTAGTGAACTTACGGTTCAGAAACTAAGACATGTAAACATCATTAGAAAACCTGAGAAAAACTGAGTTACATATATAGCAACCAATCTAAGTGATCAGTGTGGAGGGGTAGAGCGTTTGTCCATTCTCCGCTTCTTATTAGTTTGCCATGGGGTGAATGGTGGTAAGGCAGGCAGAGTTGGTGGGGCAGGGTCCGGCCATGGGTCCAGCTCCACGTCAGGGATTCCAAGGGCTCTAGTGAATGAGGGTAAGTCCATCGGGGATCGTAGAATGAACAACTTGTCTTGTCTTCGAACTTGCAACTTGAACGGATAGCCCCATGTATATACGATGTTCGCGTCAGCTAGAGCTTGCGTTAAAGGACGTAGGGATCTACGTCTGTCCAGTGTTCGCTTACAAAGATCTGGGAAGAGTGATACTGGAAAGCCATCTAAGTCGATTTGACCCATTGCTCTTGCCTTCTGCATGATGTTTTCTTTCTGCAGGTAGAAATGGACACGGCAGAGAACATCACAAGGTCTTGTTAAATTCTGGTTTCTAGGGCCGGTCCTGTGGAGTCTGTCTAGTTCAATCGCTGTGGGTTCGTCGTTGCCTAGGACAGTGTGGCTTTTAATTCGGGTGCACCAACTGTTTCTGGGATACCTCTGATGCGAATGTTGTTTCTCCGGTTTCTGTCCTCAGAGTCGTCCTCTTTGACCCAGACATCCTGCATGTAGGAGTGATGTGAGCTCACAACGTCTTGCAGAGGCTGGACCGCTGTGGTTAAGGCAGTGATGGAGGATTCCACTGCGTCTATGCGTTGGTGTAGTCCAGTGAAGCCATCTCTCAGATCTGCCATATCCTGTTTGTGTGCGATCTCAAACTTGGAAAACATCAGTTCAATATCCCGTTTGGTTGGCAGGAGGGAAAAGTATTTCTTAAAGGATCGAGAAAATTCAGGATCTTCCTGACCGCTCTCTGAAGCCCTCTCATCATCCTCACCAACAGAGAAATCGGAGTCGCCCCCATCAACTGTGTGAGACTTTGGGATAGAGTCAGATTGGCTGGCGTTGAGTTTGTTGCCAGATGGCGATCTGTTTGGCGAGTTTTGGGATTTTCTGAAGTATCTGTCAATGTCTTTTTTGGGTCTGGACGTAGATGGCGTTTGTCGTGTGGAGGACATCTTGCGAGCACTGGAGCGACCCATCAGAAGAGAAGAGTGGTGGGTAGTATGTAGGAACAGGTGTCCAGAGACACAGACACACGAGGCAATCACAGATGGTATAAATGAATCAGGTATCGCTTGAAAGAGTAGATGGTACACAGAGAGTTAGCAACGAGCAGATAAGAAGCAGGAGGCAGGGAGCAGCCCGGCAGGGTTGATGTGATAAAGTAATAACTTCAGAGGCGAAGGATATATAGCAACTTTGTTGGTGTACTCTTGAGAGACGAAAGCTTAAGGTCTGCGGTGTGGGAGATATACAGTCACTTTGGATGGGGATGAGGTAATGCAGTAACAGTCACCCCAGGTAGTGTAGCTATGTTGATGCAGCACACTTGTGAGACCAAATTTTACGGAGACACTTCCATTTAAGCCAGGGATCCAAAACTACAGGATGTCTGGGTCACAGGTGAGTACAGGGGCAAGTAGGCAGTGGAGGCAGGGTTTTGGGACAGTGTACAGGCCAGATGGGTAATGGTGAGTGGAAGAGGGATGAAGGCCACGTGTGGGTGTCCAGGCCTCAGCCCAGAGTTAAGGTCTGTGCTTTAGTGGAGAGACTGCTGTTGATGTAATCAAGATCAAGGGGGGGTCCAATTTCTATGGAGGATCTCTGGAGGCAGGGATCAGTATCCTGTGCCAGGAGGGAGACTGGCTTAGTGCTGCAGGGTCAAGTGTATAGGCCGCAGCCTCGGCCTAAATTTTTGGCCGGTGAGGAATGGAACCGGGCTCTGGAGGCTCAGTTTTGGGGTACAGGGGCCGGTAATGTCCAGTGGTGGGGTCCGATGGACAGGGGGGACCTCCACAATCGATGAGACAGCAGTTGTGAGGCGGAAGATCGAGCCTATAGGCCGCGACCGCGGCCTAAATTTTTAACCGCCGGCGCGAGGATGCGGGCTCTGTGGGCTCAGATCAGGTCCCAGGAGGCTTGTGGTGGCCAGCGGTGGGGTCCGGTGGGGTCCGGTGGGGTCGGGAGGTCCACTGTGGCAATGGATGTGTCGGCCGTGCGCTGGAGGACCGGGTCGGTAGGCCGAAGCCGCGGCCTCAATTTGCGGGCTCCCGGGTGGCGCGGGGGAAAGTTGGCAAAGAAGCTCACCGTTCGGCGCCTTTGTCCTCCAGGGGATGCTGGGCTGCTTTTTCTCTGGTCCCAGAGTCAGGATGGCATGCGATGAGTTTGGATGGACGGCCCCTTGGCACGGAGCTCCCCTCTCAGGCGTCCATTCTCGTAGGCGCCAAGCCACGCCCCCAAATGTTTTTCTCTGGTCGATCGCCAGTAGTTTGAATGGGGACAAGGGTCCCCATCCAAAGTATTGGTTGTCAAATCGTAAATGGTGTATTTCGAACTATTGACCATGGCATGATGATTTCATCATGCTGCGGCCGATTGTTTGATAAACGCCCGCCAAGCATAGCGTCCATAGCCGGTTTAACCTCCCTAGCGTTACGCCCGAAACAAGTACTGGCGCAGTCTGATTGTGAATCAAACTGCACTCGTGCCGGAATCAGGCGCAACCGCTGGCTCTCTGTGTGTCTGCAGCATTTCTACAGAGCTGCAGGCAAACAGAGCCTTTCCACCCCATCGGCATCATCGGTGAAGCCGATGGGGGAGGAAAGGCAAAACACTGTATCACTTTTGGTACAGAAATCTGGACCTCAGTGAACCGCCAGGGAGGTTAATATTATCCATACACAACATGTAAGCATTAAAAAAAATTGCAATTTGTTGTTACTTAAAGAAAATGTAAGGTAAGCTTCAGTTTTAATTATATGTGCAGCTTTGATTAGAATACCTGCTATGTCTATGAGGAAAAGAGGGTATTAGGACAAAGGGTGATGGGTCAGTAAACAGCTAAATATATACAGTAGATATAAAAAGTCAGGTGGTAAAATGTCAGGTTCCTGTGCTGTACAAAAATGAGACAAAGATAAATCATTTCAGAACTTTTTCACCTTTAATGTGACCTATAACCTGTACCACTCAAATGAAAAACAAGTAAAGTGAAATGAAGATGAAGTGGTTGCATAAGAGTGCACACCCTTAAACTAATACTTTGTTGAAACACCTTTTGGTTGTATAACAACCACATTATTTTATTTTTATATTTTTTCTTCCCTCCACCCAAAAGTGTGGAACAGTGGAACAGGTTATAGGTCACATTAAAGTTGAAAAAAGTTCTGAAATTATTTATATTTTTCACATTTTTGTACAGCATAGGAATCTGACATTTCACCATGGACTTTTTATATCCACTGTATATGCTTTTGCATATGATGCTTCAGGTATGTGTGGTGATTTCAGAAGACTTTCATTAGGGCAGGTACTTGGACATGTTGTAGTTTTGTTTTCATATATGGATGGATTTAATGGTGTCTTAGATTTTATTTATCTGCAATTCAATTATTTTTTGTGAAACTAAGTTTTCCTTTGCTGATCACTATGTATACTGCACTTCTAAACAGTTAAGAATGTTTCTCTAATAAGTAGTTTAATACCCAAATCGTCATCAGCAGGGTTTAATTCTACTTTTTCCCTAGTTATAGTTACTGTAATGTGTAAAAAAAAACTGTAATACTAGATGTAAAATTCATAGCAGAATAACCTTGTAAAGGAAGATACACTGGTAATACTCACTATGCTGGAAGGTAGTTGTAGGTTTCCTCTTGCTCTGCTTCTCTGTACATGTAATGATATTGTTTGAACAGAAAGTGGTGCTGTCTCACTAGAGTGTATATAAGGCTGATAGAAGAGGGAGTCTATGGACTTTTGTTCCTGCTTCTGCAACAAGCAGCATGGGATTCCTGTGGGAGACAGGCTGAGTCTGCTGTCAGGGGGATTACAAGTGTTGGAGCTCCCCCGTCCTAGTAGTTTGACACACAGCCCCAGAGAGAAAGATAACTATGGGACTGTAGATAATTAACTCCTAGGCACCAGCACACTTTCTTACTAGGGACTTATGCACTGAACTGTTTGTAACTGTTCCCTAAGAATGAACCCTGCTGAAGATAGTGATGAGCGAACATCTGGCATGGCTGTTCGTGATCAGGTGAATCAAACTTCTGCAAATACCCTCCGATCGCATGTTCACAGCAAACCTCCATTGAAGGGCAAACTTCTCAAAGCTTTAGGTCCCCCCCCCCCCCCCCCCCCCCAATTCTTTTTTTTTTATCCTGTTCTTTTCATGTCTAATGGCAAGAAATCCCATCTAAATTACAGATTTTGCCAAAAGTTGACTGGACTACCACCCTGACTGTACCATCTGCAACACATCACATTTAGTCAGATCTGTTTGCAAATTGCTGCTTATCTTGGGTGGCCCTACATGACATAGCTTATTGCTTCAAAGTTATTTTCAGGGGTATATCCAAATCATGAGACTAACATTATATGTGTTCAGTATAATGTCAGTGCTGAGGTACTTGGTGTGTCATTGTTCAGTATAATGTCAGTGCTGAGGTACTTGGTGTGTCATTGTTCAGTAAAATGCCAGTGCTGAGCTACTTGGTGTGTCATTGTTCAGTATAATGTCAGTGCTGAGTTACTTGGTGTGTCATTGTTCAGTATAATGTCAGTGCTGAGCTACTTGGTGTGTCATTGTTCAGTATAATGTCAGTGCTGAGCTACTTGGTGTGTCATTGTTCAGTAAAATGTCAGTGCTGAGCTACTTGGTGTGCCATTGTTCGGTATTATGTCAGTGCTGAGGTACTTGGTGTGTCATTGTTCAGTAAAATGTCAGTGCTGAGCTACTTGGTGTGTCATTGTTCAGTAAAATGTCAGTGCTGAGCTACTTGGTGTGTCATTGTTCGGTATAATATCAGTGCTGAGGTACCTGGTGTGTGTCATTGTTCAGTATAATGTCAGTGCTGAGATACTTGGTGTGTCATTGTTCTGTATAATGTCATGTAAAAAAATAAAATGTTATAGATTGCAGCTTTATGACCCTGCGGAGCTTCCATGTATTTTCCAGGATTTTGCTCACTGTGTGCAGCCCAAGTGTTCTGCCTAGTGTAGTGCACTCATTTATCAAATAGAACAAATCCCTATGCTATACAGCAAACAACTACAAAAAAAATAGTAAGTGTATTAGCTGGTGATGGTGAACTACAACTACCAGCACAGCTCAGCTCAGGATTGGAACACAGCGCACAGGTCCCATAATACAGCAGCTATCCCTATCTATCAAGTACTGGAGACACATGATAAATGTAAAATGGCCACCGGGCTGCTTCTTTTATAGGGGGTAGGGGTGTCCCCTATGTTAAAGTATAGGTGGTGGGTTGAAAACCCATAATATTCACTGGCGTGGTGAACTTCAAACATCTTATGTTCGACCCTAATGTCCGCCAGGCGAACTCTTCGGCCATCACTACTGACTGGGCAAAGCAGCAGTAAATGAATGAACATATCTTTATTCCTTTATTGCCAAGTAAAGACCCCTGTTGACGATGACCAGCGTGTGGAAAATGCTTTAATGTCCTGTGCATAAGCTTCAGGCTAAAACGAATCTTTAGTCCAAGGAAGAGCTGCACCACATAAGAGGGGCAATCATTGAAGAAGTACTCTGGGTATAGCTAAAAGTTTAGGAACTGGTGGTCTAGAAGGTACTGATGTGTGTCAGCAAGTGGTCCAGCTGTGTGTGCCTTCCTGGCAAGTCTCACAGCGGAGTACATCAGAATTAGTGAATTATGTATATGCCTGGGACACTCCCAGGATCCTTTTTTTTTTTTTTCCAATCAATTTTTATTAGGAATCAAAAAGTTCACAACAAATGTAGGTTGTTGAAAAAGCACAAAAGAAAAACCATACAAATAAAAGTACTAAACATCAAAAGTCAAATAAAACAAATGAATAATAGGGGAATGGGGGGGGGG
>CM070032.1:150459985-150475690 GCA_036250615.1 Ptychadena robeensis
TCCAGGGGATGCTGGGCTGCTTTTTCTCTGGTCCCAGAGTCAGGATGGCATGCGATGAGTGTGGATGGTGGCCCCTTGGCACGGAGCTCCCCTCTCAGGCGTCCATTCTCGTCGGCGCCAAGCCACGCCCCCCCCTCAAATAGTTTTAAAAGTAAAAATGGGTAAGGACACATGTCAAATAATGTTTCCTAATCATTGTATTCAGCATTGTGTATGTCCCTATTTTTCTTATTATATGTTTGTTTTCATTGTGCATGTGTGGTATTCTTAAAATGGTTAAAAGTACCTACCATTCCCTACTTACTCCATGTCCTGTGGCATCAAACCACCCATTATACAGACCATATAGTAGGAGAGACTTTAAGAAGGTAGGCTTCTCTTCCTTATTTATGCTTCATTACCCAGATTAGGAAGATATGTTTTCAGCATTGAAAACAAATAATCTATCACCATCTAGAGAGCATTTGAAGTGCCGCAAGAAGACGTGTAAATTAAATTGGAATACAGAAATAAAAACGGCCAGAGGGAACAGCTTTGGGATTCCAGAGTTCTTCTCAAACATTGCACTGGCTCAGAGCAAGGTACAAGTCCAGTTTATTTATTTATTTCAGTATTGATCTGCTTTAAAAGGGTTCAAAACTTAAATCAATACAGTCATTTCACAATCCTTAAGTCCATTTTAAGATTTCATTGATGTACAAGAAGTATTTAACATGTTTGGGTACTCAAAACTTTGTTTCCCTCAGGATGTGAGAACAGAACAGAAAATACTTTTACTGCTGACCGTTAATCATAACCAGTTAGTTCTGTTATTAATAGTAACTACCTGGACATGGCAGCAGATATTATATAGTTTTGTGTGTGAGAAAAGATTAAGCTTTTTTTAAGCTACAATGGAATTATAATCAGATGTGAAATTATAAGTAGGGTAAATTCACTCGTAAAATAATCAATAACCATCCCCAAAACATGGTCTGCAAATTATTCAGCAACGCAGAATAGAAAGTAGATTATTCTTTATTTAGTCCTTTTCAAGGCTTTGCTGTAGATGAGATAACAGGAAACCTAAAATGAGATGCTGTAGAATCTTAGATCATATGCTACTTAGACATAATGAACTGGATCTGGATATAGAGTCACCTTGCTCTAAGTGGCAAGAGAGAATTTAATGGATAGTATCTGTTTGCATGCAGACGCTCTGTGCAAAATCAGGTTTTTAGACAAGATGGAAGATATCCCTGAAATTGAAATAAAATGATAATGGGTCGCCATATGTGATGAAATAAAACCACAGACTGAGTCAGTTAGCTACAGGCAAGACAACAGACATCTTAAGATGATGCATGTTGCTAATGTGAAATCAAAGTAATCTCCTGAGCCTGACACTAGATAGATGTGTTTTGTTTGTTGGTGCAACACAGGGGTTAATTGAATTGTAGAAGTTAGTTGTGGCAGAATGCTGGCTGCAGAATTTAGTAAAGGGATAAAAAAAGGAAGTATAATACAATTAGGGACGTAAAGTACAATTAATGTTTGTAGAAATGTGGCAAACTCAATGTAATTCACCTGTGTTTGTCCATTTAAAATTACTTAAGTTGTATATCTGTCACCGGACATTTAGGGCCCTTTTTTTAAAGGCATACATTTTTCATAGGCATATTCTGCATATATACAAAATCGCATGGATTTTACACATAACATCTGCGTTTGCGTATTTGAACAAATCAATGAAAATGCAATAAAAACGCAACACATGCAGTATGAATGGTAACATTGAATGTCTATGTAAAAACACACGCAGTAAAAAAAAAACGCACATTTTTGTACCTCCCTAGCGCACTGCTGAGGTCCAGATTTACCAAAAGCGCACTATTTTGTTCATATTGTAGGCCTGTAACTTCCCAAAATATGTCCGTACAAGGGTCTAGTAGACATCCTGAATATAATATAATATAATATAATATATATGTTTGACACACACACAATTATGTAAAAAAATTGATACAGTTGGATACTGGTTATTACTCTAACCAGTACCATTATCTTTGGCAATCTCTCTCCCCTGGTTTGATGAAAACACCAGGGGAGAAAGGGTTAACTACAAAGGGGCACATCTTGGGAATCACACTGAAAACTGTTTTCTCCATAGAAAAATATATCACTTACAAAGCCAGAAAAATGTGACCATCTCTAATGAAGACAAAATAAAATGGCCACTTTGTAGGGCTCTGGTAATACCCATACCCAGTTAAGTCTGCTTATCACTTTATGCTCCCAGTAGTGACACTGACCCCAGTTTAATCCAAAACTACAGAATAAAAAGATGAGCAATGAAAAAATGTCTGTGGCCTCCACCTAAAAAGCCATTCACACTTTTCATCTCATTGATGTTCATTCATTTTATTGTTGACCCTTTAATGCTCCTGTTGTTATTTCCTTAACACCAAGTTTAACTGACTTGATAGTATACTCTGATAAAAGTGATTAAAGTGTTACTTGAATTTTTTAAGCAATGTATTTGTTCCTGGACAAATTTTTCGTTATTATAATCAGTGATGGCCGAACTTTAGCCAGGTCCATCTGCGAACAGGCGTATCGGACCTTTAAAAAGGTCTTTTCATGCCTGTTAGCGCATAGTTCCCGGTTTTGTCACTGATGTCACTTCTGGTTTAAGCCGGTTTTCTTTCACTAAAGACTGGGTTCTCTACCCAGTCTCTGGTGAAAAACATTCTTCCACCTGCCAGATTTTTCTGCTCCTGATCTGGCCAGCGAAAGAATATTAACCTTCTTCCAACCGGTGAACAGGGCGAGTCGAACACCCGTACTGTTCGCCAGGGAAAGAAAAGTGAACATGTTCGGCCATCACTAATTATAATGTTAGAATGGTTATTTTCCATTAAGTGACTGTCTTTTTTAGATGGATTGTCTCTGTCTGTCTTAAGTTTCCCATACACTGGCTCAGAACAAACTAAATGATGAATATCACTCTAATATTTTGGATATATCAGATTAATGACCTAATTCCTCACATCAATTTATATCAATGTGTTTGTGACAATCAGACTCATATTAAAGAAAATAGTAGGATTGTATTGATTGAATTCTATGATTTATTACTTTGTTGTCTTTAAGCCAGAAACTCATTCCAGGAAGTAGATTCAAACTTTGGATGATGCCTGAAGGAACATGCTATCATCCTTTTGCACAAAAAAGCAGATGATGCTATCATTAGGAAGATTTTTTCTTGATTTATGTTTTCACTGCTAGGTGCATTTTAAATCCTTTAGATTGTATTATAATTTTGCAAAATACAGGTAAACACAGTTCCAGTTAAGTAAGATAAACCAATGAACTGCTGCACATACAATAAAACATTCGAAACACTAACTTCCATATAACAAGTCCATATAATCTGAGTTCTATACAACCATTTGCGTCCTAACTTTAGAGGGCTCTTAACACTAGGGGTGGGTACTCCTGCTTCTTATATACTGTACAACAGAACTTCTCGTGCCTGCTATATAAAATAAAGTCAACTCTGTTTTTATTCTAACTGGTAAGAATATTGTTGGTTCAAAACATTTAACTTTCCATTTATGTATTAGTAAGTTGGAAATACATCAAAATCAGAATTTCACAGGTTCCCCTAAAAACCCTTAACGTGTTAATAAATAGTGCTGAGCTCGAATATTCAAATTAAAATTAAATAGCATGTGTGACCTTTAATTTGATCGTATCGAGTATCGAATCAAATATCAGTAAAATTATTTGCAAAATATAGCAAATTTGATTATTGCCTATGTCGCTCATGTGATGAGCAACTTGGCAATATTCAAATTCGCATAATTTAGTGAATATCCGCCATAATATTAGATTCCATATTCGTAATCTCCAATATCCGCACTTGTGGACATGGATTGCGATCTAAAAATGGCAATTGCGATCAAATATGCGCAATGCATGCAATTCAATGGAGCTCGGATATTCGACTGGGAGAATATCCATCATTTCGGTTTTAAAAAATCGCATCACGATTATATAATTGGATCAATTGCAATGAATGGGATCAAAAAATCGTGATCGCGTCGGATATCTGATGATATATTCGCGAATATTCGAGCTCAACACTACTCATCACTATTTATAAACAGCAAGAACAAAACAATCATATATTACAGCTTCTACAGCAGTATTGTCATTGTGTGGAGGGGGGTAATGTTAGAATAATAGATTAGGATGAGCTTTACATAAGTGACTAACAAAGCCCAAATCCTTATAAACATTATTAAACAGTTCAAGTGTTTTGTTCTTCTTTTACATATAAAGGCTTTAATAAAGCTGATCATTGTAAGACCTCAGGCTGGTAATAACCCTGTTACAGAAAAAACAAAAACTACTATGTTAATAGCAGAGATATAATGCAGCCTGAAAGTATTTGTATTTTGACTTTGGTAGCAATTTAACCAAAACAATTGGTTAAAAATGTTGTCCTTGTTTTAAAAGTGAGACAAACATTTTTTATATAAACATACCCCACAGGATGTGTGAAAAGGGCATGGCAAACCTCCAAGGACTTTATCAGCATTGACTAAACAAATTTTGTTAGTACAACATGACTGAAACAACATCCATGTACATAGACATAATTACATACACAGATCGCAATATAGCTCAGAGATCTGTGACTATAGATGTCCCCTCTCCCTGTGATCCTACTTAGAGATCCATTTCGAGTTAAATGCAAAGCCCCTAAGCATGGTATCATCACCAAACTTGCTGGAGATGTAGAAAAGGGTTGGAGATATACCACAAAAAAGTATGACTTTAACACAAATCGTTTTTGCATAAATTATGTTCAAAGTCATGTCAAAATTTCAAAAGTCACAATTTTGACTTTAACTTTGAACTCAATTTATGCAAAAACTACATATGCTATCAGCTCACAAAGTCAGCAAGTCAAAAAATGTGACCATCTTTAAATCCTACTGTCCTTGTTCCCAAATCACAGTGCACAGACCAAACTATTATCGAAGATCAGTTTCCTCTTCTGATTGTAGCAGCAGTAACACTTGATGGGGCTCCTGTTTTCCAACTTCTGGATATTTCTGGTACATCATCTCCTGTGCTATCATTGTGCTTCACCCTAGATGGAGCTTCTTTAGGACGCACAATGAGTAGCATGTTGTATATTGTCAAAGGCCAATTTATAGAAAAAAATTTGCAATGCCCTCAGGGGGATGTTGTGAGGGAGCACATAATTGTCCCCGCACAATATGTGGTTGCCGTTATGACGGAACACATTCATACAGCTGAGATGGAAAAACTGCTTGGTGCTCAAAAACATGCAAACCAGGGATGGAACAAATCATACATGGTCGATTGCCATCACCATATCTTAAACATCAGCAGCAGTCATTTGTCCCTCCTTGCTTATTTTAAAACTGATTAATTAGTTTTAACTAAAGTATATTATAGTACTAACAATACATTACATAAATCATTTCGCTATTACTTGTAGGAAGTTAAAACAAATAGGATATTTCAGGTTTAAATCCATTCTCCCGGTTATAGGAACATAACAAGCAAAGCAAACCTCTTTTTTTTGCCATGATTTCTAGTTTATATTATTACATTAGAATTCTGAGGTCTAGCATTGTGAATTACATGTGTACACTGGATAAATATTCTGTATGCACCATCAGTTAACCTTCGGTGTTCATAAATTACATCCCCGTTTTCCACCAAATATACAGATTATTCTTTTTCTTTCTCTTTTGTTAGTTTTATCTATGTTTTCATTCTATATTTAGAAATATTATTCTCAGCTGAAGATTGATTTTCTCATTCCTAAGGACATGTACAGAAAAAATATTAATCAGTAGATCTTGCTGCTTTCTCCCAAAAAGCCTATAAAATGCTGGAAGAAACAATTGCTATGCAGTGTGAAAAACAGTATTTATAGCAAACAAAAATCATCAAGGTCATGCAGACGTACCAACAGCTTCAATGACCTTTGTTTGCAGAGTTCAGATAAATGTAAGCTAAATATTTTATGTTTTCCAGTTATGCTTAATGACCTAAAGGAAGTATACTCATGCAAACAACAAACAGCAATCCTCAGTTACAGCAAAAAGACAATATGTAATCCAAATATACTCATATCTGTACACATACCATAATAAGGATGTGCACACATATCCAAACAAACCAATTTACTTTAATAAACGGAATAATAAACTCATACTAAAAACCTTTTATTTGAACATAATTCTACATACATTTGAATATAATTAAAACAAGGTTACTATAATCGGAACAAGGGAGCAATGCTATCTGCTAAGAGATGACTCCCTGCCCAGTATTCCTATAGAACAATGCCACCAGCAGTGATTGCAAAAATACAGAGCAAAGTATTTCAAAACAAATTAGTAAGTATGCTTATTTTTGTTTACTTCTACTGTAAGTGGTTCTCCTATTTAAAGTGTAGTGACCAGGGTTTACACTAAAAGTCAAATAAAATCCCAAATTTTCCAGACTTCGGGTATAATTCCATAAAATCTGTAGATTTTGCTGAATTATTACTTTAAATAAAACTGCTACTACATGTGACATTAAGGGTATGTGTCCACTGCATTCTCGGCTCTGTCCGCCACACTGCGCTAAGTGCATTCCTTGGCACAACGTTGACCTTTGGCCAGCGGATTGGGCAGAACATCTTGAGAACAGCTGGTCTGGAATGAAGGTATGTGGATCGGCTCCGTTGGGTCCCCTGCCAAGGAATGCGCTTTTTAGGGGGTCCGACAGAGCCGAAAATGCAGTAGAGACATACCCTAACTCTTTTCTTTACTTTTGGCTTCCACAGGCCCTGTAAAGTTCAGCCTTCCAGACATAATATTTCATTAGTGTAGTGTAAACATGTATGTTTTTTTTCTGTCTGGGCCAATTTAAAGTTTTCCCCTTAATTTATGCCACTATGAGTCCAGTGCAAAAAAATTACTTTTGGCAGAAATTCTTTGAAGAATGTAACACCATGACATTGGTAACAGATCTTTTGAGAACTGTAAATTGGATCAGATATATTGTTCCATCCCTTAGCAAATGCCAGGCCATCCACATGATCCAAATCAAAATGTGATAACCCCTCCAGGCTAATTTCTGCCTGCATGCATTATGGATTAGTTTTGATGCTCACATGTCAATTGTACAAACTTTTTGCAGTCGTCAGGGGTCAACATAACAATTTTGACTGGTATGGAAAAGGTTATGATGCATCATGTACAGTAGCTTTTTCAGTGGACTAACCCAAATTAGCTATTCTTTCTCGACCTTTTTTTCATTGAACCTTGGTTGCCATTCCTCTTGTTACCTGAACACATGTTGTCTTTCCTTGGACCAAATGTGCTTTTGTACCATTTACTACATACTAGACACATCCACAAGATCTGAAGATATTTTAACTAGTGTTGAGCGATAATATGCAAATTCAAATATATTCGACGAACATTTGAGAATTCGCAATATTTTTTGCGAATGTGCGCTCGGATATACGCAATAGTGGATATTCGTCATACTATGCTTCAACATTGTTTACTGGCATACATCGCTCATATGTGTGTGCATTGTGAATGGATACCTGCAATACACACCGTGCTTGTACTGGTTGAGATCACAGAATTAAAAAAAGAGAATTTGTAAAGCAAAATCGCGAATCTTTGTAAATAATTGTGAACAGGCGCGTACGATGACAGGAAATAAAATACAGTTGAATAAAATTTTTGGAATTTCGAATTTTCCTTTGTATATTCGCGAAATTACACAAATTTGAATATACCATATGCTGCTCAACACTATTTCTAACCCATCCATACCCACTATAATAATTTGGGTCCTCTAAAAATCACTCAACTCTTTGGGCTTTGCAATTTTTCTAGCTTCTTACTCATCAACTTTCTTAAAAATTACCCATCTCCCCAATTAAGAGTTAGGAGAGTACATTCTCGTACATTCCGTTCAACTGTCTTTATAATGAGCATATAATAAACATAGTCTGCTACCTATATTTAGGAAAATATAAGCTTAAAAAAATATAACACTTGATGTGTTGTCATGGTTTATCAAAGTCAAAATGCAAAGCAGGAAGTGAAAAATAAAGTACAACTTTCCACTTGATCATCACCCGAGTAAGTGTAAAGAACCATATAATGACAGATTTTTGTACAGTTTGCTAGTCTGAAGCATTAAGGTGTGTTTTCATAAAATCCCAGAGAGAAATTACATCAGCAGTTGCCATTAGTTTGATTTGGGTTATAATGCTATTTCAAAACAATTAATTCTTCAGTGAGAAAGACTATTCACAAGTGGAAACTATAAAAGGCAGTTGCCAATCTTCCAAGACGTCAGAGATATTACATTGAGTCCATTAGCAATTCTGTATATCAATATATAAAATGTTAGAACATGTGTTTTGCTTAAGGTTGACTGAAATGTGGCAATGCATCACAATGTCTCAAGCACATTAGCAAATCTACAAAGAATGCCTAAAAAGAAAAAAAAAATCATGGATTTGCAAACATCCTGTTAGTATTTATTTTCACAGGGAGAGCCATTACGTCATCATATTAGTTCTTAAGGTTGTAATGCAAACAAATAAACCATAGGCTGTACTTTTCACACATTACTTATTTTGGGCTTACTCTCATAAATAACAGTGGTGAAGGTTTTCAGTAAAGGAACCATAATAAGGCATGTTTAATACATCCATAATGTTGATGTAGTGGTGTCAAGTATGTAAATGAAGTCAGAGGTAGCCATTTATTTTTAGATAATTACAGGATATAACATTGCTGTTTTTTTAAGACATGGAGTAATATACTATATGTGTACTAATTTAACATACATTTACTCTTCTAGATATTTGGTGTAAACAGAATACAACAACAGAACAAAAAGTGGGAGGAAATATATTCTAACTTGTCATGTCCTATCCAAAAAAACCTCTTGAGTGTTACACAATATTCCTTACTCTCTCCCTGAAGAAGCCTCATAGGAGGCAAAACGCATTGGAGAATTTATAATCAATAATAAACTTATCATTAAACAGTGGGGACATCTAAATCATTGTTGAGTTGGATCATGTATATGTGTCCCTATGTTTTTGAAGTTATCACAATTGTCATGATAACAAAGTCACTAAAAAAGACTTTCCAAATCTACATTTTAGTTTGAACTATTGTTGCCTAACAAACCATATTAGCTAAAATAGGAATGATCCAGTAGGGACATTAAAACAATATTAAATCGGAGTGTGGCAACCAGTGGCCTTCTGTGGTCCCCATCAAATAGAACTAAGGATATAAGTTTGTCTATCAGGTCTCTACTATGCAGGTCATGTCTTGTCAATACCATATAATTTGCAGTCCTTTATGCTTAGTAGTGATGAGCGGCATAGGCAACATTCGTAATTCGCGGATGCCGTGGATTTTATGGAAAACAACTCGGCAATATTCCGCATTCGGGAAATATCTGTTTTTTTTTTTGTATTGCGACTATCGGGCCGTTTATGCGAATTTCAAGCGCGCAATATATGTTTAACATGGCGCAACTTTTAGCGAATTTTTAAAAGTTTCGCTTTTCGCACTATTCGCATCACCCCCATATTCATTAAAAATCTGTGATGGTGTTGCTAAGCTTCTTGTTGCAGCCTTCCATTCGTCCACTATGCATTGAAGAGTGAATGTAATGGATTTAAAAAATACCGAATCATCCGGAATTGCGCTAATATCTGGCCAATCATATCACTTCACATCTTCTGACATATTCACGCAATTGACGATATTCGCGATTAATAATTCGGAATCGCATATTTCGCGGATTCATCACTAATGCTTTGTGGTCAAATTCTTTCAACAAGCTCAATTTGTTAGTTAATTGTAAAGCCCTACAAAATCGCTGGAGATGAAAAGAAGGGTTTATGGGAAAATTACAATTAAACAGTAGTGTTCTAGCAAATGTAGTTGTTAAAAATTTTTAAAGTGTAAAGTCAAGCATAAGTTTTGACTTGACATAATTAATGCAAAAACATGTTTTTTTGTTGTGTTCCCACAACCATTCTCTACATCTCTACAGCAATTTAGGCAAGGATACCATGTTCAGGGGCTTTGTAATTAATTCACATAGTCACATTTTCCAAAACACTTGGGCAGTCTTTATTATGATATCACAGATGACTGCACATTTCAGTACATTACTTTAAAAAAATAATAAAATAATATTATATTTATCTGCCATTTCGGTGTAATGTTATTTATGTTACAGAAAAAAATACATTCATGGATATAGCATACAATCACAACAAGGACAGTGCATCTACAAAGTTGCTATTTATGTACGCAGCTTCAAGAATGAACAGCTAATGAAATATTAATACATGGAAAATATGCTTAAGACTTTCCATTTTTTTGTGATCACAAGGCCAAAAATATAATTATCATCTTCCCTGAAAGCAAATTCCAGTGTGTCTGGAAGATGTGTCTGCTTAATTACATGCAAATACATGATCTTGTGTTGCCCTCATGCTGTCATTAATATGTCTGCATGCTACAGTTTATTTATTTTAAGCCACACTGATATAAATTGTTCTGCTTCTGCTAAATCCTCCCTGTGTTTTTTCCAAAGGAACATATTTCCAGGCTATATGCCTTGATTGTGATTGTTTGGAACAAACAAATTAATCTCTGAGACTGATGGCTCAGGGGCAGCACATTATTTAAAGCTTGAACAGATGTTCATTGGGGATGTCCATTTTTGATCAGTGGATTCTGCTAAAAGGATTTGTAGTTGTTTCAATGTGTAAACTTTTTTTTCCCCTGTCACACTGGGCTATCATTTGAAGAATTCATTAAAAAAAGCTAGATGTAAAGACTAAATACAATTATGGATCTGTTGGTGAGTATGGGATGTGCAATTAATTACAAAAGAGTGGATTTACAGTTAATTACAATAAATTAATGTGATATTCCCAGATTGTTCTGATTTAAACATTTGTCATAATTTGTAATGAGAAATGTAAGATGACTTCCCAATTTTTGTCTGATTTATTTTGTATATGCAACTTAATGTGAAGAATACTAAAAGATTGTGCACTGCCCATTAACTCATCTACCTCTTTAATATACTGTATAATGCAATATATACAGTATATTATGACAGATCGTTCACCTGTCACTGTGTAAATGGACCATATTCAGTAGTGAAAGGGTCCCAACAGGTGAATCCTGAGAAGATGTACAGAATATTGGACAGCAGCTACAGGTTGCTGAGTATTTTTTAGTTTGGTTACAGGTACCTGGACTTTGAAATGGGAGGGAAGGAACTAGGTGGGTCTTTCCATTCCACCCAGATGCACCTGTGGGACCTTAGCTAGGTAGCTGCTTGTGTCTCCACAAAAGGGGCTCAGACCACCCACTCAGGGCTCCTCATCAGGCAGGAGACAATGTGCTGCCTGAACAGTGGATACCAGGGGGTATAGACTATACAGACGGTGTTGAGGTAAAATAAAACAGGTAGTGTTGATGTCTGTAAGTCTTGTTTGGACTTTTTCATTGATGCTATTGATGCATAACCCCATCAAGGGTAATGTTTGCTTTGAACATTTGTTTTGCCAATAATTACAGGCGGGTGCCCTAAAGATATACCAACCATGTGGCTTTATGTCAATAACAGCACCCCTTTGACGTTGTACCCCCAATATATAAATATGTGTATATACTTAATAATACCTATGTTTTGTACTTATGGTTTTATAAAACTTGGTATAAGTTTAATACTTTTTTTGGCTACTGCGAGTGCTTATTAATTCATACTTGTCATAGGAGTAGAGACCTTTCATAAAGGTGTTGTTCCTTAGCATGAAATCCGTCACATTCAAACATCTGACTAAAAATAGTGCAAGCCTTGTTTTGTTCCAGCTCTTCACCATAGTGTGAGGAGTTTTATCATTGAGCAATGATGTACTATATAACAGAAAGTTCAAACATTATGTGCCCTTCAGGTGGTAAATGATGCCTGTCAGTCTGCTTGGCATGTCAGGATAAGTCAGCTTCACATGCCCTGACTTTTATTTAAATAAATATGTGTCCCCTTCAGCGGCCTATAAATTATATAACAAACAGATAGATGAGCTTGGTGAAAAGAAGTACTGTACTATTCTGTATAAAAGACCTGTAGGCAAAGGTCCTAATTGACTTATAAGACCTGTAGGCAAAAGTCCTAATTAACGTATAAACATTAAATATAGGTATACACAGCTCAACATAAACAACTTAAAACACAGATACTCGAGTTTGCTCAAGGTTTGTTCAGAACCAACTGGCCTATAATTTCTGCATTCTTAATGCCTGTACTGATTTTTTTTATTTTATTTATAAAGCCCTTTAAAATTATTGTTAGACTTGTGGAAACATATATTTTTTTTCGGTAAATTAACGATAAATGAACATAGGTTGAAGGATGAATTTCAGTCTACAGGGTGGTGCTGATGCCTTTTTGTATACATTTGAAATTGATACAGCATGTTTACATTCGTTAATAGAGATGGTCGAATTTTTTTTCAAAAATTCAACCATTTCGACGGTTTCGAGTTAATTGCAAAGCCCCTTAACATGGTATCATCACCAAACTTGCTGGTGATGTAGAGAAGGGTGGGGGTATATTCCAAAAAAGAAAGTATGTCTCTAACACAAATAGTTTTTTCACAATATAAGTTCAAAGTCAAGTCAAAATTTCGAAAATCGGAATTTCGACTTTAAGTTTGAACTTAATTTATGCAAAAACTCCATGTGCTAGAGCAAAACTTTTTTTTTTCAAATGTTCCTGCAATCCTTCTCTACATCTCCTGCATTTTGGTGATGATACCATGTTTAGGGTCTTTGCAATCAGCTCACAAAGTTAGCAAGTCAAAAAATTCGACCATCTCTATTCATTAATGAACTGATACAATGTTCATATGGCTTTTTGAGATGGTAAGGTCATGTTATACATATTTAAAAAATATGGGAAATAAAAAGATTGCCTAAAGGTACCCATACACGTTGTGATTTTTCGGGGACCGATGCGATATTCGATTTCGACGCACGTTTTTTGCTTTAGTGCTATTTTTAAAACCGACCGATCGGCTGGTTGGATTGGGAATCTTTTAAAAGTGGCCGACCGACCGAAAATTACGGGCATCCTCTTTCGGGACCCGACCGACTTTTCGGGCGATTTTTCTAAAACAGCATCGGTCGGATTACATTTGCATGTTAGGAACGATCGACCTACCCAACGACCGGCTAAAATCGCACGAAAAATCGCAACGTGTATGGGTACCTTAAGGTAGGAAACCTGCTGTTTTTCATCCACATAACAAAAGTGAGACCCGCACTCACCACACAGATAATGACTTCCACACAGACTCCCTCTCTGGCTAGGTGCACAGACCATCAATAAAGGCTCTCCAGGTGTGTAAATCAGCAACACCCAGCCAATGTGTACATATCCTAAAAGGTAGAGATTCCACACACCAAATAACTAGGGCTAACATTGGCCGTGTCACAGGCAGATCGGACTTTTAAAAAAGTCTGATGTCCATCTGTTCGCTGTGAACTTCTAATTCCCCATCTGTTGGCAGGGAATTTGAATCAGAACTATAGCGGAAATGAGGCCATGTTGTCACTTACTGTATATGTAAGGCACAATTCCTTGTTCCTAAACCGGAAGTGATGTCAGTCGGACTTCACTTTCCACACGAACATTCAGTGTTCACGCTGAACTGTCCGCATGGCAGACAGTTCGCCTATCACTATGGATAATATTTCAAAACTTCTTTATTTAACAACATTTGACAAATCTCACTAATAAGTACAGCATGTCATAATGGACAATCTACAAGAGGCTACAGACTCTTCCAAAGAGAGAAAGATCCAGATTCCTGATGTTCTTATGGAAGGGGACTCTCCTCTCGAACAATAAGCTCATTCCATTTCATTCCCTGTTCCTAAAAGCCAAAGATATCAACTAGAATGGTGAATACACATTTTTGTTTCTGGTATGCTAGGAACATTTTAACGTTTTGGTGAGAAAAACAGGCCATTTTTGGTGTCTCTGGTAAATTACACATATTATACAAGGTTAGATAAATTGTGCTTTGGGGGGTTCAGAATAAATATTGGGTATTTTTATTATTTCTTATGACAAAAATAGTCTTGACTTAAAACCAGCTAGGGAACAAATTAAGTTTATACATCAATGGTCCACTGTATAAAGATGTTGTGTGCAGGACATTTTCAACATTGCTGAAAGAAAGACAGGTGTTATTCTACAAAGAGAAACTGGAAGCATGCTCAATATATACATGGTATATATAAATAAGTATGGCAGATCATTTTTACTTTTTACATTTAAAGTAGCTTGCATGCCGGAAAAACATCCCTCATATAAGATAGATAGAATAGATAGAAGAAACACACAAAAGACTAATAATACAGTATTATGTAATGTTTCCCTGTAAAGGAAAATTTGAATTGAGAAAGCTTTCAACCTATTTGGGCTGCATTGTGTGCTGGCAACACACGCAATTTGTTCTGTGTGTTGCCTAGTATATGTCGTATATATTAGTGGACACATTGCATTAGCATTTCCATTTCAATAAGATTTCCTAATGGCTACAATATAAGACTCTATAGAACCTTTAGGAAATCTTGAATTTTTTTTGAACATTGCCCAGCCTGCAGTTGAAGTAAATTTGCTGGGATGTCTAGGCAATGGAAAATTGGCAACTGTCTTGATTTTCACTTATTATTCAATATTAAGATTATTTACTTATTCAATATTTATTGTCTCTGGACAATTCTGTAATATAATTTCTGATATTTCTTTTTTCATGGTATTAGGTAAACACATACTAAATAAGCAAACTGCCAAAACATCAGCTTTTATAGAGGTGTGCACATGCTGATTATCAATTAAATACATTCCTTCTTTATTCCTGTAGAAGCAGTAATGGCATACCTAATTTTTTTCTCAGACTGCTTCTGCATTTTGACATATTGACACATCGTGTTGAGCGTGAATATTTAAATATTGGCACTTTTTAGAGTTTGTGAATAGTGATGAGCTGCATAGGCAATATTCAAAAAATAATTCTACTTATATTTGATTCGATATTCGAAATGCATTCACATTGCCATTGCCTTAAAAATGAATGGTATATTCGCAATGCATGGCTGTAAAGCTCCCCGGTGCATAATATCACAAATATTCGAGATTGTGAATATCCGCCACCATATTTGAGATTTTGAGAAATTTGAGAATTCTTGAAAAGCTGATGCTCGTTGAATATATTGGCAATTTGAATATTCAAGCTAAACACTATTTGCAAAGATCTCAAATCTAGTGCTATATCTTCATGATTGTGCATATTCAAGATTCTGGGGAGCATATAAAAGTGGTGATTTTTGCATTACATAATAATAACAGGAGATCTTGAATTTACTTATTTTTTCGGATAATATTTGGAGAACAATTTATAAAATGTCGCAATTTGAATATAGCCTATGCTGCTCATCACTTGAGCAGCACATTGCAATATCTCTTGCACTTCTGCGCTGTTAACAGGGCCGGGACAAGGTCCACCAACAACAGAGGCTGAGCTGCCCAAGTGCGCCCCCC
>CM070032.1:150495432-150509094 GCA_036250615.1 Ptychadena robeensis
AGCCAACCTTGAGTCCAATCAGTGTGATGATATTGGATGTGATGCTGAAAGCTGTCCTGCAGTTTTGGGTTTACTGATTTCAAGAAGCACTGTCTGATGTGAACTATGCCTCACAGAAAAGAGCTCTCAGGAGACCTACGATCAAGAATTGTTAACTTGCATGAAGCTGGAAAGGGTAACAAAATCTCCAAATGCCTTGATGTGCATATGTTCACACAAAACTATGTGTGGAGGAAAAAAGACACAGCACGCACACCAACATGAAAACCTCATCCCCACTGAAAAACAAGGCGGAGGGAGCATCATGGTTTGGAGCTGCTGTGCTGCCTCAGGGCCTGGACGGATTGTTGTCATTGATGGAAACATTTATTCTAGAGTTTATCAAGACATTTTGCCAGAAAAAGTATGACTATCTGTCCACCAACTGAAGCTCCGCAGAGGATGGGTAATGCAACAGGACCAAAGCATACAAGTCCTTCAACAAATTATTGTAGTTATTAAGTCCAAAGGTTCACATACTTTTTCCACCCTGCACTGTGAATGTTTACATGCTATGTTCAATAAAAACATGAAAACATATAATGTTTGTGCAGTATTATTTTACGCAGACTGTGTTTTCTATTGGTGTGACTTGATGAAGATCAGAACACATTTTATAACCAATTTGTGCAAAACTCCACATAATCCCAAAGGGTTCGTATACTTTTTCTTGCAACTGTGTATATATTGTATTTCATTTTCAATAGTAGATATTTTGACTGGAACACAGATGTACACACGGTATAACAATAAAGACTTTTGGGGATGAGCAAGCCATCCCATGAAAGAATCTATAAAAACTGAAAACCTGACTGACTTGTGTAAGGATTTTTCGTCAAACATCTTTCTTTTGGTTTTCTTCAAATCTCCATCCCCACCATGTCCATGAAAGAAAAAATACTGTCTAATTTTTATTCCAATTGATTGGGTAATCTCAGCACCCAATCTTGCTAACTGAACATTCCCGTTCAAAGATATTATTTTCTTGCAAAGTGAACAAAACCCTCTTTATTAGGGTAAAAGAGGGGATAGAAGCGAAACATGTCGGAGGTGGAACTACAATTAATCCAGTCCATTCTTTGTATATGTTGCATACACTGTTCTGGTCAATGCTTTTATCTTGATTAGGGGTCATTCCTATGTGTGTTCGTGGCTCTGACCCCTGACCTTGTTTTATTATTTGTGTTGCCATTCATGATTTAATAAAGGAAGAATTGTTTTACTCTTGATGATGCAAGTGCCTTAAAAACCATATTTCCCTGGTCTGATCCCTTGGCTGAGAGACATTCTCTCTCCGTCCAAGTATGATTGGCCCTTTTTTCTTCATTAGGGTATTTGCCCCCCCCCCCAGTAAATTTTAAAGTTTTTAGCTTTTAGTGTGGCATAGATCAAGCACAAAAGCTGCATAAAAGCCAAGTTTGATTGGCTTGGTTAAAAAACATGGGTGTACGGCAAAACCACAGTGGTCGGGTCTTTGACACACACTCATTCATTTTCAACAGGCATGTCCCACAATGTGTCTCCAATTATGTAGTGGAGTTTTAGCCTTACAACAAAACTTCTAGATGACCACATGACATTCTCCAAGGGGGGAATCAGGGAGTTTTTTGCTAGGCAGCGTGTGGACATTGGCATGCCTTTTAATGTGTTTTAATGAGAACAGGCTTATTGGATATAATGCAAACTATTTGGGCATGCTTAACATGTGTTGCCCAACTTGTGTAAAAACAGATAGGTGTCAGATTTAATGTTTTTTACATTTAAAATGGTTCACTTGAACTATACTTCGGATTCTAAAAAGGTATACTCTTTGCTCATTATAAAAGTTAACCAAAGCCAACTGTGTTGTTGACCAAAACTATAAGCTATTGCAGCTGTTAATGAGTTGCATCAACTTTTCATTGACCCCCCTATTGGTCTGTAGTTTTGAGTTTGAATATACAAATTGCGAATATATTGGCTATTCAAGAATGTCGCAAATATGTTGGCGGATATTCGCAACCTCGAACATACAAGATGTTATATACCGGCAAGAGTTACGGGCATGCATTGCGATAATTGTGATCACATTGCGATAATAACTATAGCATGTGACCGTTAAGTAAGAAGATCATTGCTATTGATGGCCAAACATCAGCTGTGGCTGTTCGCGAACAGGCGAATCGAACTTCGGCAAATACCCGCTGCGAACATGCGAACGGCGAACCTCCATTGACTTAAATTTAGGGCAAACTTCCCAAACCATTAGGTCACATTTGTAGCCACAATACCAATTAAAAAAAAGTCAAAAGTGTGCGACCACCTGGACAGTGTTATGCCAAATGGGGATCAATGACTAAACTTCTTCCCCAAAATACAGATTTTTAAAATGCTGTTTTCTTCAGGTCTAATGGCCAGAAATCACATCTAGATTACAGATTTTGCCTAAAGTTACCTGACAGTACCTTCTGCAGCGCATCACATTTTGTCAGATCTCTCTGCAATTCATAATACAGCATACCCCACCCCCAGAGAAGGACCTTTGTGGCTCATTTATGATGAACTACATGTAACAGAATACCTTAGCTGCAGCAGATCCCTGAATAATAGCAAAGTAGCTCAGCCATTCCTCAATCAGCAGCAGCTCTCTCTATCTATATAGTACTGGCTGCTGGGGGGCTTCTTTTATGGGGGGGGGGGGGGGCGTCCTTCAGGAACAAAATTAAGTGTTATTGGCTGTACTGTCCCACCTGACTATAGGATGTGGGGTCGCACTTTGTCTCCATGTTAAGGTGTAAGGGGCGGGTCGAACACCCATAATGTTCGCCAGTATTGCGAACTGCGAACATGCTATGTTCACTGCGAACTGTCCGCCAGGCGAACTTTTCGTCCATCACTAATCATTGCAATGTGATCGCAATGGATTCAAAAATCGAATCGAATATCAATAGAATTATTTGTGACTTTGAATATTATCTATGCGGCTCATCACTATTGGACTGCCCATTTAGTTTCTTTTTTTTTAGGTGGTATAGGAAATCAAAACAGATTTACAACTCAGTATCATCGATGACGACTGTGAGGACCACAGTTCTTTGAAAAAACCATCCTAATTTATTCTACAGCATATAAACTTACATAAATATAGAGATTGTAAAGTAGTGTTGCATACTGAACTAGAAACTGAATGAATTTAAAGAGAAAAAATGGTTTTCTTACGATATGTAATGTGTCTGATACAAAATGCTGTGCAGCGTGGTATCTCCGTGATAAATTAACACCATGTATATGGATGCTTTTGTTAAACCAGAATGAATAGAGTAGAGAAGAGTATTTGCTTGAGTCTGAATTTTCTCTAACAAAAATGATGGCTGCCCTGTACACTGCCATCATTTTCTATAATCTGCAGCATACTTGCTGAGAAAAATGGGAACAAGATTATGATTCTTTTACTCCAACCCACTTTGTTCCTGACATTGCTTTTTTGGAACGGATGAGGTTTGATAATCTCCCAATGTTTATAGTTATTGTGCACTTCTACATACGTGCATGTTTGTTTTCATATGGTGACACCTAGTGGACATTGATAATTAATGTGCAGCCCCAGTGCTATTTTGTTGGTGGTTTCATAGATAAACTACACTAGCCTTTCAATAATTCACTACCTTGTAAAACCATATGCAATATGTCCTTTAGTTTACTAAGGAAAACACTTTATTTGACCATTTGGGGTTTTCTTTTAAATGGGCATTTTGTGAGGATAAGCCAAGTTGGAGGTGACCCTAAAAAAACAAACAATAAAAACTTTTATTATAAGCTGCAAAAAGAAATATCTTTTTAAAAATGTGTTTTGTCTGGATATGTGTGTTCATATTCACAATTCATATTGTCATTGAAGTTCATATTGTCATCAAGTTCACAATTTCATATTTAAATGTCCTATATATAAAATGTTCTGGAATTTTAGAGAGGCTTCTCTTTACTTTCTTAAACTAGTGACAGTGGCCTTGGATGAGAAGTCAGTTATGGTTGGTCCACAATTTTTATTTTTTCAAAAAAACACAGAGACCTATTCAGAGGGTGTTAACCACTCCATTGAAATGGCTCAAAATGAGGTGGCTAGCTTCCTGGGACCATCAGGTGCAGCACCATAACACAAGCTTAGATACTAGCTACCTTTCGCCTTCAGTGAATCTTGTCCCTCAGTATTTTGGGATCCTGAATTGTACGAATGGTATTGTGTGTTCCCTAACCCCTCCTTCCCTTATATTTCCCCCTCCCCGATTCCCTGGTGTGCTGTTACATGAAGTTCGTAAGATTAAAACCTGACCCCCAATTTTTACCCCCTTCTTGTTTTTTGTTTGCCAATACAAATACTATGTTGAAGAGTGTACACTTTATACACGTTATTTAAATGTGATTGTTTTATTGTTTGACGAATATCAGCTATTCGAGAATTCGTGAATATGGTGGTGGATATTCGCAATTTCAAATCTTATGCACTAGCAAGCTTATGGCCATGCATCGCAATAATATAATCGCAACAAATACCACCATTCATTTTGAAGATAAATCACAATGCAAATATATTATTTAATTGGCCATACACGTAAATTTTATATTTACAAATATCGAATTGATTATTACAAAAATTATTCGTGAATTATCATTCTTTACAACTGTACTTGAATTTGTTAGCTATCTTGATTGGGGAAAAAGAAAAAAAAATAGATAACACAAGCTTAGCTGATTAAAACACAATTTACATTCTACAGTTAAAGTTAACCATCACAAAAATACAATTGGTAAATGACAATTCACAAAGAAGTAAAACACCAAACAGTTAAGATATCCTGGATCAATCCAGAATTAACCTGGGTCCAAACTTGGTCCTGGCCTTTATACTCATGTGTACTATTTGTACTATATGCTAGCCAAAACCTAATGTTTTTACTATTATATATAGCTACTATTATATATATATATATATATATATCTTTATATAAATCATGTTTGAGACTTGTTTCAATCTCTTTAGCAACCTTTCAATTAGTCAGAATTTTATAAATAGTTATCTGTATTTATTGTAGCTCTCATACCACAACATATGACAAAATATGACAAAAACAAAAACATTTTAATGAATTCATGCTCATTCATCAAGTCACCTTGATGGTTCATGTCTGTAAAGTTGTGTTGTGCTAAAACAATAATCAGTTTTGATAACCCAGGGTTGTGCAATGATATATATAAAACAACAACAATGACAGAAAACACCTTTGCGTTTTGTTTTGCATTTGTAACTGGAATAAAGTTCCTGGACCAACATCCTACAAATTGTGTTTCTGCATTCTTGGGTTAAGAGAGAGCAAGGGATGATATGCAGAGCTGGTCTCAGGACAGAGTTCCATTTGAAGTCTATGTAACTGTTGCCAGAGTTAACAACTAATTCGTTTATAGTGGCAATTGTTTACCAATATGTCAAAACAAGTGGAATCTGGCTGCTATTGTTTTCTGGATCTTTAAATATTTACATGTTCTTTGGTGTTTTCAGGGCAACTTTCCAGAATTGCATTGCATGGTAGAGAGAAACTATTTAACATAGATTCCATGTTTGTTTGTTTTATCAAAAATAGATTCCATGTTTGTTTGTTTTATGCTCCAGTGTTTATAAAAACACTGGAGCAAAAACTTAGGTGTGCAAAGTTGGATGTGAACAGACTGAACAGTATTCCTTGGACAGTGGAAATATCAACACCAACTGTCAAGCACAATGGTTTTGGGGGGAGGGGGGGCACTAGCTATTCAATTCCTGCACTCTTACTTCCTAGCTCAATCAGTATGATCCTTATATTTGGGTGTCAGACGAAAATCTTACTAAACTTTCCATATAGGAACACCCAATGTAATGGCCTTCCAGATATCTGTGAAAGCAATGTTTTCCTCTGGAGCTCAATTGATTTATTTTCACCTTAGGTTTGCTTTCATTCAGGAAGGTGTTTGCTATGTGCTGGAAAAGACAGACCCTTCAACCCTTGTTTTTTGGGAAGAACATTTTAAATTTAAACCTTCCTCTATACCAAACCAGATAGCAAAAGAGCTGCTACCATTGCGGAGTGTCATTTCTAAGATTTGCAGGTGGAAGTGACACTTTGCCCTGACACTTCTGCGCTCCAAAAAAATTACGTATACAAGACGTCACTTTGTGTACGTTTTAGGGTTAATATAAGGGAAAACCTATGAAAAAGCTATGCTCCAATTATATTTAGTAACATTTTTTCAAATATTAAACAATGTTGGGGCTGCAGACCAGTTAAATGGTTTCGCGAACAAAGCTTTACACAATACATCAAAAATTGCAGGCTACATTAACATGTCAAGGTAGAGGCAAGTATGGAGTGTAAAGTTTTCACAGCACAAAAATATTTGGGTAGAAACTTTGTGATCATCTAGCATAAATTATTTAAATACAAAGCTAGTATATGAAACAAACATGGGAAACCTAAGGCCTGATTGGCACCTATGTGTCTTATGCACATTAAAATGCATTTTCATGTAAAGCAGCCCATTGAATACATTTTGTACTTTCTGGATATAGCATAATGTGCATTTCTCAATGTGCATTAAAAATGGACAGATTTGAATAGGGGCCGCCTCAGGTTTTATTTCTATACAAGGCTGGTAAATCCCAAGGTACTGAGGATTGGGCGGTTTTCTAAAGATAACAAACTCTTTTAGCACCCCTTGTTTAGATGCACCTTTATTTATTTTTAGCTGATATAAATTAGAAATTTAACTATTGTTAGAGCAGTGCAATCTCTCAGAGATATTTCAGAGCTATAGTTACCATATACTTAAATAATGAACTATCATATGGGTTATAACTATTCCAGTCTCAGACCAGTATTCTAGCCAAAAATAAGAAATATTAAATAACAAGGAAAAGCTCAATCAAAGATGGAATAACAAAATCCAATTTTGTCGCAATGTATAAATATGTTCTAAATATCTTTTTTTAGCTCCTGAGACCTTGTTGATGTGAACCTGTCCTGGCTTTTGGCTTTACCAGTGGTCCCCAAACTTTCCCTGCAGGATCCCAATTTACTAGATAGAAACATCAAGCCTTCATCCCATCTTGCATAGCAGGTACAGGGAACATGTTGTACCTTTCATAGTGTCCGCATGTTTGCATTTTGCAGTAATGCCCTCAGTTGCCCTGCAGCATGCACTTTTAGTGCCGCAGTGCAAGGGTCTTGCATACAGTTGTAATCATGTGTCGAAACATGGGGTATTATTACCGGTAAAAACGTAAAAGTAACACACCACAGCTATTGTGAAATGGCCCTCAAACTTTATTTGAAATACAACTCCCTTTTTCTACACAGTAATAATGCAAAGACATGCATCATTCACATAGAGACACATGACACACGCAGACACCCACACAGAGACACATACAGATGCACACATTAAATACACTATAATTACTGTCTGCAGCTAGTTCTCCTATGGTCAGCTTCCTGCTTGTCCCTCCTTCTGGCCTCTGATTGGCTGACAGTTTTGGGGGCATTGTGTGTTATCAACAGAGAGAAAAGAGAACTGACAGCATGGGGAGCCAATAGACAGCTGAGTTCTGCAGATCTCTCCCACCTTTCTCTGGCTGCCTGCACGATTCTCACACAGAGGGCTCCAAGTGCCACTTTGGCTGTCCCCTATATGGGCCCCCTGGAATACCTCCTTGGCACTTGTGTGCCCACGAGTTTGGGAAGCAGTGGAGGGCTTAGCATAAAATGCTATATTTTTCTTCCTTTTAGTAGAGATGGTTGTAAAATGTCTTGGTACACATGTAGTCTTGGTATACATTTTAAAATGTAGTAAAACCTACATGTGCTAGAGTAACACATTTTTATCTTGTAATGTTCCCACCACCTTTCTCTACATTTACAGCAACGTGTCTATCTTTAGCATGGAAAAACTAACTGGCTCATTTGACTGTTTAATCCCCTTTTGCTCCAACTATACTGTATAGGGACAGCAACAGGATGCTGTACTGTTAACATTTAAATAAACATAAGACTTAATAACTGTGTGTCTTGTATATCTGCTTACAGCATATATGTATGCATAGACGTATGCCTTGCCAATCATTTTCTTACTATAAATGTTTCAACTACATAACTATGTATATAAGTCACTCATTGTTAGGTCTTAACAAACCACATATTTCAGTCCAACTCCATCTGACAGGTATTCTGCATTTATCTGTTAGCATATCTGAAAATGCCTGCTTCTCTTGGGTAGCAATTAAATGTATTAGGTATAAAAATAGACCAAAATATACTAGTAATTGAAGCAGCTGTACTTTACAGAGATTTAGTGAGTTACTTATCATGAAGAAAAGAGTGTTCCATTAAATCATTGACAAATGACAAATCAGCGATTCCTGCCATAGCACTTCTTTTCTTAATGAGTTATTTGTAACCTTAAGGAGAGCTAAGTATTCATTGTTCTATTCAGTGGCACTTTATAATTAATTAGTTCTCAATTACTTACCACAACAATAACACTGTAGGGCAATTAAAGTTTTCCATTTCAGGTGAAATAACATATATTATTCATTGCATTACCATAATTAAAGAGTGAATGATATAGAGTATTTGAAAAACCCTAAAGAAACAATGTTATGTATATATATATATATATATATATATATATATATATATATATATATATATAAATATTGTGGAGGATGCCCAGGATGGATCCTGGATGGCAGATGTGTTACCCCATACTATGGGCTTTGATTCCAAGTATACTCAGGGGTTGGTAGGGTAACCATGGATTGCCATCTGTTTAGGTTGTTTAGGGTCCTGAACTCTGGAGTGGGAGGTAAATAACAGGGTGGGCCTTCCCAATCCACCCGGGATACACTCCAGGATCTCCAACTCTCTCTTAAGAAACCTGCTCCTGTGGAAAGCCTAGGAGGGCTGGCAGGACCTTTGACCATACTAGCAGACTTTGTATCATTGGTGAGCCTTAACATCTAAAAACCAGTGGATGTATGTTCGATGTACTGCAAGTTTTGATTTATGTTCCAATTTTGGCATTGCACTGCAGTGCTGGTGATACCTTTCCCCTGAACTTAATAATAACAATATATAAATATATATATTCCAAGGCAGGCCCTAACCTTTCAAGATAGAAAAGATAGCTGCTAAAAAACTGAACTTACTGATAGTTTTTCTTTATGTTTTATGATTGATTGTTAAAGGCAATAAGGGCTTCATTAATACAGCAGCATATTAAAGAGAGAGTGAACTGTGTACATGTGAACCTCATCCTTACATACTGATAAGTAAACTAATGTATATTATTTCCCTTAAAATGTACCTTAACCAATGGTGCCATTGCTGTACACATTCTAATGAACTTAGTTGCCTGGATCTAAAGCTAAACGTTTCTGACTTTAGTTTCAGATATACACTTGAAAATTTCATCATGTTCATGCAGGTCAAGATGTTCCACAATCAGCTGAATACTTAAGCTGAATACTCATCAAAAAACCAGTTGGGTTGGCAAAGTAAGTTTACCTCCCCATGTAGGCATGGTTGCTGTTCTGCAATCATCCTGCTCTATTGATTAGTTACAAATAGAGATGGTAGATTTTTTCGGAATTCAACCTTGCTGGAGATGTAGAGAAGGATACATGGTATACTAAAAAAAGAAAGTATTGCTCAAACACATAGAGTTTTTGAATAAATTAAGTCAAGTTAATTTTTGAAAGTCAAAATTTTGACTTTGAGGTTAAACTTAGTTTATGAAAAAACTCCATGTGCTAAAGCAAAAAATTTTTTCCTCAAATGTTCCCACAACCCTTAACTACATCTACCCTTAACTACATCTACATTGACCATCTCTAGTTGCAAATTGAATATGACCCAATTAATATAACATGGTTATGGTCACAGTCCCCAAACAGTGGACAGAAGTAAGTGACCCTTTCCCATGTGAATGAAGCCTTTGTGATTTCCATTGGTAACACAGAACCATCTATTTATCTCCTTAGTGGCCATTGTATCAAAGCAGTAATGTAAAAAGCTTAAGATATGCTAAATTTTTAGGTGAGTAGGTAATATGTGACTAATAAAAGAGAAATAGTTAAAAATAAGTGCTATGTAAAATCACAGGTTAAATGTGATAGTTAAAAGAATGAACAATAATCATTCACTTTTTCTTGCAGTAAATGTTTCATAACCAAATTTACTGTTAAACAGTTGAAAGATATGTCATGTTTATATGTACCGTATGTGAAACCTACAATTTGCATGAAGTGTTGCACAAATGGTTACTACAGAGATTCTAAATACAGTAATTTATTTGTTAAGGTCATGTACTTCGATTTACTGTATATATAACTGACATGATGTGCGTAGAAAATGGGAGCAGTTTCTATTTTTGTTGAACTTTCCTTAATACCTCAAGGCAATTTCAATGATTCAATATTTCAACTGTTGCTAAGTAGTTGTCACTATCTAGTTCTCACGTAGCAACTGTTATAAAAGGCTGACTATCTGTTAACATTGCAATGTCAGGGGGGAAACTAGCCATTTACTAAGCACCTTTTCCAGTTTATCTTGTTTCTATACTTTTTAGGATAGGCCTACTAATAACAGCAAATAATTGTGTTAGAAATCTAGACAGTTTTGCCCTAATAATGAAATTACCATGGAAAGTAATGCTTTACTGTATGTACAACTTAGATCTTGATATCTTGTAAGATGTGGATACCATTGATTGACAGTATATTTAAACCATTATCAATTGTTTTCTTTAGTGGAATATTGTTTTTCAGTTATGATCCAAAAAAGGAAAACTGCCGTTTTGGGATTTTTTGTTCGTTTTATTCAAATGTTAAAACTATGGTATGTTCATTCAAAAAAACATCACATTAGAAAAAATATGCATCAACATGTTTCATGACCTATTCTTGTCACTTCTTCAGGATGATAATAAATATAGATTCTCCATATTGCTTGCAGTTAGAGAAGGGACTTAGGTGAATGCTATAAGGAGTAACCATTCTCGGGCACCCAGTAGAATAGATAGAGCACGGCCACTGAGGGACCAGAAGCGCTGAGTAGGGACAGTGTACTCAGAAAATAGTGTATAAGCTTCAAGTCGCCAAGAGGTTTTTGGCAATAAATTAGGCGCCCACCCATGAGCCTCCATTATTGCCGACAACCCAAAGTGTAAGTATCCACCAACAATTGATTTACAACATATACCTCTTTGTACATGAACCTGCTCCTAACAAGACCTTTTTTGTCTGTCTTTTGTTCTATCCTTCTTCTTCTGAGCCTCTGTTGCCAAGGTAAAAATCCCGTACCAAAGAGTTCTAAAGGACAGACCAGAAGGAATAGGACCATTACCTTCTTTTCTTTGAATGACTTCAATTCTGCTATCAGGTTCAAGTAAGAAAATAATATGTGATGTGAAGTCTCTATATGTGCTAAATAAAAATGAATAACAATGAACTTGGTTCAGCACAACAATCATGCACATGTTTTAAACCACACATAGAACTAATGTAACCCATAAAATAATCATCTGTATTTTGCACAATTCTTATTACCAGTGAGTCCATCTCTATGAATAGCCCATAGAATATCTAATTAATATGTTTATTGCTGTTAAAAAATAACAAAATACTCTACAACTGTGTACCACGGAGAAACAAAAGAGTGCATATGCTTACAACAAAGTAACAGATTAACTGAAATGAACTTTGGATCTATAATTACGTTTTTCTTCTATGCGTGTTTGGAGAATTAAGCTGTAGCTTGGGCCACAGTGTGCAGTCCACATTCTTCGGATTAGGCAAAACAATGACTGTAGCATAATACTGGCATATAAAATTGCTAATTAGAAATTGGCACAGTGAAATCAAGATGTTTTTTTGAAAAAGAAGGTTGTATGTGCTTTATTAAACAAATGTTAAAGTTGTGGTAAAACCAAAAGTATAGGACTCTCCACTTAAAAACAGTAGTTATTAAAAACATGCATGATTTCTATTCTACTAGTTTACACTTTTTTTTCTTTTAGTTCAATATTTTTCTTTTGCAGTTTATATAGCTAAAAAGCCTTTTATTTCACTGTTGGAGAACAAGCTGTGAGAGCAAGGAGTCACAGCAGAGATCTTGGCTGCTCTCCTCCTCTCCAAAGTGGTGGCTCGTTCCCCCTCCCCAGTTAGCAGCTCTTTAGCTGGAAAGTGTTGTTCTTGCCCCACCTAAGGGTGTGACACCATTGATGTGGATGTTTCTTTCTATGAACTTAGATAAGGATTAGGACTTTTCATTTATTTGAGTTGTTAAAACATATTTAGTTTTCAGAAACTTCTTCCGTACTTGATGCTTCGATAAGAAAAGACTGCAAGTGTGCAAAAAATGGGAACATAATTTTCTTTTTTTCAAATTACTCTTAAAACAGTTCACTAGCGTTCTTTTAACGATTGTTAACTTTACAAGATGTTTCCTACAATAAATAAAGGAAAATCAGGTTTTACAATGTTTTAGTTTTATAGTCTCAGTATTATTTAGTCATTTGCCCTTCAGGCACAATATGTTAACATCTTGCAGTTTTTTCATCACTGCAGACATCTTTACCTGTCATTTTATGTTTATTAGTATTCTTATAAAAAATGGAAAGTGCTGACTGTTCTTTAATTCACTGGGAAAATAGAAAGCTTGCAAGGAAGATAAAATAAATGGCTTCTCTACAGATCAGATAGTGGAAAGGAAGAATAAAACAAAATAGAATAACATAAAGACTTTATGGGATTCTTTCAATGCTACAAACATATATATTTGCTTACAAGGATCAAAGAAAGAACAAAAAGGAAGGAAGAGGAGGGGAAGAGACAAACAAAGGGAATGATACCTACCATATGAGACTGATAGCAGGACAAACGCGATTAGCTGTTTTTTTCTAGTTCCTTAACCTCCCTGGCGGTTCACTGAGGTGCAGATTTCTGTACCAAAAGTGATACATCACCATGCGCATTCGGGTAATCGCTTGGTGATCATTGCAAAATGAACGCCCACCTGGAGCAAGTACTGGCGCAGTCTGATCGTAAATCAACTGCGCCCGTGCCGGAATCAGGAAACCGCTGGCTCTCTGTGTGCCTGCAGCATTTCTACAAAGCTGCAGCTGTCAGCCTCCGGTTAGCCCTGGGGGGAGTGCGGCGCGTCGGTGGTCCCCAGTATGGTTGTTGTGTGGTCCCCGGGCGGCGTGGCTCTCCCCAGGTGACACTTACCTGGGGAGTGGGGGTATACCCCTGCCATGGGGTACCCCGGTCCAGAGATGGCTCTGCACGCGCCAGCGTGCAGCGATGGCCGCCGCCGGTCTGCCGCATCTTTGTCTGCGCATGGCGGGCCTGCGTTACTACGCGGGCTGCGCGCACGAGGGTGCACAATTTAAAGAGATATACAACCCCCTCTCTGCAGTCATTTCCTGTAAGGGGGGGGTGTTAATCAATACCAGTATAAAAGATCTGAGTCAGTCAATGGAGAGTGCTGTTGATTGCAGTTCATTTGTGTTTTAAGTCTTTTATGCGATCCCATTCCCCTCTCTTGATCGACCTCCGTG
>CM070032.1:150509119-150526857 GCA_036250615.1 Ptychadena robeensis
TCGCAAAATCGGCCACAGAATAAAGCGCTATGGCCGGCTTTAGAGGTACAGAAAAAAAAGAAGTTTACACTTGTTTTCTTTTGATTTGGATTGGATAATACATTTATCCAATCCAATGAAAAAAAAAAAAAAATGAAAAAAAAAATCTAAGAAAAAAAAACGTTTCTGTACCTTTAAATCTCCAGCCGCCGGATGACGTCATCGGCAGACGAGAGCTGTTCACGGAGATAGCCGGAGACCTCGGCTATTTCCGGAACGGCTCGTGTGCAGCCGAAGATGCTCCCACTAGTGATGGCCGAACTGTCCGCTAGGCTGTTGTTGGATGTTCGCCCATCTTCTCGCCGGCGAGCAGTGCGGGTGTTCGACCCGCTCCGTTCGCCAGCGAGAAGATGATCTCTATTCTTCCTCCGGCAGGATCACAACCTGTGTGATCGTGCCGGAGGAAGAATCTTTTCACTAGAAGACCGGGCATAAAGCCGGTCTCCTAGTGAAAAACCGGGTCGGAGCAGGAAGTGACGTCAGTGACGTCACATCCGGCTCACGGAACCAGGAACTATGCATTCCAGTATGCGTTCCAGGGACCGGATGTGACGTCACTGACGTCACATCCGGTTTTTCCGATTTAAATTCCCCGCCTAGAAGCGGGGAATTTGAATCTGTCTGGGAACAGGTGGGCGGCGGACTTCTTTAGAAGTCCGACCCGCCCGTTCGCGGACAGTCCTGGCCGATGTTCGGCCATCACTAGCTCCCACTATCAGAAACGCTCAGCGCGAGCGTTTCTGATAGCGGGGACCACTTTGAGCTGGATTATAGAAAGACATTTCTATAATCCAGCTCAAAAGTAAAAAAAAAAAGATTTTAAAAAAGACCGGCGACCGGGTCCCGCCTTCGTGACGTCACACGTCACTCCGGGACCCGGAAGAAGCCGGCGATGGACTTAGAAGATTGGGGCGACGGAGCAGGTGAGCTCCCACAATGTGCCCGAACCCAGTTCGGGCGTATCGATAGGTGCAGTGTGCCTTTGCCCGAACTGGGTTCGGGCATATCGCTAGGGAGGTTAAGACTCCACTTCCTGTCTGAGCTTGCAGCTTAGTTCAAATAAAGGAAGATATGTGAAGGTCCTTGACCTTCAAACCTTCAGACCAATCAGACATTGGCATCATGGTTCTGTTAGCTTTTGTGTTGTTTGATCCTTATCTTTTTTATATTTTCTACATTTAGAATACACCTTTCTCTGTTGGATTTCCTTTAGATCTCTTTTTGTTTTACCAAAACCATGTAATATGAGGGACTTTCTAAACAATGAAGTCTACCTGTGTTCATGGCAGAGGACCCTATACTACATAGTTGTTGGTAGATTTCTGACAGAGAGATCTAAAGGTGTATGGCCAGCTTAAGTGGGGAATGTTGTTCATTATGTGTGAGGACAGGGAATTGAGCTGGGGTCTATATTGCTATGTAGGGTTCTATAAAGTGGAGGGGAGAAATTGCTGAATCCCTATTTGGCATATTTTAAGTTTGGTTAATAAACTTATAGTGGTTATTTTTCTGCTACTGTAAAATGCATAAATGGGTTGTCCCATGATTAATCTGATTACCTTCTATGCATATTAACCCAACTGTTAAGCATTACCATGTTCCTGCTGGTTCCCTCCCTGATACATTTTTAATGACTTCTATAATATAAATATTTTATCTTAACATTAATTGGATCAAATAATGTTTTTGTCACGTCCCCTTTCTATAAAAATATGTTATCAGCTGTTCAGACATACCCTATTGTAGACCTTACTGTCACTTAAAACTCTAATCATTGTAGTATTAATTGCTTAGGGTCATCATGATCTTCAAAAAGACAAATTAGAAGATCCTTGAAAAAAATTCTATATAACAGTGCAGACTACATATAATCATTGCCCAAAATATTGGCATCCTTGCATTTATATTAGAAAACTTACTACATATCCCAGATAATTGTTGAAAAACAAATATTTTGGTATCATGATGTTTATTTCTTTTGCTGGGACTGCAACCCCAAAAAGCAAAGAAAAAACCCCAACATCTTTCATAATAATAAAAAGCTGGGAGAAATAAGAAAAGTCCCAATTGGGAACCCAACACTGAGCATGGGGAAAAAAGGAAGAGAAAAGCATTGCCTAAGGATTTGAGGAACCAAAATTAGAAAAAGGCATGGACAATCCCAAGCCTACAAGTTCATCTCCAGAGATCTCAATGCTTCTGTGTCCACTGGGCATAACATTGTAAAGAAGGGTATAGCCAATCTCTCTTGATATGGAGAAAGATTGATAACATGAACAAATAATTGTAAACTTTTTATTAAACAGTGAATTGAACGTTTGATAAAGAATTATATTTATAAAGCGTTATAAAGCATACATTTAACCTCAGGGATGTAATTCATGTAATTTTTGTGTTTTTGTTATATTTGTATATGTAGTAATAATGGCTAGTGTGTCTGGCAGGCAATGTGTTAATATTGCTAGTATCATTAATTGGTGGTTGTATATAGGTGGTCATGTCTTAAATTCCTCCTTATGCCTATGACTATGCCTCCCAATGTGTAGGGAGAAATGCGTCATGACCCATGTTTTGTGAAATAAAGACTTTTGGATTTTAACTTACTGGACATCCGTGTGTGGATTCCATTCCATGAGTGTTGTTTGCAACTTCTAGACAAATTAAAGCTAACTTGCAGGCACAGGCTACAGCAGCATAGACTCAGACCATTAGGGGCCATCTGAATAAAAAGATACCTTGGCAGGAGACCCAAACTGACCCCATAGAAATATTAAAAAGCTGTATTGGAGTTTGCTTAAACCTTCATGTGGAAGCCACAATCCTTCTGGAAAAATGTCCCCTGATGAGACAAAGATTTTGCTTTTTCTAAACATTTGACAGTTTACCAAAAAAGAATAAGAAATTTTAAAAAGGAAAAACACACATCCTACATGCCTTTGCTACTTCAGACACTTGTAACCTTCTAATTCTAGGTAGCTTAGTCGAAAATCCCAAAAGAGAGATGTAAAAGACTATTTGCTACAGCAATTAACTTTAATTAAAATTAAATCAGATTTTTTTTCATAGGGCCTGCTAACGGGTACAAGCTTGAGAAGGTTAATAACTTTGTCCAGACTATTTTTGATACTTTGAATGGAATGTCTCATATTTGCATATGCATATATGCTTTTTAATGTACTTCTAGGGCTGTAAGGGTATGTTAATACAAAGCCATTACCTTTGTCAACGTTAAATACAGTACTAATATTGTTAACCTACAATATACATATACTATAGTACGTTTGCTTACTCAGTTCTATGTGTACACTACTGGGCTAAGTTACTGTGGTTTTCCTACATAAGTTTAAACTTGTGGCAAGATTGTGTTTGCAGTGAACTTTGGTCTTTTTTTATTAGAATCTAAGGGGAACTGTAGAGCATTTCCCCTTTTTGTTCTGCTTCCCACTTGGTTAAATGCAAAGCCTCTGAACTTGGTATCATCACAAAAATACCAGCTAGGTTGAGGGGATGAAAGAACATTTAATCATTAAAAGGATGGTGTTTCAGGATGGTGTCACTCAAAATGTATATAGTGTGTATAGAATAATGAAGAAGCACCAGCAAAGCTGAAGAAGAAAATAGAGCAGGTCTTCTGTTTAATTTCTACAAAAATAAGAGATAAAACCTTATGGGTTGCTTTACAGTACATTAATGGCAGCATGCCACAATGCAGTTACATTTACATGCAGTTACAATGCAGTTACATTTGTGACTATACTTAAAGGAAATACACAATATAATTGGGCCTTATTTACTTTTAATTTGGACTATGAGCTAATATGTTTATTTTTTGTATGCAACAATAAATAGTACATATGAATATTTAATATTTACTGTATACAACCAAAATATGAAAAGACAATGTCGCTTGACTTCTAGTTATCTGTAATTGCTCTTTCTCCTATGTTATAAAAGAATGTGAAAAGTAAAACACATAACCCTATCCCTCCCTTCAGTTTAAATTGTACTGTATAGTGTATTCAACTAGTGTAGACAACTACTTCATTTAAAAGCTCTATGTGTACATAACAAGAACACCTTTTGGTAAATTCAATATTTACTTCAATGTAATATAATTTATAATCTGCTAATAATGTTCCAGGTGAGCACTAAAACTGCGCTACTGGAGGCATTTTTAGTTTATTTAGAAAGCAACCCTGTTTACCGACGAATACCACTGCAGCCTAAAGCTGACAATTATAGTGCCGGTATAAAATAAAGAATTCTTTTTTTACAATGCCAGTATGAAGTGTGCAATTTTTTATTTTTAAAACCAAAAAACATGAAATAAATAAATATGCATCATATTGTTTGACTTTTTTATTCAGTAACATTTTGCTGGCAGGGAGTGTTTTTTTTGCTGAAAAGGTTTTGAATTGCATGTTGTTTGCAACCTGAAAATTTTACACAACATATCTACATACTCATTACTAGAGTACAAAAAGTTTCAACCTGAGCTTAATTTGTGCAAAAACTACTTGTGCTAGAACAATACTCTTTTTGTAATGTTCTAACTACCATTCTCTAGATGGGGACAAAAATGTGAAAACACATTATACATATACGTATAAACATATATGCTGGGGGTTTCTAAGGTGCTACTTCGATTGATTGACGAGACTACATGTCTCTTTTGTTAAAAAAAGTATATCTTTATTTTGTACATAAAAACATTCATTATACAGACCATATAGACATAAAATAACTTTATAGCATAAAACTGATAAATACTAAGAAAAAAATGACCAATTGATGAGGAGGGGGAAAAGGGACACCCTCTAGTACGATTCAGTCAACAACAATCGTGTACATCTCAGGGTAATTGTCGACGCACTTCGTCCACCTGGGACTTACTAAAGAACTACACACCCTGTGAAACATCAAGAAATGTACGTATAAATCAACTATACAACATATTTTTAAAATTTGGTTGGCTTGGCCATGGAATGACATTACCTGTATGCTCATGAGCCGATATTTCCACACAACTTCCGTATTGGTATGATCTCTTTTCTATTGAAGGTTTTTTCAGACCGTATGTGCAAATATCCTTGCATTTCTACAAATTGAAAAAAGGAGGGAGTCCTTGTAATGAACTATTGCACTCTCCATTTCCAATACAACATTTGCATTTTGGAAAATTTACTTGGTTTCTATGTTCTATCCAGAAAGGTGTTGACCCTAAAGGAGTAATAGTGTTTGGACTGTATGCTATGCCTAAAACATGCAGAAGCCCTAAAGAGAAACTTTTTGTGTGCACTATGATCGTTAAGATCCCTCTTTTGAGGCTCAACTCCCACACTTGAAAATACAGACAATTTGAAATGAATTGTGAAACTTTTGCCCTAACTTGTTCATTTTAAATATACTGAATCTATCATGTAGCACAGTGGTGGGCAACTGAGTTGATTTGGAGTGCCCCAAGTGCAGCCCTCGGCATCACTAAAGGGCCGCACATAACATTTTCTATCTATACTGACTTGTAAATGTATTTTTTAATTTAAAAAATTACAGCAGGCAGAGATAGAAGACATTATGTTTCATTTTTAAATACCAAATTCTGTTTTAAATTATACTTCAAGCATTAGGGACACTGTAGTATGGTAATACACATTGTCATGTGTATCATCAAAGCTTATGTGCTTCAAAGCCATTGATTGGGGGCACATAACCTGATTCGGCAGTCAGGTGAGTTCCTATGCCCTATGCATTAATGGCTAGGTTTTCAGGGGGCCTCAAGTGGAAGACTGTGGGGGGCCGCAAAAGAACACCCAAAGGGCCGCATGCGGCCCCTGGGCCTCAGGTTGGGCACCTGGGATGTAGCATCATTCCTGGCTACAAGGGACTAATAACTTAAAGGAGCCCATTCTGGATGGCCAATGAAAGCCTCCTTTAGCTAATCTCACTTCTCAGGATTTTGTTTTTGGGTGCTTAGAGGACCCTGCCATTGTCCACCACTGAAAGTGTCAACAGCCCTCAGGCAGAGATTTGGTAGCAAAATTTACATTTAGGAACTTTTGTCTTCTCTTTATTTTAAATATTTGTTGATTTTAGAAAAGCATTAACACAATGCACTTGATATGATAAGTACTCAAAGGCTGTTTAAGATTTAGAACTGCAATAATAGCATTGCGATCTTACTTGATTGGAAATGATGTCATCTGAGATTAGTTTATAATCACAAATAGCATAAAAATCAATAAACATAGCAGGTAACATTAACTTAATTTCTGCATGACATTATGTGATAAGATTTATTAGTCTACCTGCCACACTAAATCAAAATTTGCCTTAGTAAACACAGCAACTGGGACCACAAATTGCAAAAAGATAAACTTGATTTATCAGCTTAAAACAAAAACACTGTGCTGTGGCACATACTGTATATACTCTTCTATATGTAATTGATCCCATAGATTCTCTGATGTTATTTATGTTATTTTTTAGCATGTTTGTTTTATAAAGATTATTGCTTTTTGTTCACATATTATTTTGTTTTAAAATGTATGATGGGTATGCATGAGTTACAGAGTATTCTCTTCAAATACTTCTACTTTTCAAGCATTAAGAATCAATTGGCATTATAATAAGTACAGATTATTCAGAAGAGAAGTTGAATCACTGAGGCATAAAGACATATGCAAATGATAAATAAAAAAGAGAAGATTAAAGACACTTCTTTGAATATATATATTATGTTTGGGGGTGTAGAATAAAAACACAAATATTCCATTCTTGATTCTCCAGGGAATGAATTTTTGTGTAGCAAATGAAAAAACAAACCAGCAATGTTACCCAAAATGACTACAACAGCTGCTACTTACTGTATTGTGTGCACATTAAACGCATTGGAACTTTAGACATACAAGAGAGGGGTTCCAGGAAAAAATATTTTACTGGCTCAGTCCAGGCTATCATAGCAGCAGAGACACACAGCGGAGAAACACTCCCTGCTCTATGTCCCTCCCTGCTCTATGTCCCTCCCTGCTCTATGCCCCTCCCTTCTACTAAGAAGCGATATACACACTGTGTATATTGGATTTTAGAAGCAGGGAGAGGCACAGAGCAGGGAATGCTCAAAACAGAGACATACAGAGCAGAAGAGAAACACTCACTGCACCTACATCAGTACCCATTTACATGTATATTGGCACTGCTGACAGCACGAACAGAGTCTCTTCTCTGCATTCACTCTATAACACTAGCGATGGTCAAATTTGTTTTTAGAAAATTGGACTAGTTTTCTGAGTAATTTGCAAAGCCCCTGAACATCGACAAACTTGCTGGAGATGTAGAGAAGGCTTCAGTGTATACTGCAAAAAAAAGTATAGCTCTTACAAAAATAATTTTAAATTAAGGTTAAAGAACAAAAAATACATAAAAAAAAAGAAATAAAAATCTATTGTACAAGTTATAATGATAAATTTACAATTCAACCTAAAAACATGCATAATCTCTCCTTAATTATTGACTGCAATGCACATTAGTGCAAATAGTGTTTGCCAAATAGTTTGGAATAACATAATTTATCAGTTTATGCCAGCTAAGCCCAACTTGTATAAGGAAATGGTGACAACTGTGTGGTTATTACATATGCAGAATATTTCTTTCTTTGAGGTATAGTTAAATATGACATGTACAATGCATGATTTGAAACATTTATTAGAATGGTCTGATACCAAGATAACGTATTACAATACACTAGTATCCATTGTTTAGGTGAATAGATAGGATCATTGAGAAATAGGAGAGTAATTCAGAAAAGAATATTTCAATAACATGTTCCCTATTCATCATTGAGAAAGACAATTTGATGACTGCCTACTCATTCCCTTGTTCCTAATAGCTGTATTTCTTTTGTAACCTGAATTATTGCATTTTCAAGACATGCACAGAGAATATGTGTTCAATATTATCCTGCCATTTAAAGTCAAACTTCATACGGTCCTCAGTTAATCTGTCTGATAGAGAAAACACACCTCTCTACAGCACAGATGCCATTCATATACTTTTTAGTGTGACCCACTACTAAACTGTGCAAGGATTCTGTGAATGGTCAAGAAGAAGCGGGCGGCGTACAAACAGCAGGAACATAGTTAGTTAGGTTACACCTAATTAAATCTTGGAGGAGCCCGAAAAGTTCAGCATTGCCATTTTTAACCAGAAAAGAAAAACAGGGTCTTATGGTCCGAAAGTGCGACCGAATGGGGTCGTATCTTTGCTTCCCGCCAGCTCTCCCGGCACGGAGATTAGCCGGGGAGCTGGAGGAGCTGTCAGTTGAGAACTGTTTAAATGCCTATGCCAGCAGAGCTCTGCTCAGAGGAGAGGGAGAAGACTGCAGATTTTTGCACCCCCCTCCTCCTCCTGCAGATCAGTGTGGAGTCTGAGAGTGTACTGCTGCTAATGACACCTTCTGGCTGAATTGAATATTTCATTACTTGAATTAATTGCATTAACCCAATTGAAGTGAAAACTTAATAAATTTAATTTAATTTTGCTGTTATGTGTTAGTATGTTATGATTTAATGAAACAGGAAAAATGCATAGGTCAGATCAAAGATGGTCCTTATCTTTATATATGCCTATATTATTAAAGCAAGAGAACAAACCTGATAGCCAAGCAGCTTGTATTTAACAAATAAAATGTCTCCAATAGCAGGTTTTAGGTTTCTAAGGGCATGTCAGCCTTTTAACAGGATAATCTGGCATTACAGTAATGTTATTAATGCCTGACATATATGGATGCATAGTATAGAGGTTATCAACATCCTTGATTCATCTTACAAATTGTCCAATCAGCTAAGATGGACCATAGTTCAGCTGTTTTGTTTCAGTGTTTATAATGCACCATAGCAGTAAGTCAGATTCAAACTGTCACTTAACTGTTTCCAGTTCAGTAGATTTGTTCTACAAAATTGTAATATTATGGACTAGACAGCAGGCTATTATTATTAACTTTTATTTATTGAGCGTCAACATATTACACAGTGTCGTACATTAAATAAAGGTTTAAAAGCAACACAAGCTAATATACAGTAACAAACTGTGACACAGGAAGAGAAGACCCTCTGCAATTGAGCTTACAATCTAGAGAGACTTCTAACTGTCAATTAGCACCTAATTAAAATTTTTATTGTTTAAATCAATGTAATTTGTACAAAGTGACATAAAAATGTGAAACGTTTTTAAAGAAATTATGAAAACCCATTGACGCTTTACTAACCATGTGAAAAACTTTAGCAATAATGGATGGCTGTCCCATCCCATCACTAGCAGAAGAGATTAAGGAAACTGGTGTGGGATGGATTTGAGAACCAACAAGAGGTTCAGCTTTCCTTCAGCTGCCTCTAACTGAACAGGACCGGCAATGTGATCCATGTGCCCAGTGCACAGTAGAACAAGCTGCTCAGGTTGAGAGAAGACATTAAGATCCCAAACCTACTACTCTCAGCAATGCCCTCCAACTGGCTCTTCAACACGATCATAATCGAACAAATTCAAGAGTCATAACTGATCAGGTTGGAAAATATTTGGCAAATTATGTCATTATTGTGGTATTTTTTTTTTAAGTACACTTTTGCTGGCTGGTGTTATTTTTGAACTTTATTATTTCTGCAAATATTTCAAATACCATATTTTTGGGATCATAAGATGCACCTAAACATACCCCGTTTTTAAAGCAGGACATTTTCAGATCAATTCGGGAAAAAATCTCCATGCACTACCAAATTTCAGCCACAAGATGCCTCTAGTGAGCACTTCACGGCACATCACAACTTCTTTCTCCCACATCAGGGAAGAGGGGGGCAAAGGGGGAAGCTGTGTGCAGAACACAGACACAACCAGTGTGCGATACCACAGTGCCCAGCTTAGTCTGTGTTTGTGTGAAAGCTGCATTGTGCAACTTTCCCACAAAGGCAGAGATAGATAGGAGAGATGCCGTCTGTAAGCTTTTTCATCTCTCTCTCTCTCTCTCTGCTCTTTATTGGTCATTTCAGCAGGGCTCTGCTGATATAAAAAAAAGCAATACAGATTTAGTGATCCACCCTGGGTGGATTTCCCATCGGAAACTCCTACACCTCCCCAGCTAATCTACTTGCTGAAAGAGGGAAGACGCTGGCAGGGAACCAAGACACAACTACCCGCAACCATGGTCACACATTTGGACCATAAGTGTCAGGCATTTTTTTATGGTACCACTTTTTGAATCAGAACTAGATTTTTTCTATAGGGAGGTGGTGTCCAGGAAGGGAAAAAGCCAATTGGCTATTCTCTTCTACCTCACTATGTTGGGAGTTGTCAAAGTTTGCCTCCAGGTTACTCTATGAACATCGGAACTGATGCTCGCCACAAACTGTCCGCCGGGCGAATTGTTCGCCCATCACTAGTTGTTTAAAATGATGAATGAATAATTTTTGCTCATGGATCCCTCTGCAATGATGAATCTTTGTCTGTTGGATCTACATGGTTTTCCTCCCACTTACTTGTATAGGATTACACAGCTATTGAATGGAGGCCAACATTGCCGCACTCATATCAGCTACATGCTTACTTCTGCCATGACCTCTAGAATGTTTATCTGGTCATGAGTTTTAATTTGCATTGTTTACATTCATGCTCTGACATCAGTAGATGACAAAGCAACCATGCAAGGCAATGCACAACTGTGAATAAGCCTGTCCCATATGAACAACAAGAGAGATAATATAAGAGATCAGAGTGCATGGCTAAGGTTTTGTAAGGAAAATAGAAAAAACATTATGCTGATTTTTCAAGGGATTACAACTTATATGTGAAAGAGAATTTCGTACCTCAATGAAAGCAATCAAGGGAACACTATTTTGGGTAAATTTAAGGATTTAAACCTTTTGAAGTAGGAACGTTTTGAGGTAGGAAAAAGTTCATATTTGGTTTAACCTATAATCTTAGGGATGAAGGGACAAAGTTTATTTCAACAAACACAAATGCTTTTATTTTCTGTAACATATTGTATTGTATTGTATTGTATTGTATATGCTACGTATTAATGAATATTGATAGTAAGGTAACCAAATATAAACAGGTAGGCCTCTAAAAAGTTAAACTTTAATTTAGTCACAGTTTAAGCAAAGAATGAAATTCTAATCATTTAAATAATTTGAGTGTATGGAAAAGAAAAGGATTGTCGCAGGGAATGGGAGGCATTTGTTGATTTGGATGCATGCTTTGGGCCGTGCACACGTATGCAACCATATTATTTTATTTTTATATTTTTTTTCCCTCCACCTAAAAGATTTCAGTTTGTTTTTCATTTGGGTGGTACTGTTTTTAGGTCACATTAAAGGTGGAGAAAGTTCGGAAATTATTTATCTTTGTCTCATTTTTGTACAGCACAGGAACCTGACATTTTAAAAGGGGTGTTTAGACTTTATATATCCACTGTATAAGGCTATTCATTGCTATATACAAAATTAGCAATATAACAAAATAAAGTCAAAGGTGGTTTGCTTCTAGGACCAAGAAAAACTGAAATAACAGGGAAATAACATCCAAAACCCCATAGGATTGGTAGTTAAAACACAAATTTTACCATAAACAAAAATTCACAATAATTTAAGAAATCCATTCAAAACTCTATAATTCAGATGTAAGGTTATAACAACTGAAAAAGCAATTTCTGAAGTGTCATGAAAAAACAGTAAAATTCAATGTGTTAACTGATGAAAATTGAGAGAATAAAAAGTAAGTTTCAATCCCTTTGGAGAATTTTCTTGTTTTCTTTTTACTCAATGGGTCACAAAGTAAATAATTTGCAAATGCAGGAACAAAAAAGAAAAAAAAAGGCTTTTCCTACTCTCTCGTTATATAGATGATTTTGGATCTGGGTTTATTTAGTTTGTCTTTTGTTGTCTATTAGGTTACTATGTTTGAGTTTAGGTTTTGCTATGTTTTTAGATTTCATTTGAACAAATAATACTGATTACTTGGTCTAAAAAATCCATGAACATAAACAGCATACAAGTTAGAATGATTTCATGCAATACTAGCCCTGTAACACAAGAGGGCATTATTGAACAGCACATGTCTCACTTCCTCTTAGTTCTTCAGTTTTCTAGAATACTTAAAAAATTGAACTTTAGTTAGTTTCCTGGTGGAAAAGAGAATGGATATTCAATCTACATTTATTTTAAAATGTATGTAAACCATCAAAACATTAAATAAGAAGATTAATATGTGTTTGTAGATCTTTGTAAAAGTGTAGTCTTTTAAATTTTGTTTTGAAAATATAATACACTGTACAAACACATACAGCAAACAAGCCATATACATTTAAAATCTTCCCCATTGTGCAAATGTAAATGATAAATGTTATAGAAATGTATATGTAAAATAAATACCAATAATACATTCTATTACATATAGGTGTTTAGATATCTCAACTCTATTTATTGTCCACTGTTTTCAATTGAAGCAATCTTAACATGTCCCTAAAAAAAAATCAGTTTTTTAGACGAAGAAAAGTTTGAAATCCCCATCCTCTTTCAGACAAATATGCAAATATGCGTATACATGTGCGCGATGTAAGGCCATAGAATGTCAATGAATCAAATGATTTTGAATATTGAATATGCCTACAAACATTCGCGAAATGACGCAAACTCGAATTTAGCATTTTCCGTTTAACACTAGTAAGTTACACTCACACTCCTACACTGACATAGGTTCCAGTCACCTTCTCCCAGGAGAGGTTGAAGCTGCGTGCTGCCACCCAGTGGTGGGTTCTGGATAATGCAATTTTCTATCTCTCCTGTGTAATCTGTGGAATTGCATGAATCTCCCTATCAGGATCAGTTAAAGATTCTGTCCCTGGATTGGGCAGGTGTCCACATATAAATCTCCAAACTTGGTGCTGATCTGTGCCTTGACAGCGTTAGTTTGCCTGTACAGATCTAGATTGATTATTGTTTATCATTAGAACTTGCACCAAGCAGCATTGAAGTTCACAACCATTCATCATCCAAGTAGTTATATAGATAGAGTAGGCTGACTTTCTGCTGCAGAACATGGTAGACAATAGGAAATCATCAAACATAATCCTGAGTTACAACATATCTTCAGAATTTCATCTGAAAACATATCTGTGGCCTTCATGAATGTGGCAGGGTAAGTCCTACCCAACTCCTCCCTTTAGACTCTGTTTCATACTTTTGCCCCCTTAAGGTCCCCACACATGTAGCGAGTGGAGACAGACAGATGAGCTGTGGATAGCAACGTGATGATGTCAACACACTGCTCTCCATTGCTCACACTATCGGTGGGCACCCTTTGTGTGCCAGCCGTTAGTTTGAACGGGGACACCGTCGGCAAGAGAACGGACATGGCTGTAAATCTCTGGCTGCACGCACATCAGATGGCAGCAGAAACACCTGCGGCTTGTTACGTGTGTGGGGACCCCAAGTTCTACTTCTTCCCTCTTAACAGCTAGACTATCCCTCTTGTATTTCTGTTGCATGGCTGAAACCTCAAAGAGTCAATGTCCTCTGTCTTTTATTTCATCCTAAACCTCCTTAGGTCACAAACTTTGCATATTATATTTTTATATAATATTTTATTGATGAGAGGGCCCACATATCACACAGCACTGTACATTAAATAAAATATTTAAGGACAAACTAACAACACTGTTTCCAAAATAACCCTGACTTGGGTTAGGGTTAGGCTAGTTAGAGCTTTGTGTAATAATACCCTAGAAAAGAGGCAGCTCTCCTGATCTGGCCTGGTCACTAAAGGAGTAGTAATGTGTAATACATTATTAAAGTGCAGAATCCCCAGATAAAGTGATGCACTGACACAGCAGAACAATCTGTCCAGGTTGTGGGCAGATGTTAAGATTATTGAGGATAAGATTAAGATGAGGATAAGGACTGATGGCCTTATCCTCATCTCATAAGTTCTGCTCCCCACTGGCTTAATAGAGAGGAAACCCCTTACATCTTTGTTTCATCTGTATTAATGGCTGGGATTTACAGTATGGATATCAGGCCCTGTGCCTGAAATTATTTTTATTTTGTACTTATGTAATAAACTATCATGATAATGTGCTATTGACTTGCCACTAATTGTGCTACATCACAACCATCCCAAGCCCTTAAAGTCCCTTTGCCCCTTCCAGGGGTAATGTTATAGTCTGTGCCAGTGAGCCCTTGCTAACTTATTTTGGATGATTTAATGTATAATATTGGAAATAATAAGGATAATTTTTTATATCAACATAAATAAACTTACATTTCTTTTTTTAGAAATGTCTACTTATAGGAGTTCATAATCCAAGGTGAGATAACCACAACAAACAAAAGTAAAAATATATGTTTGTTGTTTTTTTGTAGAATTGTAGAATGTTCCTCAATGAGCAAAGACAAGGTCCATTACAGCATGTTCCCAGGGGCACAAGAGATCTCAAGTTCCCCTCTTTATATGGGAATAACCATTGTTAAATTTCTCATACAAGTTAACAAGCCTTCACAGAACACCTCATGTGGCATAGTAAAAAACCAACCCACACAAATCAGTTTTGGGTCACCAGAAATTCAAATCCACTGAGCTGAGAAGAACCTTTCCAGCAAATAGGGAAACAATTCAACAAAATTAGGGGAGTCATTGAAATTTGAAAGCATCTAGGCTGGGTCTTTGTTAGACTAGGAGAAAAGGAGAGATCAATAGCCTACCAGTGAATGTGAGAGACAGAACAAGAAACAGGATATGGCCATCCTATCTGTAGCTGGGGTAGATAGAAAAACTCTTAAGCAGGGAACAGACGGCTCGATATTGGAGCCGTCCGATGTTCCCTGCAGCAGCCTGATAACGTCATTGCTCTACTGTCATATATCGGTGGAGCTGGAGAGAGAGCTCTGCTCTCTTTCCAGCTCAGCCGATGCTTTGCTTTTACATTGGCCACATTTAACGTTCATGTCTGAAATGGCTGTTTTCGAGCAGTATTGATTGGTCCTGATTGAAGATAAATGGCCGTGAGCGTGCACGGCGCTTGAAGCCACCATCAATCTGGCCCATATCTACACGTCTGTACCCTGCTTAGGCTTCACTATGCGTTAAAACCCTGCGCTTGATGTACGTGAAACACTGGGTTGTTGACGCATCCACTGAAAGTCAACGGATGGGTCTACACATCCGTTGGTGTGATCCGTCAGCTTGCATTGCGTTAAAATCAACACAGGTCACTGTGTTGAAATTAACGCAACATAGGCCAATGCAAATTAATTGAGTCAATTGAAACGCATCCCTTAACGCATCCCTGATGGATGCCTAACTCATATCTAACACATAGGTAATAATTATTATTGGATCAGATAAAACAGCACATCCTTAACGCATAGTGGCGCCTAAGACTATGTTTCCATGGTTCTATTGGGTTCATTAATAACCCCTGCGCTTAAAGTATTCCTTGGCAGGGATGCCGACAGACCCGATCGAAATTAGCTGCCTGCAGCATCGGCTGTTCCCACGACGTTCTGCTGATACACTGGTTGGAGGTTAACGTATTGCACTACACTAAGCGCAGGGGGTGCCGACAGACCCAATAGCACCATAATATATCCTAAACATTTTCCTACTACACTTCGGCTTATAGTTATAAAAAGTTGGCAATATAAATCACATATCTCTGTTTTCAGAGGTCAGTATTTTTTAAATAAATAATGTTTTCATAGCAAAAAGCACATTTTCTGAAAAAGTGTAATTCACAATGTTCTGGACAGATTGCTTGAACCAAAAACCATTTTTCTACAAAGCTACCCACTTCTAGGCGAGTTATCCCATGTTGTATAAATCAGCTGCAGGTCACTCTCATCTCTCTCCTTTATGGTCATAGACTTTTTCTAGACTCTGAACTTCTAAACGTGTTTAATAACAATTGTGGTATTTTCTTCAAGCTTCACTTAACTTCCCTAGCATTTGGAACACCGAACCCAGTTCGTTCAGAGTTTGTTTACTTAACAAACCTGTCCTGCACCAAAGGCAAATGGTGCAGGCAGCCCCTAAGTGATGATGGGATTAGTGATCTAAGGGACATTAGAAGACAATGGAGAGGCACTGGAGAGACGTTGCTGTAGGACACCACCGGCTGGTTTGGAACAGGTAAGCAATCCCAACTGTAGATGAGGGTTTACAGCCATGATTGGGACTACTGCTAGGGTTTTAAAAAGAGACCATGTAACTCATGACATGGTACTTCCTCCTCCTGCTGTAGCAATACAGAATACATATGCATATTCCTGTGAAGTAGCTGGCCTTCAATATAGAAGTTTTCAATGCTTTCGACAGGACTTCTCTGAGTGTTCTAAACTGAAACAAGATTTCTCCTTCCCTATTCATACTGTACTCTACTTTACAGTTTGACAAAATCATTTTGTTGGGGACATTTTTTAAGTGTTAGGCATCTGCAGTGAATTGACTATTTTAATTTATATGACCAGTACTGAGGGTTGGGAAACTCAAATACAATCAAACTACAAATGTACAAACATTTTCATAAATTCCAAGCTGATCAATTGCAGAGCCCTTTCATCTTAACGTTTTTTATATTTTGTATTTATATTTCGTTTTTTATATTTTGTATTTATATTTCGTTTTTTATATTTTGTATTTATATTTCGTTTTTTATATTTTATATTTATATTTAGCTTTTTATATTTTGTATTTATATTTAGCTTTTTATATTTTGTATTTATATTTATTTTTTTTATATTTTGTATTATATTGTATTATGTCCTAGAACCTCTTGCAAGACATTCATGGAACCGAATGTTCAATCCCAATATATTTACTGTTAGATTTAAACAATGTACAGTTGCAACATTAGTAATAGTTAAATTCTGGATTCATTTTGTGGTTTTTAAAAAAAAAGCCCGCCCCCCTAAATAAATGGCCACCCAGGCAATCCTCACACATTGGAGATTTGAAAGAAACAGGACTACCACAAACACACAAACATACGTGCATGGAATGTGTGTGTTCCTGACATAATGCACTGAGCATTAATTAAATACAGTACAGTGATGGATACAGTCAATAGTCAATGGTTGCCAGATGTGCTGCTGCACAAATTGTTTTTTTCTTCTGAATAATTAATAAACAGCTTCCCTACTGTAATTTTAACTCATTGAACAAAGCAGACTAGTGAGAAATGGCTGGTGAGAAGTTAATTTATTTATAAATTCTTTGTCACAGACCTACATCAGCTGTCAGCTGATAAACTCTTCTGAATGTATACGTGAGGTTTGAAGGCTCCTAACTAAGCAGAGAAATACAACCAGCGCCAGAATCATTTTACAAAAATTGATTGTAAGGGAATGTTTTTTTTATTATTGTTAAACAGAGATACAATACTAATAAGAAGTTGTCTGCTCCGGCTTCACCACTTTATATGCCCCTTTATATATTATATATATATATATTATACTGAAAGGTGTGCATACACCTTCTATGAACAATTCAGATTTAAAGCCAAATTAATTTGATTACAATTTCTAGTTACAAAGTTAGCAGTTCAAGCCCACTTAAAGCGGATGTACACTCAATATGTAAAAATAACATATCTTAAATTAAAACTGGTATGATGATGGCTTAGGGCTCCAGGATCCTAAAATAACATACTTACTGTTCTG
>CM070032.1:150566123-150585604 GCA_036250615.1 Ptychadena robeensis
TGCGGGGTTTACTGCCAGCCCGCTTCAGGGATGTACGAGTCGCCGGCCACATACCCGCCCCTCTTCGCGGCGTCACACCCCTACGATGTGTTTTGGGACCTGGCCACTCAATATGGAATAATATCTCTAGACCCCGGAGCTGACGCTCGCCCTTCACCGAAGCACCTACCCCCCCTTAAGAGTAAATACTTTTAGTATTTACATGACTTGTATTACTCTACATGTATGCTTCATTTTTCCTGTATTCCCAATATTTTTCAATAAAACTTGGAATTAAAAAAAAAAAAAAAAAAAAAAACTGTAACACTGCTGTACCTTCAGTACCACTATTACAAAATTGCTAAAAAATTTACTACAGTACTTATTGTATAGCTAAGCCAGTTTACGACTATATATCTATTGCACTTTTTTAAATGTAAAATATACTTTTACGTTTGTAGGTTGTGCATATTCTCAATACAATTTGATTTGCATTCTTTGCGCTGATGTTTAGTCTCCAGACCAGTATCTGTGCAGCTTATTTGGGCTATGCTTCTGTCACCACATTCTTTTACTGAAGGAACACCTTAAGGATAGGGGTCATTTATTGCAGGCGATATTATGCCTCAGTTATGACGCAAACTCCAAACATGTGGGTAAAGAAGCAATCCCATAACCAATAATGTATCCAATAGTGTATTTTATAATTCTTATGTGCATAATTTTATCACCTTCCAAAAAATCTTGTCATCAAGATTGAAATTTAGCGTGCTAAAAAATAGAGCTATTAAACACAGGGAAGGCTTACATTTTGTATAAAGAATTGTTTAGCTGAGCTCACAGTTTGTTGGATTGTTATGCCTGTCTTTACAGTGACCTTCTGGAGTTTAAACAATTTATTCTGTCCAGCTGGCTTCAAATTCAAATTGTATACAGTATATTTTTAAAGCTGTTTGACTGTATTGCTAATTTACAGCCTGCTAGACCTGCAGCTCAAGATTTGGAAATGTTTCTGTTTCTTTCTCCAAAAGAAGTCTAGATATCTTGAATGTTTCCCAACTAAGTTGGCTTTGTGACACCGAACCTAGCAGCTACTCGCATAACCTTGCAATTATCTGTACCTACAAATTAGGCTTAATTCAACCTGGGCCCTCTTTAGAAAGCCCTCAAATCTATGGTGTCAACCCTAGAAAAAACATTTGTTATTAAGCAGGGATAAAAATAAAAGAAATGACAGAAATATAATCGAGCCAAACTTCAATAGTTGTGTAGAGACATATAGATATTAATACTACATACTAAACATTCAAACCACTGGCCTAAAATTGTAAGAACCTGCCAAAAAAGCTCTAAACTCTCAATGCATATACTTAAAATGATCTTTGAATGTGTTCTGTGGTATCTGACACGAATAAACTAGCACCTTCCCTGGAAAGTTACCGTACCGTACACGTACCGAGTGGGGGCCGAAAAAGCAGGAGAGATCAGCTCTGAAATGCAGCGTGATAACGTCATAACGCTGCTCTCCAGAGCTGACAGCATCGGCCGCTGCTCGGTGCGTGTATGGCTAGCGTTACACTGTCCCCCTCAGCCTATTTATTGCTTCGTTCCTTGGCAATCCCCTTGCAATCTAAGGCCCCCTTCACCTTTGGTAAGAAGATGTATAAACTACAAAGTACCCCCTAAAAAAAACAAGCCAGTAACCCATGATTCATTATGTTCTGACATCTTTTGGTCAGTTCTGTGCACTACAGTAGGTACTCTGTGGGATCAGAACCTACTGTAAAAATGTAATCCCCATACACAACAGTGTAACTTGGGTTACAATTGGGTTTCAAGGTTTCTCTTCCTTCCACCACTCTAAGTAGCTTCTAGACACTGCATACAAGGAACATTCTCAAAGTTCTATGGTTTTGTCTATATACCCGGTAGGTATTCCTCCTATTAAGAGATCAATTCTCCAAATTTAGGGGGATTTTCCACTTATTAGATGCTATAACCCACAGCTTGGTCCATTCTTAAGATATATTAAGATTTTTAAGCTTGACTGCTTGACTCTCGTCGTTTGCAGCGTGATGCAAAACGATCAGGAATCACAATGTGCGCCACTGACACATCGATTCCTGCTCTATACTTTATTTGGGGACCCAGGTATTCAGATTGAACAGGGATTTACTATCTTGGCGGATCCCTGTGTGATTTTTACCTTTTCGGGTCAGCTCAAAGTGGGTAGCCATTGATTACCCAAAGATAGATCATTTGGGGAATAGATGGCATATCTATAGGTGTATTGGGGGCTTAGGTGTATTGGGGGCTTTAGATTTGCCCATTTCAGGTGCTTCCAACACACCACCTCAATTTACTTTACTTACTTAAAATATGCCACCCTTAGTTAAATACTAGTAGCTAATAGTGTTGAGCTCGAATATTCAAATGCCGAATATTTTTTGCGAATATCGGCAATTCGAGAATTCGCCAATATCTCGAATATCTCGGCGGATATTCGCAATTCTGAATATTCACAATATGGCCATTGTATTGCGTATTCGCATTGCGAAAATAAACATAGCATGTGACCATTCATTTTAAAGATTTTCGCAATGCGAATATGATTTTCGCAATCCATGGTATTACCGCGAATATTCGAATTTCCGAATATAGAATCGAATATTAGTAGAATTATTCGCGAAATATCACGAATTCGAATATTGCCTATGCTGCTCATCACTAGTAGCTAATAGTGAGATAATCAATGTTATTTATTCCACTTATCTGTGGTATTTAACATTTTCAAAGACCAGTTTATTTCTTCTTTGCTGCTGTCTTAATTGTAATACAGCCAACCATAGGAATATCATCATTCCAAACTAAAATTTGAGTCTTTTTTTATATATAACCTTCTTCTACCACTCAGGTTAGCAAGCTCCTTAACAATAACAGCTCCAATTAACCCAAACATTGCCATGGGTGCCCCACATGCGGTGACATCCTATGTAACAACTTTTTTTCTTTAGAAATAACTGTATGACATTTGTATATATTTGAATTAAAGATTTGTGTTATAAATATTAGTAACTATTTTTTCCATCCAACCTAGCACTCGTCAACAATTATTGTTTCCCTCTAATGCCGTGTTCCGTTTACAACTTCCTCTTCTAAATATTTGCAAGACTTTGTATCCTAACTAATATCATATGAAAAACAATTCAAATACAGCAGCTGGTTTATAACATGTTCTTCTTTATTCACTACACCCTGCCTCACACCTAAATAACCAACATGGACAACAGTGTTCATCCAGCCTAAAAATAGGTCACCTACATATCAGATTTGTTTATGCACAGTGATGATAATAATATTTATCAGAATAAAGAGCAGTAAAAGAGGAATAACAATAAACCCGGGAACACACGGCTCGATATTGGAGCCGTTTGAGGTTCCCTGCAGCAGTGCAATGGCGTCATTGCACTGCTGTCAGATATCGGAGGAGCTGGAGACACAGCACTGCTGTGACTCCAGCTCCAAAGATGCTTTGCATGGAGACCCCGCAGTCCCCATGCAAAGCAATGGACATTGACCATGGTTTACGATCATGTCCAATATCCCTGTTTTCGAGCGGGATTGGTTGGTCTCGCTCAAAAACAGGCATGGCCGCATTAGATATGGGCCAGATAGATGGCCGTGAGTTCAGTACATGTGTGTTCCCTGCTTAAGGCTTTGGAGTTTGTCAGATAGTACAGTGAATAATAGACTCCTCTGACATTTTTTACATGCGTGAGATGCATCAATGCACTTTATGTATCAACTAACTTTCACATTTTTCACTATCTTTACACATCACTGAAGTTCAGCTAGTTGAATTGTTTTTACACATTTCTTTCATACAAATAAACAAAGCAACCAACTGCAAAGTGCAGCATCATACAAAGTAAAAGGTTTTGCAATTGTGTCTTCATTAGACTCCAAACTGGTAGCAAATGGGTCTGGGTCTAGTTCAAGACAACCTTTTATTGTCTGTTATTACGCTTTGTCTCCACGGCGCTATTAGGTCTGTCTTGGCCGGGATGCCAAAGAACCTGATCCACATGACCTTCATACAGCACCAGCTGTTCCCACGTCGTTTTGCCAATCCGCTGTCCGGAAGGTCAATGTAGTGCAGTACGTCAACCTCTGGCACAGCGGGTGCTGACGGACCCGATAGAACCATGGAGGCATAGCCTAAGGCTCAGTTCACACCACTTTTTATGTGATTGGACATGCATATTCATGTTAACAGGCCCTTTGGATATAATTTAAATGAGATGGACCTTAACATGTGTTAAGGTCCATCTCATTTAAATTATATCCAGATCTACCAACAACTATGTGGTGCTGGGTCTTCCCTGATAGAATACATAGTGATTGGAAGGTTTAGAGGGTCCTCATATTACATGGTTTTGGTAGAAGAAAAATTTATTGTACAGAAATTGTATGATAAGATTGTAAGGAGTATGGGGGGGCCTTAAGACTTAATATAAACAGTGAATGGACAATTGGGAGAAAACCAGGTTACTAAATTTAGATTTTTCACTTTTTGTTGGAAAATGACCTAGGGTTTACCCTGAATGCGTGTCCCTGAATATTTAATGAACAGGCTGGTGCACCCAAATCTAATACATTGTATTTTCTTTAGATAGTTGTGTACCATAGAAAATGTTTATGTTGTGTTGTGCCCTAACTTACCACAAGCAAACTCAAATTCCCATTTGGAACATCCATGCTCCCTTTAGTAGTTACAAGACTTTATATATTATTGAATGAATGGTACTGAACAAAATGACTGTGTGTGTATATATATATATATTTATTCATAATGATATTCTATCATGCTTGGCTGCACTGTATTTTATTAGGATTAGGATCCCTTGAAGGGCTTGTAAGACTCCCTCACTAACACAGATTAGTTGTCCTGAGTATTGTTTGCAGAGAAAATCTCTTGAGATGTCTAATGGTAATTAGGAATTATGTAATAAGCTTTTTTTTAAGATTCCACTGCCAAGTTCGAGGGTAATGTTATTGGCTGCCATAGAATTTCTTATTTTTTATTGACACGGAGAGCAATATTGGCAATGATCTGATTATGTGTGAGTGTAACCTGTTTCCGATTTAACAATTTGGTGGATGCCTCCACATTATACAACAAAGAGGTTTGTTTGTGCCATATCCCTGATAATTCTGTAACTATGTTAGGGTACCCATACACCTTTAGATTTCTCTGTCAGATTTCCTTTAGATCTCCTTTTGTTGTACCAAAACCATGTAATATGAGGGACATTTAAACCATCAAGTCTACCTGTGTTCATTCGCAGAGGACCTTATACTACATAGTTGTTGATAGATTTAAAGGATATCTGACAGAGAGATCTAAAGGTGTATGGGCACCTTTACTAGAGATAGGTAGTAGGAGTATATGTACGATCAAAAAAGGGTTTAAACCCATGTTAGAATTTGTTCAAAAATTACTATGTTCTCTGAAAAAATATTTTGTTTCTCCAGAACTGAGCATCAGGGGGGTCAAACTCAACTACACAGTGGGCCAAAATGAAAATCTTGGACAGAGTTGAGGGTCAACGTTATGCTATGAAAAGGAAACATACATAGGCGCATCATCATTATGAGCGCCATAGGCAATATTCGAATTTGCTATATTTCGCGAAAAAATTCTACTAATATTCGATTCTATATTCGCGAACATTCGCAATCATGCGCAATTATAATCGCCTCGTAATTAACTTCAAAATGAAGAAACATGTGCCATTTATTTTCACATTACAAATATATATTCGCAATCCATGCCCATAAGCATCCCAATGCGAATATTTAAAATTGCAAATATCCGCCACCATATTTGCAAAATTTGCAAATTCTCGAATAGCCAATATTCGCCGAATATATTCAAAATTCGAATATTCGAGCTCAACCCTAATTAGTATTGCATCAATGCAGTTAACCATGCTGGCAGGTGCAGATGAGTGTTAAGGCATCCAATGCATAAGCATAAGATGCATCAAATATGTGAATGTTGCTTTTCAGATATGTTTTGAACATGCTTGTTTCATAGGACTCAACTGTCCTTTTCTACCTGCATCTGCCCATACCGCACCGTTTTTAATGGTGGTGGTTACCCTGTATTCTCCCCCTACCAACTGTACTCATTGCTCCTCCTTCCTCCCTCAGTAGATGTGGTAGCTCTGCCTTTTCCATATTCCCCTGCCTGCTAAACTTACTGAACTTCTATACTCACATACCAGGAGTAGAAAACTACAAATCCCAGTATGCACTGGTTGGCAGGCACTCAAATAGTGTTGAGCATAATTATTCAATATTTTACATCAGTAGTGTTGATATACAAATGTTGAAATTGTGAAAATATGCAAATTTTACTGTGAAAATCTTTTTCGCAATGAAGGTAAGAATGACTATGCTGCTCATTACTAATTACCAGAGTGCTCCACTGAGCAGCAGGCATCTCAGTGAGAGCAAAATTTTGCAATCTCTAGACACCCTTGGAGTGGAGCATTACAGGAGGTCAATGTAGATCAGGTAGGCCATCAAAAGGCTTGCGGTTATTGCATTTGGTACTGATAAACAACCATCGGCCCCACCTGGGATTACTTATAGGGAGGGTTAAAAAGAGTTGCGTGTTAAACTACAGACTTAAAATGATAAACCCCAGCCCTTCCTGTACCTCCTGGCTAAATATGGTATTGTAACTATTCTAGTCAGCTATAAAGACAGCCCAAGAACTAATGGACAAATGGCCTCCAGCAGTGTAAACATTATTAGGGTGGGAGATCTGTCTTTCGCTATGTTTAACAATCACAATGGAATTGTACACAAGCCAGAATTGAATTCAAGTAAAGCAGGCCATACACAGGTCCGATTTTAGCTCAATCGACTTAAAACGATCAATTTTTTTAGTCGATTGATTGAAAATTGCGTTTTGCCCACCTGGTTGAATCAACTTAATCCGATCAAAATTGAGTGAAAATTCAGTCATTTTTTGATAGGACTGGATGGTAAATTTTGATCGGTTGATTGAAAATTGGTTCAGTATTTTGAGAACCAAGTGTGGTCAACCAATTTTTGATCGATTTTTTCTACCTATTCTACCTCACTTCTGATTGAAATTTTAATCTGACTATTTTGGATCGATTGTTATGTCGATTGAAAAAAAAAAAATCGATCAAAAATCTTGTACTACATATGGCCCATGATACAATTGACATACAATTTTATACCGACTAAAAAATTTATCGTTTTAAGTCGATTGAGCTACAATTGAGCTAAAATCGGACCTGTGTATGGCCTGCTTAACACACCTGAAAATCTCTCCTCTGTGTTTGGGAAAGAAAAGAAACATAACTTGTAAATAATATCTACATAAACTAAGAAAAGTGAGCTCAAATACCTATAAAACAATTTTTATAAAAAAAAATTGTATGTTTTGTTTCATGCCTGCTTACTTTCTGACTGCCCATATTTAATTGAAAGTACCTATGAAAATAAAAAAACAATGTTTGTCCCCTCAGTGGTTCCAAAACTTGGGGGGGGGGGGAGCAGCAGAGGGAGAAGCAAGAAGCCAACCATGTTGGAACTGTAAGCCCATCCAGGCAGGGTCCTCTACTCCTCCTGTGTCATAACCTGTTCCTGTTTGTACTATATTGTGTTGTATCTCCACTCTAATGTATTGTACAGCACTGCATAATATGTTGGTGCTTGTGCTATATTAATAATATATAAATAAATATATAAATATATTTATAAATATTAGTAGTATATATATATATATTTATAAATAAATATATATATATATATACTACTATATAAATAAATGATAATAACTAGCTGTAGACAGTAAGTAGAGTGCATGTAATGTGTGTGTGAATGATCAATGATTCTGCATGATTGGTGTGAAAACCAAATAGAGTTGTATTCCAAATAAAGTTTGAGGGCCACTTCACACTAGTACTAGTACACGATACTGCAACGCAAACACAGCTAGTGTAAAATGGTCCTCCATCTGAAACTGTGTACTTTAAATAGGGGGGGGCTCAATAATGTTCCTACCTAGAACAGGATAAAGTGAGTGTGAGTGGGAATATTATGATTTTATAAGTTTGAAAGAAACAAAATATATTTACCCCAATTTTATCATTAGCCCTCAATATAAGAAATAAGGAAATCCTTCTGTGATCCTTCTTCCCACACTGGCATTTAGTTTTAAAATAACATTGAAAGTTCATATTTATAATTAATAGCAGTAGCATTAAAAATTTGTCTAAGATACCTTAACCCTCGTATATCACGGTCACTAGCAGCCATTATCTAAGAGCTGTAAAGCTCACCCAGCATGACATTTTAATAAATGGCACGCAGCCAGGGATCTAAATATAGCTCCTCATACAAAGTACAGTCGCCTAACAAACAAAAACACTATATAATAAAAGTCAATGATCACCCTGCTAGGAAAACTTGCTTGCATATATTATTATAAGGGATCATTTTACATGGATCTATGTACTGTCTATATTTTTTACACTATTCACTTTGCATGGAGTCATATGAGTCATACCAGAGGTACATGTTTAGACAATATAGTACATTTTTATGTAACTGGAAGATAGCTTCAGTCCAGAAGAACATACAAGTTTTAAGTTCACTCTATATTATCTTTAGTACGCCAAAGAAAAATTGTTGAGTTTTTATGTAAGTTTAAAAGATGCAAATAATTAAATATTCATGCTCTTAAATAACCGCTAGATTCTATATGTATCCTTCTAATTGTAGGGTATTCCTACCCTTTCATTTACCATGAAATCCATAGGTTTATCTGTTAAAATTTATCATAGGCGTAAAATCACTTCTGCATACTAGTTCAGAGAATACCCCTAGCCTTAAACTCAAGTGACTTGTACTGCCAATAACCCCACACCAAAGCTATCCATGCATTTAATGTCTTTGTACATCTAGTATGCTCTAGGTGTCACAAAGTGACTTGTGTTGACAGCTTATACAGCCAATATGCTTAAAACATTGGGATATAAAATAGAATAGGGATATAGGGATTTATAATAGAAATATATTATTTTGTTTGTAATTCATTTTGTCCTAATATAGTATTGCTTGAACTCACCAGAGTGTAAGTGTAATTTGGATAAGAAGTAGACCTACATACATAAAATTTATCATTTATACAAGAATCACTTTAAGCTTTTCAAATGGGGCTTTACAGACTTTCCAGCAATGAATCTTAACACTTTAGTGATTCTTTTTTTTCCATATGTGATATTTTGGCTGAAGTCTTCTCCATATGCAGAACATGTAGCACATCTAATTTTAATTATTGTAATGTGATCAGTTAGTCTCGATATAAAACCAATTCCAGATGTTTATCTCATCAGATGAATATGTTCGGGCACCTTCTTCTATTTTAGTATTTGTTATATAGTGGGAGTTTTAAAGCCATGTAAGTGAGGAAATAAATAATAACACATTTATGTGTATAATCCATGACAGCTGTAGATTATTATAGTAGCCTCTGCTGTAGGCTAATTCTAAACAATGCAGATTGAGAGCCTCAGACAAAAGTCATTTTATGCATCTGAAAAGCATTATTTGCTTACATTCTCCTTGTTTGTCACTGCAAATCTGCACAATGTATTTTTTATGTAAAAAGTCAACAATAAACATCAGCCAGCATGAAAACCAGGATGTATATACAGTAACCGCTTACACAAACAACCCTTTAATGTATGTTCCTTTAGGCTTGTGCTGACAACCTGGTAACAGTACAAAGTAATATGTGATATTCCCTGGAACTGTATCAAGGACTTTGCCTTGTAGTATGGCTTGTTACAAAAAGCTTCAATGATTTCCTTAGAACAGTCTCTAATAGTAAATCTCTTCACCTTATTTTCAAACCACCACCCCCCCTGACTTAAGGCAAGGGTCCCATCTGTCAAAATATTATCAGTGTCTTTCCTAAGTACTTCACATCTTTGATAAATGATCCATGAATGTATACATATTATAACTAGATATTTTTTTAGTCTTAACATCCTTAATGTATTTATATAACATTGCACTGTAGTGATGTGAGTCCGTTCATACGCGTTAACATTTTGGGATAGTTGTGCTAGTAAAGTCACTCTTCATTTCTTCTCTCAAAGTTCGCAAAGCTTTAAGAGGACAGTTGGTCATGGAGGCAAATCCTGACTGCCCTCAGGCGCCACTCTGACCTGCCATAAGCATAAACACAAATGCTTTCCTTGGCTGTTCATATTTATGTCATGGATAAAAGAGAAGAAGTGTAAGTAGATGCTTCTCTATCAGAAGGGACCAGAAAGTGGACCTTACTGACTTTTCATCTAGAGCCACTCAAGTAGTGACCATGACCAACATAAATAAGCTTGCCCTATCTGCTTGATCATCCAGATCAGGGTACTGCCATCTGCAGTCTATGGGTAGCCTTCCACAAACCCTAAATTACCAGCCTCAGCTGTCAGTCATGTTGTCACTGCTGTCCATAGTACTCTATAGCAAAAAGATTCTATCAAACTTATAAAATGACACAGTTCCTTACCTGACTTCTGTATTGAGCTGGTAACCACATACATAGTAACAGCTCTAAGAAAAGTTACCTGTGACTGCAATACACTCTCCATATTTCCTGAAATTGGGTTACAACGTAAAGATAACTAGTAATCAGTACAGCTAATTATATATTGCCAATGACATCAATAATCAAATAAATGCAATGTATTACTGTGGGAAAAGAAATAAGTCACCCTGACATATTAGTTATAGAAAAAAAAAGATCTTACCTATAAAATCAGCTGAATGAGTAGTGGAAATGGTATTTGCCTTCCTCTATAGCAGACCCCTTAGCACAGACATTGCAAACTGAACTTTCCTGCAAGCTCAAACACATCCACAACCATGCATGTAATCAGCAGAATATTTCACTGGAGATAGCTGATCCTCTGACTTGCATCCTTTTCTTAGTTAAAATTCTGAGCAGATCCCCCTGCTACCCTGAGTTTACTGGATGAGTTTAACCCTATGCAAGCTGCGGTGCACAGAAGAAATGACATTGACAAGAAGTTCCATTGAGCTGCAGACATAGCTACTGTCAGTGTCCCTGGTCTCATGCCTTTCTTTCTAGTCTTTCTTGTTAGCTCACATTACTATTAGTCAGATTGCTAGAAGCTGGAATGGGCGTCAGCGAAGAGGTTTCTTGGCTTTTGACTCATTCTTTAAGCCCTTCCCAGTAAGAGATGGTGAATGTGAGAGTGTCATTTTACTTACAACTCCACCTCGTTATCTCTGCGATGTCTTCCCTTGCTGCTTCTATCATATACATTGCCACTATTCTGACAGAAATAGACTGATTCCCATTCTATGACTCATTGCAGGATAGTCCTTATTAGGGGGTATGCTATAAAAAGTCACCTGACATTTAGATTTAGATCAGAAAGAATTATCAAAGCATATCTATAGGGAAAATCTTTTTACCTAGATTTAGAGAGAGAGAGGGAAGGAGCGGAACCTGAAAGATTTTACTCTAGAGTGGTCTATGGAAAAGGTAGGAATAATCGTATAGATTTTTGCACAATCCATGAAATTCGATCGGGATGTTTGATATTTTGATTGAATATCGACTGTGCCTTTATCAATGTATACACTGTATCTTCATTCGACTGAATGAAATTTCGTTTGACTGTTCTTGAACAAGAAATAGCTTCATTCAGATTTATTAGATCAAACAAATTAGATCAAATGAATTGATGGTATGTTCTATTTACATTAATTTTTTTAGATGAATATTTACCAACATGTCCGGTTAGCTTTTAAAGTTGTTCGATATCGTTCACTTTTGTTTAATGTTGGTCGAACAAAACCTTTGTTTGGTTTTAGATTTTCGTTTGAACGATTTAAAAATCTATGTTTTTGACTCTATCGAACCAAAAAATCGACCGGTGTATTTCCCCCTTTATCCTCATTTCTTGTTTGGTAAGAAAATATTTTTCAGAGGAAAATATATGTATTTTATATAACAGACAGTAGCTCTAGCAGACTTAAGCCTTTTTTTACCCGATTTTTCGGCAGATGGCGTCATCACGTGTGGTCAATCAGCTGAAAAATAGTGTAAAAATTGGGCAGGCACCCTTGGTCTGCCAGCACTAAGGGTTTGACTCCACTGTGTTCTCCACTCCATCGGGTCTCCGCCCAAGGACCGCAGGGGGGGGCGATCTACATTACCTGTCTGCAGCAGTGGCTGTTGTTGTTCTGCCGATCCGCCAGCTGGAGATTGATACACTGCACTACATTGACCTTTTAGCCAGTGGATCGGCAAAACAGCATTAACGTTCCTGCCAATCGCCCAGCGGTCGTTCGGCCAAAAATTGTGTGCACTCACCTGGTGAGAACGACCAGGAATGTCGGATTGCATGGTGATCTAAAATGTTGGTAGATTCCCGGCTGATCCCATTATTTGCATAGGGACTGCTGCAGCATCTGAGGGGCCGGCTGCAGCGCGATGATGTCATCACGCTTAAGTCGACCCCTTATCTATCGAGGGAGAATCTGCAAGTTTAAAGCTACCTTTAGTGAATGTCACATCCACTACCTTATACTGTACATATTTCTATTGACGACTAGTGTTGAGTGAGAATATTCGAAATTCATATATATTCGGCGAATATCCGTCATTCAAGAATTCACAAATTCTGCATGCTTGGATATTTGCGATGCCGGATATTTGTCATATTATACTTCAGCATTGTTTACTGGCACACATCGAGCATATTTGTGCACATTACAAATGGATACGCGCAATAAGCACAGTGCTTGTACTGGCTAAGATCACAGAATGAAGAAGAGAAGCTGTAAAGCTGGTTCTCGAATCTTTGCAATAGAATACAGCCAAATTTAATTTTTATGTTCCTTTATATATATTCGCGAAATTAGGCAAACTCAAATATACAATATGCCGCTCAACACTATTGGTGACTCTCTGCCTATTATGAAACCAGTAGTAGCATTATTAGGAAGCAGGGTTAGCAGTGGGGCCACCAATGCATGGTGCACATTTTCTTACTACAGAATTTGTTTAGAAGTCTGTATGGCAGTAGAGGTAAAAGAGCTGCCATTACTTGCTTGTATTAGATCAAGTATGTAAAAAAAGGGCATCAAAACTGAAACTGAAAGGTTACTTCTGTATAGTGCGTTAATTTATGTGAAATAAAGAACATAAAACCACCTAACACAACAAAATGTGCAAAACAAAAATAAATGTACCATTCTTAGCATTGTAAAGATTCATAGATCTACCAATGACAATAGGCAGTTTGATGCAAAAAACTTTATTTTAACTGAGGACCCAGGGGTTTCTCTAACAGAATATAAAACATTTACAATATACAAGCAGAGACAATCACAGAGGCAGGGTAATCCTGCTATAACTGAGGATCTACAGTAATGATGGAAATGATGCCATGAATGTATGACCACAGAAGTCTGGCTGGTTAAATCCCTGTGTTGAACGCAGGGATTTTAACAGAGTGCACAATCTGCCTATTGACAGCAATGTGGCTTTGACAGGGCAGTCTCCACAGCCTGTCAAAGCTCACAATCAATCGGGTTAAAGATGATGCAGTCCATCTGCGTCCACGTACTGGAGGCTTCAGTGGATGCCAGTGCATAGTGGAGCCCTAGCCTAAGGATGTTGGATGGCAGTCTCTAGGCACTGGCAGGTCCCCAATAATGTTCAGGTCTGCACCATACAATGTGTACCGCACACCACCCAAATAGAAACCTGTCGATGCTATATGGCTGGAAAGTCCGCAGTACCTGGTATTTGGGGTTTACATGCTGCTGCGCTCCACCGCTGCCCGCACTCTGGACTAAACTGATGGGAGTCACTGATCTTTGCGTAACATGCCCAGCTACTCCTATCAGAACCGGCCCTACAGGCTAACTTCCTGGTTGCCTGCAAGTATATTACACTACAGCAACACAGCACACCAGAAAACATAGTAGTATGTATACTGTATTGTTGATTGTGCTGTGATGCCATTTAGAATGAATGCTTTTACAGTAAAGTGGTACATTACCAGAATGCAAGAGCATGAATACATCAAAAATATAAACGAATTGTCACAAAAGTGAGTACACCCCTAACATTGGGGTAAATAGTTTATAATATCTTTTCATGGGACACCACTGGAGATATGACACTTGATATGATACAATGATACAATGTAAAGTAGTAGTCAGTGTACAGCTTGTATAATGCTGCCCCTAAACACACTAAACACATAACCATTTATGTTTAAATCTCAGGCAACAAAAGTGAATGCTTTACTGCTAGCCCTACTGGCAAAAAAATTAAGGAAGAAAACCTTGATATAAATAGTAATAATTATTATTATTATAATGAAACAAGCACATCTAAGGAATATTGGGAATATTTAAATATATTTATTGTTTTTAGGTTTAGCCCCTCTTAAAGTTGTTGCATTTTAACCAGCATGCTGCTAGGAAAGTCTTATATAAACTGACCTAGAGCAATGATTAGAGCCAGATTATAATGATTTAGGAGCATATACCTACAGCCCAGATTCTATATTTCGTCATTCAACACAGATTCCCATTAGACGCCAGGGGCCCTCAGATGTTTCATCCATTATTGCAAACTATTCTCACAATGATAACTAAATTCTGTTATCAGCTTGAAATTGTATTTCTTCTATGTATTGTTTGTTTGAATAAATTGAAATGACATTTCCAAGTGAGCAGTGAGATTTGTGTGACATAGACTACTGATTCACATCGTTCTGAATTAATTTTGTACAGTAAACCATAGGTTTTTCAGTTTTATGAAAGAAACTCAAATCTGTTAGCTAAATCCAAAATGCAAATTGTTTTTCTCAGCAGCTTGTCACCTAACATAGCTACTGGACATATATGTATTATTGTTAGGAAAGTGGTGAGTATGGCAAGATACAACATCCTGTAGATCACCCATGGGCAAACTAAGGCCCGGGCGCCAAAATTGTCACTTTAGTCTTTTAATTACGTCCTTTGTTACCTTCGTGTAAAGAAGCTCTAGCTCACCTCCACTCATTCTCTGGAATAAGTGGAGAAAGTGCCTAGAGGATGATTGTACGGGTCTCCTAATGGCCATAGTTTGCCTCCAAACATATGTTTTCATTTACCTAAAAGCCTCTATTTATTAATATTGTTTTATATATTTTTTTTCTTTCTTTAAATTTCCTGTCTGGGCTACGGAACTAAGGACATCTATGCTGGTCAGCCCTTACATGCTCTTGCACCAGCCCTTCTGTCAAATCTGAAAAACATTATGGCCCACGAGTGAAAAAGTTTGCCCACCCCTGGGCTAGATTCACACATTTGGTTAGAAAAGACAGATTTGCTATACACCACTGGCCAGGAACTACAACTACGGTTAATAACATTCTGTGTCTCATCCGTAGTTGCCCATAGAGATAGAATGAGGGTGGTGGGAGGTAACAGAGAGCTGCCTGTCGGTCGCCCATCCTGTGATTACAGGGTGATTGCCAAGATGCCTGAATTTAAACTCAGATTTTTAAGAACAGAAAAAAATATAATTAGTAGGCATGATTCACATGCCCAAAGCTTAGCTTTAGGAATGAGAAAATCTGCACAGGATAAATTCCCAAACTGGTTTGCAAACTTTGCTTGAGGGTGTTTGTGGTGAGCCCCAATGAAGTCTTTAGTGGAGGGAGACAAATCTTATTATTCAGCTTTTTTTATATTTGGGCTATTGTTAAACAAGAGTGTGGGAAAATTAACACTGCAAATGGGGACATTTACTAATGCCAAAATTAAGATCAAAAATTGAATAAAATAATAAAAAAAGAATCTTTTTATGCTTTTAACACTACTATTACTATTACTGTTACTATTTTCTCATATGGAAAGATTACTCTGCAAATGTTATGACCTGTCCATGCATAGGGGTGGCTATCAACACCAAGAGTCCTTTACAATGATGTTACAGTGTTATTTAGGAGTGTGCACAGAGGTATATAAAGATAGAGAGGCAATTTATCCTAGTTCTCTGCAGACAAACTCATGAAGACATACGGTATATACGGGACTCCAAAGAGTCCCAATAGTTAAGATAGCTACTGGAACATGGTAAGTGTCTGGTACACATAATAAGGCTGCTTTATCTACAACAAGTACAGTAAATGGAAAGAAATGCATAAGAAAGATCTAAATAAGAATTACCTGTGTTGTGAAATGTGAAATCAACACTGGCAAGGGTAGAAGCTGCTCAAGCATACAGTCTATGTCGAATCAGCATCAGTAAACTTCAGTGGTTGCACTGGGGGAGCAGCTGTCACCTCATGTTTTCTTAATGAAAAAATATTTAAAAAATGATGACAAAAAAACCTAAAAACTTAAATGTTTCCATACCCAAAAGGTACATGTGTATGTACCACACTCTCCAGGCCCTATGTTTTCTCTTAATAATAAGAGTGTCAACCTATCCTGGGTACTAGCCCTTCCCTTTTAAGTTAAAGATGCAAGCAAATACTTTAAATTATTTTGTAACTCCATCTTCTGTGATACACACAAACATTTGAAAGAAGAGCAGATGAAGGAGCTTATAGGCCTTTCAAGACTTATTTACACGTAAACATCTAGTATTTGCTGTAAAAGAATTTCTTATATCATGGCTGTAAATAACACATGATACCTATGTGATTTGCTATCAGCAGCAGTGCCACAAAAATCTCCATAAATTCCAAACAATATAGAAAAGGACAGTAGAATGCAGGATTGAGAAAATGTTGCATTGGAGATTGATGTATAACTTTGGTGATATAATAAAGGGACTGACATATAGATGATCACGGTGTATGGGTCATGTAATGAATAAAGTTTTTGTTTTCATATACTTGGTCAAGTATGTGCATTAATTCTCTGACACTATGAATTAGGAATTTACAATCTTTCCCCATGGTATTGGTGACTCTCTGTCATTATAACATCTCAATTTGGTTTTACAAAAAGCTCAAACGTGTCTGTTTCCATTTGCACTATCCCATAATGCAATTAAACAGACTTTAAATGCACCAGACTTTAATTACACCACATTACAACAGACTTTAATTACACCACAATGTAAGGTAGTGCATTACTAGGTATTGTGGTTAGCTGCAACACACAAATGTGTTTTAGGAATGAAAACTAGTGATGAGCAGCATAGGCAATATTCCTACTCACAGATTATGAAGATATAGCACTATATTCAAGATTTTTGCGAATTCTCGAAGTGCAGATAGTTTGCGATTAGAATTTTCGTGATCAACATAATGAATAACCTAGAGTGTAATAAAACTAGAGGAACACATGTGTAGGTTATGTATTAGAATGGCATTCATGTTGAATCCCACCACATTGTACCAACTTACTTATTGCCCATTACTCTGCTGCTAGTGTTATAGGGACCTTGCTTTTAATGTCTTGGTTTTAAAGTATTACAAATCTAATTAGAGTGGCCTAGTCAGTCTCCAGACTTTAATCCATAGAAAATCAGTGGAGAGAGCTGAAGGTTTGAGTTGCCAAACATTAGCCAGGAAACATCCCCCCTAAAATTATTTGACCTTGGTAACTGCCAACAAAGGTTTTGCCACCGAGTACTGAAGCACAGATCGATCATTTCTTTGATAGTGAGCAAATACTTTTCCCCTCACTGTACTTGTGATGTAGATCCCATATATCTGCACACATTTTTTCCTGCACACAATTTTGAATGTCTAAAGCCTTACTACGGTATAAGGTACTATTTCTATAGTCAGTAGAAAGGTAGATGCTTACAAGCTAAATTTGGCCGTAAATCGAAAAATGAGTGTTGGCCATCATTTCATACATACTTGTTTGTACAGTCATAGAAACAACAATTAATACATCATCATCCTTATATAATCATCTCATTCATCACTGCTCTAACTTATTGTTAACCTTGTATGATGCTTTCACTCATCACCATCCTCATAACTTTTATTACTCATACTGTAGTAGCTGTCACTAGATCTAGGCATGCATCATATTTTCCAAGTTCTCTATGCTTGCTATTGTTCTTTTCACATGTCAGTCATAAATGCATAATTCACTATCATTAGTATATTTTTGTTAATATTTGGTGTTTACTAGGACAATATTTACAAACGAGATATTATATTTTACCAGATATAAATATATATTTTTTGGAACATTTTTCTAACATTTTATTCCAAAGCCTCTGAAAATTGTGTTATCCGAATTGCAATGAGTGGGATTTAAGAGGACTATAAATGTTTACGCATAATTGGGAAACAACTTTAGAGACAGTTTAAAGGTTTTTGTTATTTTTAAGTCCCTAAAAATGCAGTCTTAACCAAATTGCTTGGGCTGGAGCTAAAACATGTTCTTTCATAAAAAACATAAAAGGCAAGGACCGAAAGGAAATACATGAAAGACATTGAAATTTACTAGCTTCAAAAAGGGGGCGTTTCTGGGTAGCAGGTGAGCTATGCAACCCTAGCTCAATCTCCCTGAATGTAAAACTAGTTATGTAAATCAATGTCAATCATAATGAGTGTATTATAATAACCAGAAGGATAGATATGTTTTCCTATATTTACCGCTGAACCCAAACCCAAAACACTTATAGTAGCTTCTGGGTTCTTGTAATTATCTTGCAAAGTGTAAATTCGGAGTCATTTCTAAAATTAACCATTTAGTTAAGGTCTCCTGCACCTTTAATCCAACCAAAATGTGAACCCTTTGGGATTAGATGGAGTTTTGCATGAATTGTTCATAAAATGTGCTCTGATCTGAAGTCACACCAATAGAAAAAAAACAGTCTGCTTAAAATAATACTACACAAACATTATATGTTTTCATGTTTTTATTGAACATAACATGTAAACATACGCAGGGTAGAAAAAGTATGTGAACTGCTAGCCTAACAACTTTTCCAAGAGCTAATTGGAGCCAATGGTGAGGCAACCGTGAGTCCAATCAGTGTGATGATATTGGATATGTTGCTGAAAGCTGCCCTGCCCTTTAAAAAACACACACCAGTTTTAGGTTTACTGGTTTCAAGAAGCACTGTCTAATGTGAGCCATGCCTCACAGAAAAGAGCTCTCAGAAGACCTACAATCAAGAACTGTTGACTTGCACAAAAGCTGAAAAGTGTTACAAAAGTATGTCCAAAAGTCTTGATGTTCATAGTAAGACAGACTGTCTACAAATGGAGAAAGTTTAGCATTGTTGCTACTCTCCGTATGCATGGTCGTCCAGTAAAGATGACTGCAAGAGCACACTGCAGAATGATTACTAGGGTAAAGAAGAATCCTATAGTGTCAGCTATAGACTTACAGAAATCTCTGGCACATGCTAACATTTTTGTTGACACATC
>CM070032.1:150630223-150658237 GCA_036250615.1 Ptychadena robeensis
AAAATTATTCCTCAAAAATACCACTTGCCTAATAATTCTGCACTCCCTGTATATTCAAGATCTTTGCAAATTCTTGAAGTGAGGATATTCGCAATAAAAATTTGCCATTCGAATATTCGTGCTCAGCGCTATTATGAGGGTAAGCCAGGGCTGTTATCCCACGGAACTGGAAATCTACTGACCCTCCATTCCTCTCTAGTTGGCTTGCTGAATTGGAGCAACACCACCATATGGAAAGCCTTCTACCTCATGTCCACAAGACTCACAAACAATTCACCACAACATGGGCAGCCTGGATATTCTTCCGTGACACTCCCATGTTCACTAATTTGCTAGTAGAGATGGTCAAATTCTTTTTCAAAAGCTCGACGATTTTGAGTTAATTGCAATGCCCCTGAACATGGTATCATCACCAAACTTGATGGAGATGTTCAGAAGGGTTGGGGGTATACTACAAAAAAGTATGACTTTAACACAAATAGTTTTTGCACAAACTAAGTTCGAAGTCAAGGCAAAATTTCAAAAAGTGGAATTTCGACATTTTTTAACTTAATTTATGCAAATGTTTTTTTTCCAAATGTTTCCACAACTCTTCTCTAAATCTCCAGCAATTTTGGTCATGATACCCTTTTCAGAGGCTTTGCAATCAGCTCACAAAGTCAGCAAATTGAAACATTTGACCATCTCTATTATGTCTCGCTCCTGGTATCATCCTGACCTAACCTACCCTGAGGACTGGGCCTTCCCTCTTCCTGCCTCTTCTTTCTCTCCCTTTCTTTTTATCCTTTCCTGTCCTGTTTAGTATATTTTTTTCTTCCTCTTAGGTATTGCCCTTATCTTTGGGTACCTGTTCCATATTAGACCTGCCCAGTCACACTACAAGGGTGTGTAGTCTAGAACTCCAACCTTGGAATGTATAGCTCCAGTGCTCAGTGTGATGAACTGCTGCATACTATTTATGTACTTGCAACATCATAATTACTATTTCTTGCTGCAGGATGTGGGCTGCTTCCCACAATTTCACCTTCTTTTTTGTGGAAACCTACCTCTATTTCTGTTTTGTTATTTTTGAAAATTCAATAAAAAAATGTTAAAAAAAAAAAATAATAATATTATGAGAGTTGCATATATATTTGGTGGCAATGGAAAAAAACATAACGGTTCCAAATCGAAGTAAATAATCAGTTTTATTATATGGTTATAAAAGCAACCATATTCTGAAACATTTTATTCTTAATGCTAAACAAAATTGCCCAAGTAATAATACTCTGGTAGAAATGCTATTCCCTGACTTTTGCTCTGCAGACTGCTTGCAGTCGTACAGTATTGCACATAAATTATAAATAATCTTTCATGAATGTTTGCACTTGAATCAAGGTTAATGTAATGATGTTTTGCCTTTCAGCTCAACAACTTCAGCAACAGATACATGGAAGCCAGGCGGAAAGCAGCCTTTCAGTTAATACAGTAGATGCTGGAGACAGAAAAACAGGAACATATGACCATGGTTAGTCAACTATTATTATTATTAAGGAAGAACAGTCAGAGACAGGATAAAAAAAATCCCACGGGCATAATCTTACAATATAATTTTTTATAAAAAGCAAGCTGATTTGCTGTCTTATTGAATGTTCTTTATAGCTCGGTGTTTCTTTCTAATTAGTATCTACCATTGTTTATGGCCACAGCAATATCTAGTAGCTGAGAAAACAAATTCATAATTTTATACAACATTGTTTTTAATTCCCAAGTGAGTCAAAAAAAACTAAGCTGCCTGCAGAAATGCAGAATTCTGTGTATGTTCTGTAACTCTGTTTTAAAGGTCAAATCAATGGAAATTTGGGTTGAAAATTTTGGAGAAGTTAATGTAAACTGACACTTTTGACCCTCTGGGTGTGTTTAATAACTGTGAAATAAAACCTTATCCTGCACATTTGGTACCACTACAGTTCTGATCCCACATTTCTGTCCTACATTACACCCATTGGAAAAGTTGGCTCAACAGATTTCTAAGAGTAGATTCTCTCCCTCTCTCTGATGCCCCAGACTGTGGGTGGGAAAAACTTACAAAGCTGCTAGACCAATTCACTTAGTGCGAGACAGAGGAAAATGGAATCTGGTCTAGTGATGATCAGCATAGGCAATATTCGAATTTGCTTCATTTTACAAATTATTCTCCAAATATTCTCAGTAAATTTGAGATCTCCTTTAATTATGTATTTTGAAAATCGGCACTTGTACATGTGAATATTGCATCTTGTGGCAGAATGTGAAATAGCAGCTGCAGTGTAATCATCACATGAGACAACACTAATAGAATTAATTTATTTAGAAAGTCACTTGTACATGTGAATATTGCGAATGCAATGCATGGTCATTTCCCCAGAAACAATAAAATTTGTGATTCTAATATTCACGCTCAACATTTATCTGGTCTAGCAGAGGAGGAGCATCAAGAGCAAGGGAATAAGCTAACTAAAAGAAGGTGGTTTTTCCCCCCCATCCTAAGAAAAAACACAGTAAAGCCTTCTTAAAACAGAAGGTGTAGCGTATCCACACAGACAATTTCAGGTGCTGTCCCCTTTAATCCCGTGACCCATGAGGCTCTGGGGCATGAGGGGTATAAAGCTGACACACAGATGAGGTCCAGTCCAGAGGAGTGGAGCCTGATGAGAAAGCAAGCCAAGACCCAGTTGCCTATTCAGCATTCCGGTCTGGTGCCAGCTGGGTTATCCTATTCAAGTGGGGTGGCGCGGTCCGGGTCGCTCTAGAGCTGACCAGTGGTGTTCCCAGTTCCTGCATCCTCTGCTGGATGAGCCCTGCGGTCTCCATCACCCACCGTGGTGCGGAGGTATTTGAGTTTCCCTTTGTTAAAAAGAACCTGTCCCCAATCGGGGCAGAATTCCTCAAGCCAGCCCGCCTTGTGTTGTTGGTTGATCTTAGAACCTGGACAAAGGTATTTACATGCCCCAATCCATCACAAATCCGTAAGGTTAAGGGAAAATCCTCACTTCAGGACAGTCAATGGGACCATGCGTTCACCTGTTCGCGGGGAAATTGAATCGGGTAAAACCGGAAGTGACTTCGGCGACGTCACTTCTGGAGCACATAATTCCTTGATCCATATACCGGAAGTGATGTCATGAAATAAAGACATATAGACACCTATAATGTTCGCCAGCGGGGAGAAAAGCGAACATGTGATGTTCGCCACGAACTGTCTGCCTTGCGTCCATCTTTAGCCATCATCAGTGCAGTGCATGGAAAACTTTATCCAAAGGCATATTAGTTTCATAATATATACAATACTTTCGTAATATTCAAATTTCATCCTTGTATATATAAAATGTAACTTAAAAAATGCATCTCTTTCCTACAGTGCAATATGTTATAGTCTATATTTTCATTGTTTCAGTCAGCACTTTTTACACAATAATTCATGAAAAAGTAATTACAAATATAGTATTTTCACAGCTTTTGGTGACATCTATAGTATCTGCAAACTAGTGTGTTTTACGCTGATAGGGAGACAAAGATACAGACAAATAATTACTGTCAGTGATGCTTCAGAAGTATCTTGATCCATCACCTCTGACTAGTTTATCTACATTGAGCTGTCACATCCTGACTAAACCTTTTGTTTTCATTGCAATCCAACACCAATATGAAGCACTGCAGCAAAAACTGACAGATCAGATTTACAACCAAGAAATGAAGCTTACTATAGTTTATCGGAATGTGGAGAACATCTCGTCTAGTCTGACTGACATGCAAAGAACACTGCATTCTCTGGAGGAGAAGATCAATGATGCCGATAAAGAAAAAAGTCTGCCAGAATTCCTTAAAGGTAAGAAAATGTATCATACATTGTAAGATGTGCTCTATATGTTCTAGAAGGCTTATACTTTTGACTGGTTGGCTGGTAGAAATTGTTTTTATAGTATATAGTGATTAAATGCACAGACATTAAATCTGACCAATTTAAATGAGTAACCTCAAGAACAGGGGTGGGGAAACTATTTGACTTCTGGGCCACAATAGAGAGGGCCAGACCCAGAGCCTGTGTCTCCAGCATCAAACTGCCAAAGATGGGATAAAATTTTAAATATTTAAAAATACAGGTACCTACCATATTTCAGTCATAATGCAGGGACCTTGGTGGCAGGACACTCTGGCTCTTTCTGTTTGTCTTCTTGATGTACTATAAATTTAATTCAAACACCACTCACAGCATAACTTAATGGGATGAAATAATTTTATTGTGTAAAGAACAGTCAACTCCATGACCCATGGACTTCAAACAATTTCCATATTCTGATGTTATTTCTGTATAACCCTGTAATTGATGATACCAATAAAAACTTTAATGATTTCCATATCAAGTTACAATACTTCCTATATATTTTGCACATGTCATATCCACCATACAATATATGTAAACTTATAGGAAACCAGATACAGAGAAAATTCAGGTTTTGAGAATGGCAATTATAAAATGTAACTTAATTGTCCTCCTCGATTCTTTTTAGTAAGACCAGAAAGAAAACCTGAACATTAATTCAAAATCTATATTAGTAAGGATCTATGAAGACAATGAAACACCATAACTTGACAAAATTTTCAAAAAGGAGGGTTCCCATTTGGAACTAAAGCCCAACATAAAGTGTTTTTTTTCTAGAGATAAATTGTATTGCAGATGTAAGTGCAACCTTAATGAAACCTTGACATATGACATACATGTTGTATGTGTTTCTCTGCACTTACTGAAACTTTTTTGATCAACCACCCTGGCAGGGCTGCCATCAGGAATCCTGAGGCCCCATACTCTGAAAGTTTTCGCCCGGTGTAGTAAGAAAATTCCACACCCCATTCCCAGCTCTGCACTGCTCACTGTCATCAGTGGCTGCCTGCAGTCCGGGGAACCCAGTTGCCATGTCGAACGTGGAGCCTGGCATGCAGACGGGGCCTATAGATGCTGGCCTGCCCGGCCCCCCCTAGCTGTTTGGGCCCAGGCCATGTGTCCCCCCCCCCCTGACCAGAAACCTTGCCCCCTGGTGGTCCGATTTGGTCCAGTTTTCTGTGGCAAAAGGGCTATGTAAAATGTTAACATGTTACTAAGAGATATGTTTTAATTTTGCACCCACTTTGCCTGGGGTGGACTTAGGATCCATTGTATAATACAGGCATAGGAGCGGGCACGCACCAGGGTTCCGCTGTCAGTGATGATGTTGGGGATATCGGTGCTGCCCCTGCCTATGCCTATATTTTTTGAAGGCAATAGGAATCCCAAGAAGCAACTCCAAAAAGGTGTTCCAGGGGATTGCTTGGAATTGGTAATTCAAACTCAGAAAACCTACCAGTGAGTTTAAGAAGCAGCCTTGTGTTGGTGAGGTGAGTTTGTTTGCTAACAATGTAATTCTGTTTAAAAAAGGACGCTACGGGCAAAACGCAGAGGGGGTTGTTTGGAAAATATAATAGTTATTTTTGATATGAGATATTAATACAGCTTTGCATATCAGTGCATATATCAAAGAGGAAGGAGTTATCCATAAATCTACAACAAAGCAGTGATTTATATAAATTGTTATCATATACATTTATCTTACAAAACAGATTATATTGTATGTTATATCCTTTCATTTCATTTCAGATCCAATGACTAAACAGAGCCTTACAGATCTCATCAAAGACATTGTCAAAGAGCAGTTTACCACACTACAAATGGACATGAAAGAAACCATCGCCCAGATCTATAAAAGTATGTCTGAAACATCTCTTGAAGTTGAGAAAATTAAGGAATCTGTGAAGCATTTGAATAATACAATCGTTTCTGCCCATCAAAAATGTGCAGAAGAGGAAGAAAACAATGCAAGCAAGGAAGATGTATTTGAACTTAAGAACCGAATAGATCATTTGAAAAATACTGCCTTTGTGTGCACCTCTTCTTTTAAAGAGATGGGAGAAAAGCACAATGCTTTGGAAGAGACAGTAAAATATGAACATTCTAGGAATAAAGATTATTTTGAAACTCTGAACAAAACATTGAGCAAAATGAAGGAAATTCACGATCAGATATTGACTGGGGAGAATGTAAAGGAACAAAGAGTACTGCCACTAAATAATATCAATGACGATAATGTAACTGAATATGTTTTGACTCTACAAGAGAGGATAAAAAAACAAAACATAATGATGCTTCAGCTTTATGATGATATTTACGCACAAGACAGCAAAATCACTAACCTTACAATTACTTTGGATCTTCAGAAACAATTGATTGAAAAAGCCTGTGAAGACAAGTTTTCAACCTGCAAAGATGACTTCCAGAAACAGTTAAAAGGCACAGAAGAGAATATGCATGTTCTAAATAAAACTGTCTCTGCTGTCGTCATCCCTTTGGATGATAAAATTGATAAAATGAATGAGCAGATTAATGATTTATGTTATGACATGGAAATTCTACAACCGTTGATTGAAAAGGGGGCTCCGTTTAGCATGACAAACGAATACGATCACAAAAATGAAGGAAGTGAAGTGAATAAGCAGATTAAAAACATTACAGAATTCCTCAATAACCTAAATTCTGTAGTTCTTGAACTCACAAAAGGTCAAGAAAAACTTCAACTGGAAGCAGAAAAACAGGAAGAGCTCTGTAAAAGTCGCTTTAATGCATGCCTCATGGAGGTAGAAGATGGTCTTAATAGAACCATGGATATACTGAATGATGCTGTTGACTCTATTCATGATGAATTTGCCACAAAGTCAGATATTTCTGTTATGCAAAACAAAGCTGAGCTTTACACTAACGCTACCGTTGAAAAACTAGAAACTGCTTTGTTGGCCATCCCATTCCTCCAAGAAACTCTACAAAACCTTACAAGTGCACCAACAACCCAGAAAGTTGACACAACACCAAATTCTGCTATTATGTCAAGTCAAGATGACATTAGCACGTCCCCTTATTTTCTTGAGTTGTCACAGAAAGTATACAATTTACAGACTATAGTACTTCAGTGCCAAGTAAATATTACTAAAATAGAAGAAAAGGTGGACATTTCTGTTACCAATATAAACAGCTGCCAGTCCCGGGTGAAAACAATAGAATCCCAAGTAAATATCATCCTAGCTAACCCTCCTAATTTACCAAAAGGAAAAACTGTTGAAGTTCTTACCAGTCAAACAAGTATGCAACAAGAAGTATACTCTAGAATCAAAGCTCTTGAGTTTAAATCCGTGCGGCTTTCGTCAAGCATACCGCAGCTAAATAAAACTGCAAATGAGGCAAAGGCCTTATGTCAAACTGTATTTGTCACTGTTAAAAAAGTCAATGAAAGTGTGCCGAAATTAGTTAAAGCAGCTCAGCCGGACATAACAAGTTTACAGAATGGCTTTGAGGAGCTGATAAGTTCATTAATACAAATGAAGATGTCCACTGTTTTGTCAAATGTGACGGATTATGTAGATAAATCTGTATCTGATATCACAACCAATATGGCCAAACTTCAAAAACAGATGAAGGCTCCAGTGAAGAAAACACCTGTCCTGAAAAAATTACCAATAAATCCCACGGCATCTGTCATTGGTCGTAGTCAACGAAATTCTGATAATACAGATCAAGGTAAGTGTTTCCATATAACAGATAAACATTATTTTGCACTATAAACCTGTAACAATTTGGAAGGTCCGTTCTTTGGGAAACACATTTTAGGTATGGAAATTGTAGGTACTAATCTAGCCATGCATTTGTCACCAGAACAACACTTGAGGTAAATAATTAAAAATTGTTATTAGGGCTAACAACTTTGCTATTCCTATGTAAGGTCATGTGTCCATAGGCCGTCATGGCATTTTAGGGACTTCTAATAAAAAAATCTCAGAAAGACCATGCCTGATGCTCTTCAGGCTTAGTTTTCCTGGCTCATGCTGATTTTCAGTGGACGTACTTCACAGCATGGCCACAATGACAACACGGGGCCCTGCATTTTAGACAAAGTTGCAGTGGATTTAATGGGATGGGTTGTGTTCCTAAGGGCTTGTGTCTACTGCATCTGTTAGCAGTAACACGCCCTAAAATGCAGTAAGTCTGCCCGCAGTGGGTTGCGTCATGGACTCGGTAGGGTGATGTATCCGTGAGGTCCTAAGGCCCAGCCTCTCTGTTACACTCTAAAAGATCCCCTGTATGTTCGCATGCATCAAATTTCAATATTGAAAAGAATCCCTGGCTTTTTTGCAGTTGATTGAATAATACATCTAGTCATGACCTGATATGATATTGGGGTTTATACAAGCTCTTTGTTGACCACAGGACTCCAATTTATGGTAGTTCTAATTATTTCAAACATAAACCTCTGATACTTACAACTTGCAATTTTAAAACTTAAGCACCCCGTGAAGAAACCAATTGTCATGAAACACTTCTGGTTCATAAGCTTTGAATGCATGTAATCATGTTATGACATTATATTGATGAGATTGTACTGACAGCAGCTGCTGGAAAACAAAGTAGTTACTCATTGTTATATAAACAAAAAAAATTGAGGAGGGTGGAAAATTCACACTATCCTCTGACTGAAGTGTGGGAAGTTCTCCTCTCGCACTAGAAGACACGGCCTATAGCAACTGACCCAACCATTCAGGCACATAATAACATAACTAAGCATGTTTAAAAGATCCACTAACCCTCAATATGCCAGCTTTTTCTTAACCCATTCATTTAGTCCCTAGGTCTAGGTCTTTTTGCTATGGGCCTTTTGGCAGTATTTAATTTGGTTGAACTTCCATGTACATGTATGGGGAAAGAAACAGCAGTGACATGAACAAAAAAGCCATTCAATGCAAGCTTATGGAGGAGTTCACTGAAAATTTTATGTAAATTATGTCCCTGTTTTGTTGGGTCTCTAGACTTGAATGTGAGTGTCTCTATCCCCAAAAAAATAAAGGACAAAAAGCATATACGTTTCCATTATCAGCTTACTTCATGCAATACAGTCCATGCTTTACTTTAAATTGAAATATGATGATGTCTTTCCTGGTAGAAGACTATTCCAGCTGCAGCAGCTCTCCTTGCCATAATGGAGGTACTTGTATCAATGACCTAAAGGGATTTGTGTGTGCCTGTCGCCATCCTTTTGGAGGACTGAACTGCAGCCTAAAGATGACAGATGACAATTCTCAATCACTAGGTAAGCTGTTTTGTGTGTTCCAGTCAAAAGAAAATATTTCATCTGTTCATACATGTTTCCGTACATATTTACAAAGTTCATAAACCTTGTGACAGACCGGCGGTCTGCCATGGTGTGGATGGTCCATATGCGGCAGTGAAGGGGTCTGCTGGTGTGTATGCATCAAGATACACCTGCTAGACCCTAGTCAGGGCTCCCAGGTGAGGTTGTGTGGCCCCATGCCGATGGCTGCTAGGAGACAGGCCATTAAGGATTCCTAAAGGAAGGAACTGTTGTTGATCGGTGCCAAGCCAGGAGGCTTGGCATTTTCGAGTGACTTTTGTTTATTTGGATGTCTATTAACCCCTGCAAGGGTAACCCTTTATTTGGACTGTGTGCTCAAATAAACATGAGTAGGAGCCCTTAAAAGGATAAAAACATGTGGATTGATGCTGTGAGAGCACTGTTTGAGCTGATTCCCCACAATCTATTAGATCACATTACTCTTGTAGGGTTTGTTTCCACATATGTTGGGACGTATAATGGAAACATACCCTAAGTCTCTATTGTTTTGTTACATTTTAGTCTGCCATTTCACCAAGCAACTTTTTTGGTTTCTTTATGGCAGCACCAATATTACTACTTATGGTAGTATGGTATGGTATGGTAGTCCTTTACTGAGTACAGAAATAAACCAGTTTCCTATTTTTATAGTAACTTTTATTAGTATAACTCTATAATGTCACAGCACTCTACTCCAAACTAACTAAACTTGATTAGTAATGTTAAAGAAATGTGACAATGCTAATTCAAGCCTCTTCTTCTCTTTATTGTCAGTATGACATTTAAGATAAGTTAATTTGGTTGGTCAAAAGCTTCCAATTTGCCATTCCTGACCAACAATTAACTGTCGCATCTTTCCAACGGTTATCCATAAAAAAAGTGTAGCCCCTGCCAGAATCAGGGGGCTAATGTGTTAAAGATTTAGGAGGGAAAGGAGCAAGATTGTCACAGACAGGTGCAAAGTAGGGATGGACCGAACTGTTCGCCAGAGAACAGTTCAGCGGCGAACTAGCATGTTCGCCCATCCTCTCGCCGGCGGACAGTACGGGTGTTCGACCCGCCCGTTCGCCGACGAGAAGAAGATCTAAATTCTTCCTCCGGCAGGATCAGAACCTGTGAGATCGTGCCGGAGGAAGAATCTTTTCACTACAAGACCGGGCATGCAGCCGGTCTTGTAGTGAAAAATCCGGCTTGGAGCAGGAAGTGACGTCAGTGACGTCACATCCTGCGCCCGTAACCAGGAACTATGCGTTCCAGGTTGCGGTCCAAGGACCGGCTGCATGCCGGTTTTTCCGATTCAAAGACACATGGACACACACATTACATGCACTCTTACTGTCTGCAACTAGTTCCTCTATGGTTGGCTTCCTGCTTGTCTCTCCCTCAGCCCCCTAGGTCCTCCCATAATACCTCCATGCTGCATAAATACTGCAGATAGTAGAGGGGTCATGGTTGCACCTCAACTCCTGAACAAAAGATAATTTGTAGACATTATCTTTGCTTATTTACAGTGGATATAAAAAGTCAAAACACTCCTGGTAAAATGCCAGCTTCCTGTGCTGCACAAAAATTAGACAAAGATAAATCATTTCAGAACTTTTCCACCTTTAATGTGACCTAAAACTGTACAACTCAAATGAAAAAGAAACTGAAATTTTTTAGGTGGAGTTAAGAAAAATTAAAAAAATTTAATAATGTTGTTGCATAAGAGTGCTCACCCGTAAACGAATACTTTGTTGAAGCACCCTTCGATGTTATTACAGCACTCAGTCTTTTTGAGTCTATTAGCATGGCACAATTAGGGTATGAGTCTATCAGCATGGCACAATTTGACTTGGCAAGATTTGCCCACTCTTCTTTCCAGAAACACTCCAAATCTGTCAGACTGCGAGGGCATCTCTTGTGCACAGCCCTTTTCAGATCACCACAGATTTTCAATCGAATTTAAGTCTGGGCTCATTCCAAAAGTTTAATCTTCTGATGAAGCCTTTGATTTTGGTTCTGGGTCGTTGTCATGCTGAAAGATGAGGTTCCTCTTCATGTTCAGATTTCTAGCAGAAGCCGGAAGATTTAGTGCCAGTGTTGACTAGTATTTGGAACTTTTCATAATTCCCTCTATCTAAGGCCCCAGTTCCAGCTGAAGAAAACAGCCCCTCAAATGCTTCACTGTGGGTATGGTGTACGTTTGGTGATGTGCAGTTTTAGTAGAGTATAGTGGTACATCTCACATATCATCTCTAATTTAATCATCCCACTACCTAACATCCCTACCACTACCAGGTTAAAATATAAATATTAGTGGAACTTAATTTAGACTATCAATGAGGGAGTGCTGATGGCTTCTACCACTACTTTCCCTTGTAGGACTTGTAAAACAGTTATTCCTTCCCCAGTGCTTTGCCAGCAAAGACTGATACTGTTTTGTGGTCAGGGTATCTGACTGCTAAACTGCCAGCAATAGATTTCATTATGATAGTATCTATTCTTTCGTAGCGTGGACATATCTAGTCAGCACTTTCCACAGGTCTTTGAACTTAAATCTAATATAAGGTGTGTGAAAACAGGAAGATTGGATAGCTTTGTATTCAAGGTTACACCTAAGGTTTGTAAAGAACATTTATCTGAAAATAAGGATATCATTGCTATTTGTCAATACATTGTACACTTACAACATGGTGTGCAGATTGTGCTTTTAATTCATTATTTAAATTAGTTTTAGTTTGCACATTTTATTTATAAATCAATCTACAGATTGTGAAGCAGAAGGAGCAAAATAAAACAGGTCATCAACAGTTGTTCTGTGTTTATGTAGAAGGCAAAATGAAAACAAATTATACTAAATATTGTTTGAAATAAGGAAAGTAAGATTATTTTCCTTCACCCTCTAGATAATAGCAAGGAAAGCATGAGGGCTCAAAGACATACCTAAGCAATATTAATGCTGTATATATATCTATACCTAGAAGGACATACATTCCATATCTACAACTAAATGAACTATTTATTTCTTCTATTCTTGCAGATTTCTCTAAAGGCTCTTACCGATATGCACCAATGGTGGCCTTTTCTGTGTCTCACACATATGGTATGACAGTGCCTGGACCAATCCGATTTAACAATTTATATGTAAATTATGGAACTTCATATACCCCCAACACTGGAAAATTCAATGTGCCCTATCTGGGAGTGTACGTGTTTAAGTTTACCATTGAGTCCTATAGCCCTCGAATCTCTGGCTATTTAGTAGTTGATGGAACTGATAAAATTGCATTCCAGTCTGAGAACATTAACAGCAGCATGTACAGTGACAGGATGGTGACAGGCGATGCTCTGCTAGAACTAAACTATGGCCAACAAGTCTGGCTTAGGTTAGCCTCAGGCTCCATCCCTGCACAATATCCTCCAGTCACAACTTTTAGTGGCTATCTATTATATCGCACATAATTTATATAAAATATGATGTATTTATGCACATGTAAACCACACTCACCGGTTCATACAACACTTCTCCTCTGCAACTGCCATCAAATAGTTGCGGTTCCAGGGATCAAGGGGCGTGCTTCAATCACTTCAACTCCGCAAGCTCATAGGAAATATCCCCCACTCAGGAGGCAACTCAATTCAACTTTATTCAACAAAATTGAAGTCTTAACACACTTGGACACCAGGCAGGTGGCTCCTTCCCCTGATGCCTTTCACCTGACATGGACTTGTAGATAGATGTGTAGGACTAAGCCCATATTAGGTAAAAGGGTCGGCAGGAGCATTGGATTTTAAAATATTGTCTAGAGTTGACCTTAAGCCAATCCCCTACAGTCCAATTCAATTTTAGCAAACCTCAGCCTGACTTAATTTCATTCTCACTGGTGAAGATTTGTTTTTGGGGGGGGGGGGAGTGTAGAAGTCTGTTTTGAAAATTTCTTGTCATGTACTTAACCCCAGTATCACTTTGTGTTTGTGTGATTGTTGTCATCCCTCTCAATGTTTGTTTTTTACCTTCTGCCAGTTGGATCTTTGTTGTCCCGATAATTGGTATATATGGTAAATATACAGTACATATGGTATCTACCGTAAATAACAAAATCTACATATAACAGCTAACGAGTATGATTTATTAATTAAGATCAAATCATACTTTATCTTCACTTCAAATAAAGCTTTATTCAAAAGTGTTCATCTTACTAGCTGGGTAAAGGAAATATATAACGGTTTCTTTATCAAAAGACTGAGATAATTATATGAGATAATAGTGTTTATGTTAGTGCATGCATCATACTTTTATCTTCTATGTTTTACTAAAGGGAAAGCATATCTGTTATAAAATATAACTACCAAGCAAGAATTCTTATATCCAGTAATATTATAAAAACATGATATTGAACAATATTTGTAAGGGAAATTTACAACCTAAAGTTGTGTCTAAATGCATTGTTATATTATTAAAAATATGCTTTTACATATCGTTGCCTGCAATGTATGTTGTAATTATTTTTATTAAAAATGTGATTCTTTTCGATATAACATGTTCTATAACCTTAAAGGTCTACTTCATATATTTGATTAAGTCTGTGTCCTATATTTTATATATTATGTTATATATTGAATGATTTCATATAAATTTGTAGATTTATTTCCACAAATATATTTTACTGATAAGTTCTCTTTGTTGAACCTAGATGTTATATGATGTACAATGCATTCATATACTGTATATCTCTGACAGTAGGTGGTGCTGTATGCTGCAGCAATAAATGAGTAACGTGTAAAAGTCAGTACTATGGCCAAACAATGGCAAGATGTGTCTTTAGAAAAAAATAAAGCTGAACTGAAAAAAACTTTCATTCTGAGTAGCAATTCTTAAATGCACAGTAATATAACAGTTTATTTATTCTGATTAAGCTTACTAAAACATGAATATTCTTCCTAATCGCTGACTTATCTGACTTTAGGTTATCTCAGATGCCTTGACTTTTTATTTTAAATTTTTAATAGCGCACAATGAATTCTACTCAACATATAAACCCTCATATTTAGGGGCTATTACTAATCAAATTAATGTTTCATTAAAGCCACTGGGCCATAGAAAAGTAATTTAACTGATTATAGTTTAGCTGTTTGGAGAGAAAACGTATAGCTGGTGCAAAACCACAGTGCAGCAGAATGTGCAACTATTACAACTGTATAGCGGGGGTGAGAGAGAGGGAGAAATGGGTTAAGTCTGTATAGTCATATGCATTATCCCTTGTGACTCAAAAAGAAGAAAGAAGGGGTTGGGGTTTCAAGGGTACTTACTCAAAATAATATATAAAATTCACTTTATTTAGAATATGTGAAATAGAGTAAAATACACATACATAACATAGTGGGGTCAGAGCCTCAACATACATCGGGATGACCCCCAGGTAAGATACATTAATAAAAAAGCAAGGTCATAGGTCAGTTTGGATATATCTACGAATATGGACTGAAGAGGTTGTAGCTTCCCTCTGACATGTTTCGCCCAAGGGGCTTCTTCAGGGAGAAAATTGAATCTACAATACAGTACAGGTATATAAGAATTCAAATTGCAATGATCGTCTGTATAACATTCTCAATTTTTTTTATGACAAATGGTATTTCTATCACATTGCTGTTTTGCACTGCTCATCTTTGATAGTGTTGTGGTGAGCAATAAAATTCACCCGGTGTTTATCTCACTGCTCCCAATTAACCATTAAATTTATGTCATGCATGCATGTGGAATCAACACACTCTTCAAGTCTAAGCATGTCCCTTCTGATTTTTAATGCATACAAAGAATGTTATGTAACTTTATCCAACTGGCCCCCATAGCAGTAGCCCTATCATGTCTCTTTACTAATGTAACAGTATGTGGGCCAGTGGGCCTACATCATATACAATGTTGGATCCACACCCAGATGTTTTAGAGCAGGGGTTTAAAACTCCAGCGCAGGGGGACAAACCTGCCCCACAGTGTAATTGTGTTTGGCCCGCATTTTGATGTGTGTTTTATTTGACATTTGATATCACATGTGTTATAGCATTGAGCTTGTTCCAGATTTAATGTTCTAGTTTATTTTTGGAAAATCTTCAAAAAAAAGGTCCGCAAGTTTGTCCAAGTTTTGTATATTGGTCCACTATGTGTTTGAGCTTGAGACCCATGTACTAGAGAATATATCTGTAAGTATCTGTATCTTTAATATACCTTGAACCCTTCTCTACACCCCCAGAAGTTTTGGCGATGACACTAGTGTTGAGTGCGAATATTTTCATCACTTTTTTTTTCCACAATTCGTGAAGATCTGAGTTATGATTCCCCGGATTATGAGGAAAGTGCCATGCATTGCGTTCTCATTATTCGCATGTACATTGCCAATTTTCACAATTAATTACTTCGTTAAATGTTGTCTTATGTGGTAAATACACTGCAGCTGCTATTTCACATAGCAGATGCCACTAGATGTTGCTGTGATAACACAAATTGCGTTTGCAATATTAGCATGTACTAGTGCTGATTTTCGTAATACATATTAATTCATACATATTAATGACAGGAGATCTTACATTTTTGAATTTACTTAGAATATTTGGAGAATAATAAGCAATTACAATTTACAATTTAGCCAAAGTCTCCAATACATTTTAAAAAAATGTGACCATCTCTATTATTTTATGAAACTGGTATGAAGATTATTTTCTATACTTTAGGGCCCTTTGGTACTGCAGCCGATGCAGCTGTGGTGTGTTTTCGGAACCATAAAAGATATGCTAGAGGTAACCCCATGGTTTCTAGTGCACCGCGATTGCATCTCCCATTCAAGTGCAAAATGAAATCACATGTTGCTGTAAATGCAAACGCGGGGCTAGTGTGAAATGTTTTCTGTGGAAACCTGTGTTTCTTGTGTTAACACTAGCCCCGCTATGTTGTGGTACTGCAAACACTTCTAGTGTGAAAAAGCCCTAAGGGATTGTGTCCACTAAATCCCTGCAATATGTTTTAAACCCGAGGTCATGTCCATGTTATTGGCATGATGCACAACTGAACAGGGCAAATTAATAGCTATCGCTAATGTGCCAGTAATGTAACCTAAAACACTAGCAGTCCACGAGTTGGAAGTCATGGATGTCTATGACACCCGGTGGACACAAGTCCTTATCAAAGAAAATGTACAAAAGCAGCATAACGTGGATGTTCATCCTGCACAGATAACTAGCACTACAACATATGGTTTTATTACCAATATATGTGTCCATCAATGATCAGACATAACAAATGCCGTTCACACCAATATCAACAGTGCATAAATTCCATCCTTATTGTAACAATGTATCCCTGTTCATTTGTCTTATGAATAATACATTTCAATTTCAGAAATTTGACAATAAAAAGAACAACAAAATGGCTGGCCAAGAGCAATTTCACACTTAGCCAGCATGAATGTTCAGAGAAGTTGAATCATTGAACTGCCTTCACAATGCATGCTGAGTAAGTGAAAAATGGCTGTTGACAGGCAATATTGTTACTCTCGTTGTGTATTTTACAGTTAATAACACAGAAATGAAATGATTCCGTATAAGGTACAGAGAGAGTACAAGACATGTTTCCTCAATATGGTCTGCACAACATGGATCAATTTAGGGAAAGGACACAGCTTTGCCCAGTTTTAGTGCCTTCCCGTCCATTATACTGACAATTATTTTTGTGATAGCCTGGCTATCATATTTATTTCCATTCAGAGATAGAGCTCATAAACTCCATGTATTGTGTGTGTGTACTTTCCTTCGTATACAATGCCTGCTTCATTTGCTATATGTTGTACATCTAATTACAATGTAATTACTGCTCAGCTGTTTCTGTAGTAATAAAAGTCCTTAAAATGCTATTTCTTCTTTTTTTTACCTGATTTGATCCAGACTCTCCCACTGTGTGTAAATTCTTGAGATCTCTTCTACCTAATTAAGCAATCAGTAGAGTCAATGCCGACTGATGTACAAACAGTCTGTGTGTAATTTTGCAAATAGCAAGGCATTTAATAACGAAAGGAGCACTCATTAAAAGGAAAAAAAATCCTCACTTAATGTTTTGGGCAAGTCAGGGTTACAGAGTTTACAGTCCACAGTCTATGAATCTGCTTAAAATGAATAACGGGTCAAATCCATAAAAACCATTAACCTTAAATTACAGAGCATCTTGAGGAAAAGGGAAAACAACATTGATTTGGATGCCATCCACAGCCCCCTCAAGGTTTTTTCCATTTTAGATCACAATGCTTAGAGGTGTACTATTTAAACTAGATAACTCTTAAGCCATTAGTAATTGCCAATTTTGTTGATTAAAAAAAGACTAATCAGCTATATACAGTGAGTAAAATAAGTATTTGATCCCCTGCTGATTTTGTATGTTTGCCCTATGCCCTCTGTTATACAAGGTATAAGGTTTATTGTAGGGGAGAGACAAAATAAAAACAAAAAACCCTTGCAAGCTCAGAGCACAAAAGTCAGAGATTGATGTTCATTACAATAAGGAAAATAATTATTTTTTCCCTGTTGGCAAACTCCTTGTTGGCAATCAAAGAGTTCAGACATCTCAGGATTTTTTACCACTGGATTTTTTTTACCACTGCTCTTTGCTCTTTAGGTCCAGTGGTGGTTTTATATATGGACAGTATGGGCAGTTGACCAGTGCAGTATCTTGGGGGGGGGCGGGTGGAATCCACGCCTACCCATCACCTTCACATGTCCATCATCTGACTGCAGCTGGAATCCTGCCCTTCCCTGCAGGACTGCAATCCTGCCCCCTCTGGTGCTGCAATCCTGCCCCCCTCCAGTGCTGCAATCCAGCCCACTCCAGTGCTGCAATCTTGACCCCCCCTCCAGTACTGCAACACTGCAACCCCTCCAGTGCTGAAAAACTGCCCCTTCAAGTGCTGCAATCCTAACCCCCCTCAAGTGCTGGAATCCTGCCCTCCCCCAGCAGTGCTGCAATCCTGCCCCCCCCCTCCAGTGCTGCAATGCTGCCCCCTTTCCAGTGCTGGAACCCTGCCTTCCTCTCCAGTCCAATGTACACAATGTGCAGAATGCAGTGCCCACTGTATGTCACATGTCACACAATGTACAGAGTGCAGTGCCCAGAGTAGGTCGCATATTACACAATATACAGAATATACCCACATATGAATTTAAGTCTGATGTTTGCCAACCTTCTGCTCTCTCCACAGAGTTACTATGGGATTAATTTCTGAAGACTGGCTAGGTCACTCCAGGACCTTTATATACTTCTTGTTGAGTCACTCTTTTGTTGCCTTGCCCATGTGATTTTAATCAGGCTCATGATGGATACCCATCCATGATCCATTTTTATTGCTCTGGCTGAGGGAAGAAGATGATAATCTAAGGCTTGACAGGACATGGTCATGTCCTTTGTGGTGAAGGTGCCTTGTGCCCTTATCCCCAAAACACCCCTTAAGCATAATGTCATTACTCCTACTTCAAACACAGTGAGATAATTTGATGCTGAAGACCATGATTTGGACTCCAGCTGACCACAACACTTTTATCCAGCCTTGGATCATTCAGATGTTTATTGGCACTGCAGATAACTCTGCACATGTGCTGTTTTGAGCAGGGGAGATCTTGAAGATCCAGCGAGATTCGTTCTTCACAGCATAGTGTTAACAATATGTTTTTGGGTGACTATGACCCCTGGTGCCCTACGATTGTAGTGGGGACCTCTCCCGGGTCACTACAAGAAAGGGGGCACCTCGCTTTGAAGGGGGAGAGCCTAGTTCGGAAGTTGAAGTTTGTACTCCAGACACTAGAGGGGGGTCCAGGGTAGAGGCTATAAAAACCTTTCTAAACCAAACGGTAGCACTCGGTGATCTAGGTGATCCGCAGTCAGAAAGAAGGCGTGTATGGGTGACTCCTGAGTGGAACAAACCTGTGTATGGTGTACAGAACTGTGCAGGAATGCCTATCGGTCACAGTCTCAGCTGTGCCTGGAAAAAGTGGAGTGGACTTTCGAGGACCGTTTGCTGTTGTGCCCGAGGTTTGGGCTTTGGAATATTCCAGTAAGTGTTTGTGCTGTACGCCGAATAAAGTACAAGTTGCACTAAACATGTTCTAGAGTGGTTCCTAGTTCACAACCTGACACCTGTCTGGTACAAGATCATTGACAAGTTCATTACATGCAGTTTTGGTCCGCTATGTCCCCGTTTTCATGTTCATTGCAACTCCACAAGATGAGATTTATCCCTAGAGACTGAGGGACATTTATTTTTTGTTTCTTCCATTTCCACCAACTGCTGTAATCTTCTCGCCAAGCTGCTTGGTGATAGTCTTGTAGCCCATTCCAGCCTTGTGTAGGTCTACAGTCATTTCCCTGACATCCTAAATAGCTCTTTGGTCTTGGCCATGGCACCTAGTTCTGTGGACAGGTGCCTTTTATACAAGTACTCTAACAAGCAGGGAATAAGAACACTTCAGTCCCTTACAGAAGTTGCTCCTAATCTCAGCTGACTACCAGCATAAAGTGAAAACGTCTGAGTGCCTACAATCTTGCATGTTAAAATGGAAAACTGTGAACCAGGCCAAATGTACTGTTTTCATGAAGTTTATACAGGCCTGCAAAACCATCTGTCTAATGTTACCCATTGTTGGTAAACAGACCTGTCAATGCGACCTCAGACTGCCTATGCATGTGCAGATACTGTGGGAAGCGGAAGATATATATAAGTAAATATTTTCTGCTTTGTCACCGGACAATGTTGGACAAAGGACATTGCTGAAGCTGCAGGGATGTGGGTCCCTATCTTTGTGGGACACTTGACCTGCTGAGGAAAGCAGATGGATTACATCAGTGGATTTCCTGCGCAAGTAAGTATGTTGAAGGGTAGAAGTTTTAATAAAGATTTTTTCATATGCTTGTATTCGTTATTTCTAGGTCTAAACTTTAACCCTTAACGGGAATGTGACACAGGTCCTCTATACTCATTCCATGAAGTGGGGAGCGGAAGGGGAACCCCAGATACTCTATAAACCCTCAACCCCCCACAGCACTGGGGCAAGGTCATGGGGAAGAGGGGTCTACCCAACATTGAGGGTCTGTCTCTCGTCTATCGAGGGAGAATTGAGGCGTGCATGCCTACCTTAACAGTGGATGCTCTGTACAGACAATTAATTGTGACCCAATCACAACAAAAGATCTGGCCAGCAGAAGAATTTTTTCACCAGAGAAGGGTAGAGAATAGTGATGAGCAACTAGGCAATATTCAAATTTGCGTAATTTCGCAAATATCTGCCATAATATTCTATTCCATATTCGTAATCTCGAATATCCGCACTTGTGGACATGAATTGGGATCTAAAAATCGCAATTGCGATCAAATATGCGCAATGCATGCAAGTCAATGGAGCTCGGATATTGGACTGGGAGAATAGCCGTCATTTCCGTTCAAAAAAATCGCATCGCGATTATATAATCGCGATCCATTGCAATGAATATTCCCACGATATTCAAGCTAAATATTAGAAAATCGAATATTCGAGCTCAACACTTGTAGAGAACCTGATCTCTTGTCGGACTTTTTTAAAAGTCCAATCCGCCTGTTCATGGACGGACCTGGCCGAAGTTTGGCCATCACTAATGCGCAGCAGGCAAAAAGTTAACTTCCACTATGGCTTAATGCTAGACTTTCCTGACTGAACAACTCTCACAAACTTACCAGTAGTATCAAAGCTTGACTGCTGTCTCTCTTTTCAACCTCTTCCTATTGGCCAATCACTATGATGGGGCCATTGGAAAAGTATAAAAGGGGTGATAAGGTGACATGTGTTACATAACCAGGAAGTGATGGATCTTTGCCTAATTAGATTTTTTATTCTTAGAGAAACCCAGTTGAAAAAAATCTCCATTGATTTCCGTATTTTTCTGTAAAATGTACATTTGCATGTATTGTAAATCATTTCTAGTACCTATCTACATTATGAATATTTAGGAGAACTGTATACACAATAATGGACACTTTTGGGCAAAATCTAGTTAATAGACTAGACCATGAAGAAGTTAAGAAAGCTCATTGGGAAGGTTGGAAATACTTTTTAAAAACACAAACTGAACAACACTCCAAGAAACACAAGATTCCTCAGAATGAGGCCTACAAAGAAAAGAAGAAGGTGGAGGTTCAATTATGTTTTGGGGTCGTTTTGTTGCCTCTGACCTTGAATGTGTGCAAGGCATCATGAAATCTGAGGATTACTAAAGGATTTGGGGTCGCACTGTAGAGCCCAGTGTCAGAAAGCTGGGTTTGCGTCCGAGAACTTGAATCTTCCAGCAGGACAATGACCCCAAACATACATCAAAAAGCACCCAGAATTGGATGGCAACAAAGTACTGGAGAGTTCTGAAGTTGCCAGCAATGAGTACAGTTCTATATCCCATTGAACACCTGTGGAAAGATCTTAAAATTGCTGTTGGGAAAAGGCACCCTTCCAATTAGAGAGACCGGGAGCAAGTAAGAGTGGTCAAAATTTTCAGCTAAGAAGCTTATTGATGGTTATTAGTGATAGCCGAACTTCGGCCAGGTCCGTCCGACTGTTCATGGGTACATTCAAATTTCCTGCCTGTTTGCTGGGAATTTTAATCGAAAAACCGGAAGTCGACGTCACTTCCGGTACCTGGAACGCACAGTTCCCGGTTTGTGTACACGAACATGACGTCACTGCTGTTTAATCCAGGTTTCTTTGACGAGAGACCGGCTTCTCTCTGCGGTCTCTCGGCAAAGAATTTTTCTACTGGCCGGATCATTCTGCTCCTGATCTGACCAGCAGAAGTATAGTCACCTTCTTCCCGCCAGTGAGCAGGGCGGGTCGAACACCAATACTGTTCCTCAGGGGAAGAACATTTCGGCCATCACTAATGGTTATAGAAAGGGACTTCTGAAATTTTTTCCAAAGGGTGTGCAACCAAATATTAAGTTAAGGGTGCCAATAATTTTGTCCAGCCCATTTTTGAAGTTTTGTGCAACATGTCCAATTTGCCTTTTTTACTCTTTTTTGGGTTTGTTCCAATATGCACAAAGGGAATAAACATGTGTATAGCAAAACATGTGTTACTGCAATACCTTTGACTTTCTGGAAACATTTCTGGGGTGACAACAATTTTATCCATGACTGTAACTGCTGGATTAAATGGCAAAGGGGTCCTAAGTAATGCCAACATAAATCTCCAGAGACACAGAGAGCCTGAAAATAACCCCCTCACCTCTCTATCAAAAAGTACAAACAAAAATGTTTTACCTTAAGCAATACTTTAAAAAACACAGTTTAGTAGCTTCATGCAGTTGGATATGGGTTATCAATGGTGGTTCTGTCCAATGACTACAGGAAATACAGTGTGTTTACATGTCTAAATTTTCTATAGGATCCCTTAACAGAAAAATAGATGGGACTCAAATGAGTCATACACAATAGATAAAAAATATCTATGGACTAACAAATACAAAAAATATTTTCAGAAACATCACTACAAAGTCAGATCAATAAGAAATTACACACAAAAAACAGCAATATTGTGCACGTACCCTTAAGGCCCCCATACACGTGTCAGATTCGCACCGGATTCCGGCACGTTTGATTCCGGGCGTGTGCACGCCAAACGATCGTGCCGGAATCGCATGCAGCCCACCTGGTCCGATTGTTCGCGTCCGATTGATCAGGGGCCAGAGAACCAACATGTTGGTCTTTTTCATGCGATTCTGTCCGGATCAGGGGGAGTTGCCATTTGTGAGGTGGACAATCAGACACGGATCCGTCCCGGAATCCGCTGGACAAGGTGGTATGCTGCGATGGATACTCTTAATTGGCCGATTGATCACACCTGCGATTCCCGGCAGAATCGCCGGAATCGATCGGATGATGAATCGATTGGACATGGAATCCGACACGTGTATGGCTAGCTTTAGAGACCGAGTATTGTCAACTAACAGAATGCCTGGTACTGGCAGGATTGAAGGGATTCAATTATTGGATGCAAAAATACCTTTGACACTTTTTTATAATGTTATATTGGTTTTGTTTGACTTTGGAAATGAAGACACTCAGCAATATTTCATAATTGACATTTAATATTTGGAATTTTGGCAGGATGAAGTGACAGTGAGATACCCATCTACAGCAGGCCCCATTGGTCGAGTTATAGTGGCAGCATGGGGAATGTGATGATCTTTTTACTGATATTGCCTCGCAAAATACAAATTTCTGCTAGAACTGTCTATAGGACCTTGAAGATGTACATTTAATACATATTTCAGTTGGTTTTTTTATTAAGTATTTTAACCATCCCAAGGAGCTTTCTTAACCTCTTCATGGTTGCCCTAAATGAAAAATTTGTTTATTAGACTTTGCCCAAAAGCGTCCATTATTTTGGATACAGTTCAAAATATTCATAATGTAGATATGAATTTACAATACACACAAATATAAATTTTACAGAAAAATTACAGAGATCAATGGAAATGTATTACAACTGGGATTCTCTAAGGATAAAAATCTAATTAGGCAAAGATCCAACACTTCCTGGTAGTGTCACAAATTTCACCTTATCCCACCTTTACACTTTTCTAATGGTCCCTGAGGTAGGCCATCATAGTGATTGGCCAAAAGGAAGAGGTTGAAAAGAGAGACAGCAGGCAAGCTTTAAAACTACTGGTAAGTTTGTGAGAGTTGTTCAGGGAAGTCTAGCATTAAAGCATAGTGGAAGTTAACTTTCTGCTTGCTGCACCTTAGTGATGGCCAAACTTGTAGATTGGACTTTTAAAAAAGTCTGACGTCACCCTGTTCACAGGAAGATTACAATTTGCCACAAGCAGATGGAAAAACCGGAAGTGATGTCACTTCCGGTACCTGGAATACACAAATCCCGGTTTTGATAGTGACTGACGTCACTTCGGTTTGAGCCAGTTTTATTTTATGTGACACCAGGTTCTCTACCCGGTCTCTGGTTAAAAAAAATCTTCCACTGACCGGATCTATCTGCTCCTGAACCGGCCAGTGGAAGAATAGTAACCTTCTTCGCGCCGGTATTCGACCCTTACTGTTCGCAAGGGGAAGAAAAGGGAACATGTTATGTTTGTGGTCGAACTGTCGGCCTTGCAGACAATTTGGCCATCACTGCTGCACATGTAGGAGCCTGCCTTGTATTCCTAGCAGAATTTTTTTCCTTAAGTGACAAGGTCACATTAATACTTTAGAGGGTATGTTTGGGTCATAGGAGAAGAACGTTGTCCCACCTGCCTGCCCTGTGTTTTATTTATTTTCCATTTTTTGTCATAGCACCCATGACAGAAAAAAGGGGTCTTTGGAAGTCTGTTTAAAGCACATGATGGTCTGATGATCTGGGGGTATAGTGCTCCCCCAGTGTGGTGTAAGTTTTTTTAACATGGGAGTGGTTTAACATTGGAGTGGTCCTAATGAAAATAGCAATGATTAATGCTGGAATTCTGGGCAACTAAGAATAGAATATTTCATTAATTGTTATTTCCTTTACAGTTTGTATAAAATGAACATGACATGTGGGCGGAAGTCTACTGATGTTGATCACGGTTGGCATTACTGATGTCCATCACGTCCTATGTTGTACAGCTTTCAGTCACCAATGCTAAATCACTAGACCTATAAACACAACATTTCAAGCAAAATGTGCAAAACATTTTTGTTTCCCATTCCAGCCACTTGGCCTACACTCAGAATTCTTGTGGGATCTATAATGTACTCTAGATCTAAAATCTCAAAATAAGGAATTCCACACAATGCAATTGCAATTTTTTTCAATCCCGGTAATTGTTTATCTACCATGTACAACAGATTTCCATTTGTACTTTCTTTTTGTAGACAAACAATTCACCCTTTGCTCAATAGTATTTAACAAAAAAATACATTACACAACTATATATAATTCATTACACAACTATATTAAATTAAAAGATATTGTAAATATAATGCATACCAATGAAGTTGACTTTCAGGGTCATAGGAGAAGAATGTTGTCCCACCTGCCTGCCCTGTGTTTTATTTATTTTCCATTTGTTCTCAGGTGTTGCCTATTTTTTGTCATAGCACCCATGACAGAAAAAAAGGGGTCTTTGGAAGTCTGTTTAAAGCACATGATGGTTATACATTGGGGGCCCATCTGGTGGTATAGTGCTCCCCCAGTGTGGTGTAAGTTTTTTAACACGGGAGTGGTTTAACATTGGAGTGGTCCTAATGAAAATAGCAATGATTAATGCTGGAATTCTGGGCAATTAAGAATAGAATATTTAATTAATTGTTATTTCCTTTACAGTTTGTATAAAATGAACATGACATGTGGGCTGAAGTCTACTGATGTCCATCACGTCCTATGTTGTACAGCTTTCACTCACCAATCCTAAATCACTAGACCTATTAACACAACATTTCAAGCAAAATATGCAAAAAAATTTTTCCCCATTCCAGCCACTTGGCCTACACTCAGAATTCTTGTGGGATCTATAATGTACTCTAGATCTAAAATCTCAAAATAAGGAATTCCACACAATGCAATTGCTATTTTTTTCAATCCCGGTAATTGTTTATCTACCATGTACAACAGATTTCCATTTGTACTTTCTTTTTGTAGACAAACAATTCACCCTTTGCTCAATAGTATTTAACAAAAAATACATTACACAACTATATATAATTCATTACACAACTATATAAAATTAAAAGATATTGTAAATATAATGCATACCAATGAAGTTGACTTTCAATTACCATTGTTTTGTGTATCAGCCACATGGAGATTGTCCTCGATTTACACAACAAGCTCTAATATTCAGAAATAGAATATGTAAGGAAGGAGTTGTAAATAATCATGGATCTGGATTACAGGCTGCTAATCCATTTGATTTAGCACGCTGTAGTGAGACGAAGGGTCACAGGGAGGGCATTGGCTCTAGTTGTATGAGACACGTATGTTGTATCACACACCAATGATTAAATATTTGAAAAGAGAATCCTTTTTCACAACAGGTGACAATGCAATAAAACAAGTTGTAAGAGCTCTGCACGGCTGAATAATTTACATATCCTATATTATTTAACAAATCTACAGAACTGGGGTTGAATTATTTATTACAAGGAATAACAACATAAATATATGTACAGTAAATAACAGTTTGGTGTATTTTAGCTAATCACAAACCAACACAGTCTGCTGAAAAACTATTTTTGTATGCTATTAAACTATCTGCATCTAAATATGAAATGTTATACATGACATTTATTCATTTACTAGTCCCATTTCTTTGGGTATGTCTCCACGGGCTTTGTCCAAGCTACAAGAAAATGGACAAGGCAGAATGTGTTTTGCTCGCTTTTACAAAATGCATTTTTCATAAATTTCCCATAGATTAATTTTTGTTCCCCAATTTTGTTGAAATATTAACTTTGGTAATATTTTTGTACATAACCAACTGACTACTTTTCATTTAATAAACACATTGTTTGAAAATGCAACATTTGACAGTTTTGAAAATCACCCCCTTCCCCTCCCTTCACATCGATAGGGTAGTGAGGGTATCTTGATGTGCGAGATCTGAGAAGCAGAGAAGGAAAAGTTGGGGGTCGTCTTATAAGCCCAGTCATGTTATACACAGAAAAATTCATTGTGTTAATGTAAATAACCAATGCAAAAAGCCATAAGTCAGAACCACACCTAGGATATTTTGCCTCCTGCTCCAGGTGATCCCCCAGCATTCTTAAGCAAGGTCGTCCTGCTATTGCTTGTCACTAGAGACTTCTTTGGACACTTAAAAAAAAAACAATGGCATAATCATGGGTAGTGATGGCCGAACTGTCCGCAAGGCGTAACATGTTTGCTTTTCTTCCCCCAGCGAACAGTATGGGTGTTCGACCCATCCTGTTTACTGGTGGGAAGAAGGTTACTAGTCTTCTGCTTGCCAGATCGGAGCAGTAGATCCGGTCAGTGGAAGAATTGTTTCAAAAGAGACCCGTTAGAGAAGCCAGTCTCAAGTGAAAGAAAACCGGCTTAAAACGGAAGTGATGTCAATGACATCACGTCTGGATATGGAAACTGGGAATTGTGCGTTCCAGGTACCGAAAGTGACGTCAGTGACAGCACTTCCATTGTTTTCTATTCAAATTCCCTGCGGCAGACGTCTAACTTTTTTTAAAGTCCGATCCACCTGTTCGCAGATGGACCTGGCCATCACTAATCATGGACATCCCCTATGTTTTCTGATGCCAGGGACATGTACATATAGGTCCAGCGTTCTGAACCCCTTGTCTGACTGGATATTACAGGACACTAATAAAAAGTGGATTCAGATATTTAGGTAATTGTACTATAAACAGAACGTATTTATTGTCTATCAATGCATACAAATTTTATATCGGCCTAGCATTCAAAAACACTGACATAGAGCCACCATATTTTTTTTTTGTAAGCCATGAAAACTATTGACTTTGTTTTACTCTTACTTATGCATAAGCATGTAACATCACGTATTTGTTTCTGGGCCTGATAAAATGAGGCGTGTTTTTGGGAAGCAGTCTCTTATTATAACCTACGTACAGTTTTTGCGATATTCCAGAATATTTTTCCTATTGTATGGAAGAAATTAACCTCTTAGTGTGTGCATCACATCTGCTTATTAGCCATTTGTGAAGGTTGTAGTGATTCCAATGGATGGACACTGTAAGGATCTTCTGTTTCATATATCAGATGCACCCTAAGTTCTCCCGCGTGAGCCGA
>CM070032.1:150658337-150670195 GCA_036250615.1 Ptychadena robeensis
GGATGGGGGTAGCATACCATTACATCATATATATAAGCAGAGAACTTTAACCCTTTCAGACACCAGCAGGCAGAGATCAGCATGCATAAGGTTGCATAGCTTAAGGTTAGGGCAAAGTCTGTGATGACATCAGTTTGCTACTGAGAGATTTAACTGCTTGTTGGCTGTTGGCATGCATGCAGCACATTGCAGTGAATCTGCTACTACAACGAAATGTAACTATGCAATAAAAATATGTAATACAACAAATGTAAATATGCAAAAACATTTATATATATATATGGGATATATGGGAGTTGTTGTTTTTTTTCTTTGAAAGAGGAAATGTTCTCATTAATAAAAAAAAGCAAATAGTGGTGGTGTAGCCAAGTGCAGCATGACTAGCCTTAGGCTTGTAAACCAGCAGTAGCTAACGGTAGACATACATGCCTCGATTCTCCCTCGATAGATGAGGGAAAAACTGCAGCAGGATAACCTCATCACACTGCAGCCGACCCCTCAGAGGATCAGCGGACACCCTTTGTGTGCCGGACGTTGGATGGTGATGAAAGTAATGGGATCAGCCAGAAATCTACCAATATGTCGGATCACCTTAAAGCGAGTGGCCATGACCCCTGCTATATTTTTATTCCCATTGTAGTGAAAGCATGCACAGCTATATGAAAGTGGCAATGCTGCTCTGAATTCACAAGCAGTGTGGCATAGTTCGCACCATATGAAAGATAGCTATATTAGGTAGATTTTACTGGAATGGTTATTGGTAATAAGAGAGACTATGAGAAAACAGAATGTACAGATACAGGTACAGATGTACTGCATAATATGGTGCTGCAGCATACATTCTTATAGGTACCTTAGGTAATACAGCTTGGTCTTACCAATAGAGATGGTTAAATTTCTTTTTGACTAGCTGGCCTTGTAAGTTAATGGAAAAGCCCCTAAACATGGTATCATCACATACACTGCTGGAGATAAAGAGATAAAGAGAAGGGTAATGGTAACATTTAAAAAAAAATTGTTCTAGCATAAATTAAGTTCAAAGTTAGGTAAAAAATTTTCCAGCATGTTTTGTAATAATACCATGTTTAGGAGTTTTGCAATTTACCCACAAATCAGCTGGTCAAATTTTCAAAAAATAATCACCAATGCCTGGGACTGGACAAGGTGGCCATTCACAGTTCCATATTTCCGCTTGATCGGCCAAAATCGATTGTTATAGTTTGATTGAACAGAAATCGACCAAAAGTGATCAAATTCAATATATAATTGATTTAGCAGATCAGGCATGTTGGTAAATTTCAGTCGATCGTACAAGTATCTGGTATTGTAGGTATCTTAATTGTTTTGCATCCAAATGTGCTATGGAGCATGCGCTCCAATCTAAGTAAAGAAATTTATATTTTTTTTATGGATCACACTATGTGGTGTTACAATTGATTTTAAACTGATAATCAATATTTCAACCGACTTTTGACATAAAAATGGGAGTAATAGTCCCTCAAGCAAGTGGTTTAAGATTGCAGGGAGGTGGGGGAATGTGGACTTTTAGGATTGGAGGCCCAGGTCAGGTGACAGGGGAGCCGCAGGAGAAGTCCTTGCAGAGTGCTTCTGTGAGTTCTTTCTAGAAGGTCACAGAAGAAGCTTGTCTCGCCCATTTTTTCTTCCTTTTCCAATTTTTGTTTTTTCGTTTCTTTGCTGTGTGTATATTTTGTCATAGCAGCCATGGGGAAAAGGGGTCTTTGGGTTCTGTTGAAAGCACATTTGTGGTTAAAAGCGGTATGTTTTTCCATTAGTCTTGTATATGTCATATAACATGGGATTGGTCTCATTGGATACAGGAATGGCTAATTTTGGTGCTGTCTCTGAGTCGATTGGGGTGCGACTAATGGCAAAAGTCACTATACAATGGTTATGTTTAATGAAGCCTTTGGGCTAAGGGAATTCCCACATCCGTCGGGAGCCCCTACGCTAAGCGCATTGCTTGGCGGGAGGCCCCGATGGAGCATATACACTTTACTTGCTCGGGGGATGCTGTTTTCTTACGGCGCTGAGCCGTTCCACCAATGCAGGGGCTAACGTAGTTGAGTGTATGTGATCTGTCGGAACCCCCGGCAAGCACTGCGCTGAACACTGATGTTCCGACGAATTACAAAATGATGTAGAAACCCCCCCTAATGAAAATCCCTTTTCTATGGCATTATGTTAAAAAACGTGTCCATGTTTTATTGGAATCTGGTACGGGAGTGACAAAATTAACTAATCCATCGGTCATAGCTCTTTTGTCTCTTTATTCCTCAATAAGTTTGTAAAGATGTAAAATCTAACTTCCATTGTGACAAAACTCTTTAATCTGTAGTTTTATTTTTCAATGGCCACTGAAACAAAGTTTTGACAAGGTCAGACAAAAAAAAAACTGTTGACTTTAGCAATCAAAATCTGCGGGTCTGATTTGCATTTGGCCATATGTGACAAATAGAAAAGCTCATAAAAACCTTGGGGGTTGTAATTACAGATCATGCAGAATTCAGCCTGAATGTCTTTCAAGGTTGCTGGAGTTAAGTAGTCATAATCACAAGCTGTGGAGTTTGAGTGTTACGAGTGACTTGTTTACCAGCTGAATTCAAACAATGCGAACATGCTTCACATGGGTTAGAGAAATATAAATACGTTCTCGCTAATGGCCCAGATTTGTCTTGTGTCAAATAGCATACAATAGTCATAGAAAGTAACTTGCATTATTTCTAACATAAAAGAACAGTTATTCCCCTAAATGCCAGAGCCCTTTCCATGTTTTCTAATCCAATTTTTGCCTTTAGTAGATTCGTAATTTTCATATTGTAAAACCTAAAAAATTTATTGTTTATTTGATGTTTAAAGATTATTTCCCTATGTATACAACCTTTGATTAGACTAAACATTTGGTTAAAAAAATGTTAACGCATATTACTTCACCTAATTGTGTCCCTCGCAGGCAAACCCAGTATTATTGTGACCATCTGTAAAAAAAATATTAGAAAGGAGATATGAATATGAATGTCCCAGGTCGCCCATCCCTTGTCCTCCTCTCCTCTCTGCAATATTGACACTGAGTTTTTCCTACTTCAGCTTCTCTCACTCTGGATATAGAAAATCACGTCATCACATCTGTGGACTTACATTTTTCATCATTGAAAACAATTGCCATATATCTTGCCCCCGTGTCTGTCAGCTATTAACCCTCAGACTGGACTCTATGCAGGAATGAACATAGCGACTGCCACACACATGAGTAAGTATATTTAATTAAGGATTTTTGGGTGACTATGAACCATTGTGACTGCGCAGAGGTAAGTAACATTACATGTTATTAAAATTTAAGGTTTAAAGTTTAGATTTAATGCAAGAGAAATGATACCCATTGCACAAAGGACATAATGATGCAGCCTATGAGTAGATGTGTATATTGTTACTAGCTTTGTCTAAATGAAACCTAAGTTTGAAACATGTTATAGGTAGGGAGTCATCACTGAGCTAAGCACCTAACAATTCTACCCAATAGGAAGCATATCCCAAGTGGTTCCCATAATAAGGGGAGTATAAGAATAAATTATCTTTCAACTTCTCTATGACAGTGGTTCCCAAACTGGGGAGGATGCGGAGGTAATCCAGGGGGTCCGCAGCTAGTGAGCTGAGGGAGGGACATGCAGTGTACGTGTGCCTGTGTTGTATGAATTGCATTTCACATAATGTTTGAGGGCCATTTGACACTAGTACAAGTACATGATACACAGCTAGTGTGAAATGGCCCTCAATCTGAAACTGTGCAGATTGAATGGGGGTAGGGGGGCTCAAAATGTTCCTATCTAGAAAAGGGGGGCCCTGCAGGCAAAGTTTGGGAACCGCTGCTCTATGACCTCCCACCATCTTATTAACCTCTAGATTCAGGGCTTGGCTTACAAATTATTTGTAATCTCTAACCTTGCTGGTGATTATAGTTTAGTATACTATTGGTGGGCTCCATTCTCCTCCATCCTATGACTTCTGCACACCCGTCTTCACTCTGCCCAACGGCTATCTTCTCCAACACCTCTCACTTCCTTTCCCACATTACTGCCTCTACATAGCAAAGACATGTGCCTTTTACCAGTCAGACTCTCTGCCTTTGAAATGATGTGACCTTTAATACTCAGCCCCTTCCACAAAACAACACAAAATTAATAATAATAAATATACAGTTGTTCCTGGAAATTTTTTTTTAAAAAGTCAATTGCTTTAGATGATTTTCAAAGCTGTTTTGAACATATTTGATGGAAATAAGAATGCAAGAAATGTGAAAATGTTTTTTTATATTTATATTGTTTTTGTTAGAGTTTTTCTTTTGCTATTTTTTACTTTTCTTTAAAAATAGTGGTAGTGTTTAAAAGTCAAGAAAAACAATAAGTAAAAAGATAAAAAAAGGTGCAATGATTATTATTAGGCTACAGAATGGAAGAGAATGCTGGGAGGATACAGCAGGAATGCTTATTCATCAATATGCTGGTATCTTGAGTTGTTTGTTTTGCTTTTTTCCTTATTATAGAGATGGGCAGATGGCAAGGCACATTTGGCAAACAACCGCATCATAAGCAGAACGGACCCATCACTGAGGGGCACAAAAATGGCCAATTAACTTTCAAAGGTCCTGTTCCCAATCTAAGCCATTAAAAATATTAATAGGCATTATATATTCATAATTTCAATCAACATCTATATTAAATATAAATGAGGTGACATGTATACACAAACAAAACAACAATCTGCATTAAAATCCCTGCTCCCTGTTTTGAGCGTTTTACAGTCACATTAAAAAGCACAAAACTGACAATTTAAATGTAAAGATGTTAAACTCTATTCTGAATTTAAATTCAAACACACAGGCAACTTAGAAGTGTCATGGTTCTATAGCTATTCTAGCTTCTAATAAATGTATGAAATATAAGCTGACCAAGTGTTGAAAAAATGAAAACACCCCACCTAGCTCTGTAAGCCAAAAATGCAGACATTGAAATGTATTTTTGGCAATTGGTTGCTTTTATAATTATTCAAAAAGGCTCTAAGCCAGTTACAGTAGCATAGGGCAAGGATTCCAGGAAATCCACCTAATTGCCATTAATTGCAATTTAGATATTGACTTCCTGCTTACGCTAATGACTAAAGTACAAAAAGGGTCATATATACTATCAGTAGTTAATTAGCATGGGATAACTTGGATGCAGGTCCCAGGAAAATTAGAAATCTTACTGCTCCATTCACACAGCAGTTGCACATAGTGCGTAGGTGGTTGTCAATCACTAATTATTATTCCTATGGGCAACCACCCAGAAACAGGACTCTCATGGTTCTAGGGCGTTTGGAATGTTCCTGAATACCCATGTAAATGGGGCCTTAGCAAAAAGTCCAGTTAAAGTAATACAAACAGCTAGGAAATAAACAAGATTGAGGTCTACAATATTCTATCTTACCTGATAGGGAAGAGATCCCTACAAATTCTTCTGAAATAAGCAGACAAGACACAGCTTCGCAAAGTTCAAAAAGAGACAGACCAAATCGATATAGAGCTAGAGAGTAGAAAGTAGAAAGGGATGTGTCAGACATCTTGCAGAAAGACCCACGCTCTTTGGTCTGCTGCCCTGTCGATGCCATGCCAACACTGCAAAAAAAGTGGAGGGCATGGCACGAGTTCAGGCCATATAAGTGTGTTTTTAGTCAACTTAGACAGCCGTTTTTGCAGCGGATAGTTTTTTTTTTTGATGTTTGCACCACTGTTAGGGTTGATGTTTGCACCACTGTTAGGGTTAGGCACCTCCATTGACTTCCATATGACTGACTTTCTCCAGACTTTTTTCAGCCCAGGGTGTCAGATCAGATGTCAAAAGAACTTTTCTGCCAAGAGAAGACAGCTCATGACATCTATTTTATATAATATTTTTTATCAAATTGTAAACTGTAGGTATGCCTTGAAAGAGGGGGCTCCGCCACAGCGACCAGTGCCCGCCGACTGCAAGCAGTACCAGACCCCTTTGGGCAGGGAAAAGGGGGGTGACAAAAGTGCTTTATACCAGACTTTGGGAATGTACAGGTGGCCTCACCTCAGAAGGTATGCTGGAGCACAAATGGCTTGATTCACCACTATTTGTAGGAGTTGAGTAGCTTGTTTCAGAGCAATAGGGGGAAACACATAAGTGTTCACACATCCATATAGATCCCATGGAACTTGGCACAAATGTCTATTTCATCAGTGAGATATGTCTTTACATTGCACAAAGACTGACATCAAGTCTATTTGTGGACTAAACCCCAGCCAAGGGTCTACTGTACAGAGATATGCCAGCAACAGCAGAAGTATAGGTTTACCCTGCTGATTTTACAGATGCAGCTAATAGAATATAGGTTTCAAGCTACTTTGTTCATACTCTGGTGGCAAATGCCTACTGAAAAAAATGCCACCCTTTGAAAATCCAGACCCTTGTATTGTAGTGTAGGTGATAAATGCAATAAAGAGTTAATCCCAATTTGGGCCTGTAATTGGGGTAAATTGCTGTTCAACCTAGGAATAGGGAGAGTTTTTTTTCGTCTTATGGTCCGAAAAATACAGTAAATTCACAATGCATGGCCATAAACTTCTCAATGAACAATATTTCGAATATTTGAAATTGCATATATTCACCACCATATTCACGAAATATGTGTGAATTCTCGAATAGCCGATATTCTACGAACATATGCGAATATTCAAGCTCAACACTACTGATCACTTCCTGTTCTCCCACCTCCCTTCTTCTAGGTGCCGTCTTTTGACAGGAGGGAGAGCAGTGAGACACTGATCTGAGAGACACTGCCGGCAGTTGTCAGCAGACTCTCAAATACTCCAGAATACTGCCTCAAATATAGGCATCTGCTCTATAAGATAAACAGATGTTTTCCTCTGATTTAGGGAGGGGGGCAGTGCATCTTATAAAATTAAATATGGTAATTTGTTTTACTTATATAGAATGTTTAATCATCTATGTAATAGGTTTTATTATTGTATAAGAAGTATTTTGTCACTTTTCAGCTATCCCAAAACCTGCTTTTAAAGGTCAAGTCTGGGTGACTTTGCCAGGAAAAGATCTGCCAATACCTCAGAATGTTGGGAATGAAATTTGTATTGCATATCTGCCAATGAAATTCCATTATGCTGGACTGATTTATTCATGCTTATATTCATAGTTTTTTTGTTTGACTTTGATACATAAATGTATAAAGATTTCAACAGAATTTCAGTTAGGGGAATTTGTACATATTTTATGTATGTTTATGTTTGAAGGGATACTTGATTGTCAATAGCCGGCAGCAAATGATCATAATAATGTAATGTGTTTTATTTCATTAGCATGTCCACAACTGACAGTGTTATGGGCAACCAACTGCATTATACGTCCATTGCCAGCAACACAAGATAAGGGAACCTTATAGTCTGAAAAATACCATATATGTATGTGTCTACATATGGCGTGGTGTGGGACAAAAAAGAAGCTTAAAGTTATGTCTGCCAAAGTGTACTGTCCTCAAGATATCATATGTACTGGAGATGGAGAACTACAAGTCTCCGCCTTACCTGCTATCCTCAAGCATGTTTTACTGTCTTCCCAACCAGCTGTGCTGGAGAACCAGAGGTCTCAGCATTATTTACTGTACTCAGCATTATCTACTATATATATATATATATATATAATATATAAGTACCTCATTTCCTGATGGGCTCTCATTACAATAAAACACATAATACAGATGGTGAAACTTTTTCAACTAGTTGAATTTGTTAGTGAACTGCATAGCCAATGAACATGGCATCATCACCAATATTGCTTAAGATGTAAAAGAGCATTGTGGGAGCATTAAAAAAATAAATATTATTCTACCAAATGCTCTTTTTGCATACATTACGTTTAAAGTTATAATTTTGTCTCAAAAAATTTAAAACTTAATGTATGCAAAAACAACATACAAGTGCATTTTTTTGACAGTGTTCCCGAACCTCTTCACAAAGTCAGCTTGTAGAATAAAAAAAACATTACTATTGTTAAAATATTATTCTATATATCTTATTATCCCCACTCATAACCTCATCACACGCAAGGCTCCAGGACTACTCTAGGGCCACTCCTACTCTCTGGAACCCTCTCCCTCGTCCCATTAGACTTGCTCCTACTTTTAACACTTTTAAAAAAGCCCTAAAAACCCACCTCTTCAGTCTGGCCTATCCATCTTCTCTTTCCTAACATCACCACCATACCAGTCCCATCCCCCCACCTATTGTATACTCTGTTCCCTAACCTATTAGACTGTAAGCCCAACCGGGCAGGGTCCTCTATTCCTCCTGTGTCATTACTTGTACCTGTGTGTTATTGTGTGTTGTATCTCCACTCTAATGTATTGTACAGAGCTGCGTAATATGTTGGCGCTATATATATATATAAATAAATGATAATAATAATAATAATAATAATATTAAATATTTTAATATATCAATAAGTTTACAATATTTATTTGTTGTTTTTCCCCTCAAAATCAAAGTGCATCTTATGCTCTAGTGCAGTGACGAACCTATAGCATGCGTGCCAGAGGTGGCACTCGGAGCCCTCTTTGTCGGCATGTGAGCTGGTAGCCAGCTCAGAGGAAAGAACTTCAGCTTATTGGTTCTCAATGTAGTGGGTTCTCTTCCCCTCTTCTGATTGAACACAGCTCCCTATACCCTCTCCTGTTCTACCTTATAGGGAAGTAGAGTATGTGTTTACATGTTTCATGTGTGTATATGAGCTGTGTGTGAGCAATTCATTTTAAATTGTCACTTTGAGATACATATGTGGGGCTCGGGTTTCAGTTTGGGCACTCAGCCTCTAAAAGGTTTGCCATTACTCTAGTGCATCTTAGGCAGTGCGACACGGTTTTAAACCGATTTGCGGTCATTACATTGCATTAATGTAGGGGCAAGCCCTTATAGAGCAAAAAATATGGTTACTTTTAAATTACATTTATTTGTGCCAAAAGCAACACAATAGCACTACCACCATTTGTCAATTATGCTCTTTGATAGTTGCTCAGTAGTAATAATAGTAAGTGATCATAACCCTTACTATACCTTTTTACAAACACTATATGCTTGCTTTTGTTCTTAGTCTGTGGAAGGACCATGACTGTAGTGACGAATGTCCATGGTCCTTAGCTTGTACCAAAGCCAGCAGCAGCCTATTTAAACAGTCTTGGGTAGTATTTTTATGCTGAGCTTTTTAAACTCATTCTATGCAAATTAATCAGAAAAATGCTGGCAGTGAAACAACTGTTGTTTTCAAAGTGCTTACATTAATGAGCTGGAATGCTTACCTACACAGCATGAACACAGTATAAAAAATACTATGAGTTGGCCCCAGCATGAAAATACAACATCAAGGTCCTTAATGTGAGGATCAGCTGCCAGAATTCTGACACTATTGGCATGATTAGAGACGAAGTTCAGGAGAGTTCACTATGCTCAGTCTTTTTTTTATTTAACTGGATGGTTCATTGTACTAAATTTAGTGTGTAGGAATATTTTCTTTTTCTTCTATTTTTCTGCCCTATTAACTCCATAAAAAGTGACCTTTACATAGAACTCCAGGGAAAGTCAATGGCACAAGGCAATAGCTAATGACCGAATGAATTTATGCTATAATTGTGGCTCATTTGCATTAATTTAAACCATGAAAAAACCCAGAATTAGGTCTCAAAACTGCAGCTGACAATACATTTAGCTTCTGTTAGCAATAAATAACACAAAACAGCTTTAGAGTGGTAGAATGGTACAGGAACCATTCCAAATATTAAATAACCTCTAGTAAAAAGATACATGCTCACTGAGGAAGGAAAACATGGACTACCCATACTCTCTGAAGAAGGTAACCATGGACTGTATATACTCATTAAATAAGGTAATCATGGACTATACACACTCACTGAACAAGGTTTTTATGGACTGTAAATGTTCACTGAAGGGAAGGTACATGCTCTCTGAACAAGGCAAGCATGAACTGCACATACTCGCTGGACAAGGAAAACATGGACTGTACATACACACTGGACAAGACTGGAGAAACTCAGCGAACTCTCAAACATACTAGCGATGTACAGTAAGTCACAATCACTGTGCACATGGTATATAGAAGCAAGGAGTGTTACAGATTACAGAGGGACTCAAAAAGCAGCGTTGTCTGTTATCTATCATTTATGAACATCAATTAACTTGCTGAAAGACTGTGTATAAAACATGACATGACCACCAAAACAAGGCTAATTTAATGCTATTATTCCAGTAGAGTGCATCAACATTGAATATAGAAATAGTTTTTAGCGCTTCCATTTCTGAATCAGTTATAAATAAATGAACTGTAATTTTGATTTATCTACACTGTTGTGCCAATGGGCAATGAGATTGATTTACTAAGGTAGTAGAGCATGTTTACATTGCAAAGTGAATTATTATTTGCATGGGAATTTATTCTTCGCGGACTGAATGAGGGAAGCTTCGCAGACTTCAGTCTTTCCATAAATTTTTTAACCATTTTCCTTCCATTTGTTTAGGTAATTTATACTACATGGACATTCACTAAGCTAAGTGGAAATTGAAATGCAAAGAGAACTTCCACTCTGCAAAGTGAACATGCTTACTCCTTTAGAAGTCCAACCCAATGTATGGTAATACAAAGGCACAAAAGCGATATTTGTTCTGGTAGACCTGAGGGTAAGATTATTAGCAGAGAATTTAGGAGGTGCACGATACAGCCCTACAAAACAGAATAGTAGAGGTAGTAGAAGCATGACCATGCCAACCTTGCTAGATCTAGTTATTGAAAAGAAAAACCATACTTGATTTTCTAATAAGATCAATTTGCGTAATTTAAATATTGACTGTTAATCCGATATTGACCAATGTCCAAATCAATTTCCTAAATTTCATTCTTTTATTTTTTTGGTGGAAATCTAAAAAAATCAGTTTAAAATTTCCGATCTGACTGACCATGGCTCTTTAAATTTAAAGATCTATTTCCATTAGTTTTGGTGGAAAAAAGCAAAAAGGAAACTTTTTTTAAACAATCCAACTTTCAATTGAACAGAAAAATCAACCCACCTATGGCCAGCTTTATTTTGGTCCAACAGACCAGTTAAATTTGTTCCCTATAAATTTATAAAAAACAATCTGCTTTACAAAAAATTTATTTGGTGTGAACAGTGTGTCAGGATCAGGTACAGAGGGGGAGACCAGGCAGGCACACACACTGAGACCCAGACAGAGGTGGTGGTGACAAAAATGGATTTAATGAAGACTTACAGGCAGGAACAAAAACAGATGCAAAGGTCCAGGGTACAGGGGTGTCCAGGGTTCGGGTTCAGGGTTCAGGGACAAGAAGCATGAAGCCAGGGAAAGCATGAAATCCAGACAAGCAAACAACAGCCGCAACATTGAACAGCCAGCGTGGTCTGGATGAAGCACACCTAAATAGCCCTAAGCCAACGAAGAAGGTGTGAGCTCCTACCAGCCCACGCTTGCAGGGAGCCACCTGCTGGTGACTGTGGGACCAACCCATGGATGGGCAATCACAGTGCCACCAGCAGGCGGTGACCGGAACAGCCGGGGTCCTCAAAGTACCCCCCCTCCTAAGGAGCGGCCACTTGATGCTTCAAGCCGCCCGGGTACCGCAGCAGCAACACTCCCCAGGGTCAAACATGAAAGCGTCCAGCATTGCAGACACAGGATGCAGGGGGATCACCGGAGCGGACTCAGGGTGCAGGATCACCGGAGCGGACTCAGGGTGCAGGATCACCGG
>CM070032.1:150675189-150696747 GCA_036250615.1 Ptychadena robeensis
TAATAATAATAATAACAAACCAAACATATCTGTAGGGTTTAATTCAAATTAACTGGACTTGCTGTGTTTTGTTTCTTAAAGACGTTTCACTAGTCATCTGGCTGGCTTTCTCAATTCAGCAAATCGGATCACTAGTGAAACATCTTTAAGAAACAAAACACAGCAAGTCCAGTTGATTTGAATCAAACACTACAGATATACAATCAATGTATACCTAGATGAATGAGAACCTTTACAGGCAACAAACAAAACAGATTAGCACCATACCACATCATATTAGCCATATTTATTTTGTCCGGTAACCCTGAGTGTGGCTTGGGGTAGATTTTAATGACCAAAAGCAGTCTCACTCAGCCACACTCTGGATATTTTATCTGTTCCTGAAGAGTCTTCTTCCTGGATGCATGTCCTCTGCATCAGTGATGACACAAGGTACATAGAGCTGCCCCTGCCATTTGCCTCTATTGCCCGACCAGCATAGATGTCCTGTCACTCGCATCCCCAGCATTATTGATGACACTGATGAAATGTAGAGGTGCTTTAAACAGGCGGTAAATTAGGGATTACAATGTAAACTGTGCAAGACCATTGATATTTAGGTTTTTTCAAGAAATATCTATGTTGCCGTATTTCTCTGCTTCCCAGGTCTATGGACATTTTAATTATTAGGAGATGAATATCACAGCTGAACCTCTTATCTCTATCACCCCCAATAACTCTTCCTACCTCTGATCACCATCTCCACCAACCCTTCACTCTCACCTCCATCAGTCATGTGTGCCAAGGCAAAACAGTTGCTTTTGTTAAAATATTTATGACCATGATATTTTGTGTATAAATGTGAGTTTCAAAAACAGAATTGTATTAAGCCTAAAGAAGCGATCTGCGACATCCCGAAAGCTTGCTTCTCTAATGTTAATCTAATCTCTAACTTCAGCTAGCCAATAAATGGTATCACTTGAACTCTAAACTTAACATAAACTGTTTAAATTTTCTATAGCTCAAAATAATACAAAAATGTGGAGGTTTAAAAAAGTCTATCTTCAAATTGAAAGGAGAAAATATCACACATGTTAAATCCCCCAAGCATATACTGTACATTTACTTTACTCCCCAATATTTGTGTATCTAGAAATACGAGTTCCTTTTGCAATGTGTGTTTTCCTATTTATGTCTTGTCACACTGCCACATTTTCCTTATTCACTCTCCGTATTTGCTTCAAGCTGTGAAGGATGACTTCTACCTTACTGAGTTTTGCCATTTAAGACCCAGCTGGTATTGCCACCCTCTGAGAAGTTTCATCACCTGCACAATAAGCCTGGCTTTCCCTGTGGTGTATCTTTCAATCTATCATGGGCAGGTTGCCTTGACTCGCAAGCTACATTCCAGCGAGTACATTGCTGGCCATTGTTTAGTAAGCAGTGTTCTGCAACTGCACACCCTGTAGCCTCTGGAGAGTAAGTGATCTGTCATGCAAACAGTTTGAGAAAAGTTACTTAAAAATTAGAAATAAACATATGAACAGGCAAAGTAGAACAGCACCATGAAAATCTAACTTGGCCGAGCTGACTTCCTGGAAAAACATTCTTTGTGGGTGCCTGTTGTTTTTATTTATCCTGGTCATGATCAACCATTTAGTAGTAAGTCACATAAATCTATTCTTACAGTAATGTTAAACAATTAGGATTTATTTTCAGCAATACGACTATAGTTTGTATTTTCTTACACAAGAGATACCCTGAAATGATCAGCGGTGGTCTGTTAGCAACATAAGGATTAACAGAAGCAGTGAGAACTGGAACTATTTTTAATTGTAACATCAGTGTTTTTCATCCACGTCTTGATGGGTTGCCTACAGTGCTATGGGCTGTAAACATATTAACTAGGTTGTGCACAGTAGAAACTGTAAGATACTTAACCCTTCAGCGGGTCCATATTGGTGACTGCCAGGATAGCAGATAATCTAAGGCAGTGGTTCCCAAACTTCCCTTGCAGGCCCCCCTTTTCGATTTAGGAACATTTTCAAGCCCGCCCCTCCCCATTGAAACACAGGTTCAGAATGAGCCCCCTTTGGAATACCTTTGTGGCCCCCAGTTTGGGAACCACTGGTCTAAGGGGAGCCTGTGCAGCAGGTGGAGGGTTCACTTTTGGCGGAACTACTTTTCGGCTATCCCCAGAGACCATATAGATGTGCAGGAATGCCACCTCGCTCTGGTGGAGGGATCTGTTTGGATTTTCCATGGTCCAATCGGCTGTAGGAGATTATCTTTCAATGAGGTAATTGAATGAAGTCAGCTGACTACCTGAATATACCATACCTGTCAACTTTGATTTGGGAAAAACAGAAAGTGACATCACTGACGTCACTTCTGGTATTCAGAATGTGATTCTTCTCCCTGATAATGTCCCACCCCGCTTGTGCTGATAATGTGCAGGGTGGGACATTAGCAGAGTGAGAGAGTAATGCCTTCTCCCTACTAAATAACTACAATTTAAAAATCCGCGATTTGTTGAAATCAGGATTTGACTGGGAAAGCCACATAAAAAACATGACTTTCCCGGCCAAAAGGTTGACAGGTATGGAATATACTGAATGACTAGTTTATTCTATCAGTGGCTTTTTTCTTCCCTGATGGCACGGGCATATTCCAAGAATGGTTCAGGGAGCATGAGACATCATTGTCACACATGGATTGGCCACCACATATTTCAGATCTTAACCCATTTGAGAATCTTTGTGATGTGCTGGAGAAGGCTTTGTGCAGCGGTCAGACTCTAATATCATCAATACAAGATCTTGGTGAAAAATGAATGCGACACTGGATGGAAATAAATCTTGTGACATTGCAGAAGCTTATTGAATAAATGCCACAGTTAATGCATGCCGTAATTAAAGCCAAAGGTGGTCCAAGGAAAGTTCAGCTGCATTTCGCAGCTTCAAAACAGCACCGGGGGTGGGCTGCTTAGACAGGTTTCCACTGCAGGTAAAAAGAAGCAATGGACACAAGCCCTTTCAGTGCCAACAAAAGAAAAAACATGACAACACCAAAGCAGTTGTAATTGCAACAAATTTCAGGAAACATGGTTCATAATTCGATGTGGATGTAGTTCAGCTTTAGACACATTCGCTTTCCATAAAGGTTTACCAGTCTATAGGAAGTTAAACAAGGCAATAAATGATGGCACATGTAACATAGCACTAATGACACCTGATAGTATAAAGTATAGAAGTCAGTTATTTCTCTATTGTTTGTTATAATTTTTAGATGAAGACAAGTTGCCCTAGAAACATTCTTTGCATATCATACACTTTCATCCCCATAAAAACAGTATTAGAAAGACTTTCATTAAAGTGTAATTTATTCTATGATACATTCAAAGAGGCTTTCACAGCTGTACAGATAGCAGTATGTATTCTAAAACCAAATGAAAACTACAAGTCTAACAATAGAGACTGCCAACTGGATATGCAAATGGCCATCGCTAGATGAATTCTTGATGCGCTATCATATCTACTCTGCACCATGAGTACGCTCACTTATTCTGAATTTCCCATATCAAACCATTCAAGTGTATAACAAATAATTGTTGGTGTTCATAGCAATCAAAATTGAAAAGAGACAAGTTTTCTCTTGCATTGGGAAAATTACTTATAGTGTGTGCCTTACTGTGTGTGCTTTTGTTACGTATCGGTTACCAAGTGTCACTGCGGGTACCATTTTAACAGATTGTAGGAGAACTATTCTCCATATGGTCATATTATTCAAAGGTCAGTGCTTGCTGAGCTGTGATAAAAAAAAAAAGACATGGATATACTGGGCAGAGCCTAATAACACAAGTCACGTATAACATTTTGTATGCTAAATTATTATTTGTATTGCCTTTTTGAGATTAGAAACTTGAAAAAAAAAATTCTGCCTAAACATTTACTAAAAATTTAGACCCTGTAGAATAAAACTAGTTCTTGTTGTATTTTTTTATTTCCCAATATATTTTCACGACCATTTTCAAAAGATGAGGTTGAACAATGTAAAAAGATGGTGAAACTGTGTAAATCAAACTTGCCCATGCAATGTTAAGAAACCATGGTCTCCATAATTGTGTATAGGCAAGGCCTTAATATCCTTTTAGGTTACGATCAGGGTTGCAACTTAGTTTTCCCAGGTAATCAATTTATTGATTTTGAGTTTTAAACAAAGAGCTGTGTTACTAGAAATAAATCTTAGGACAGGGGTGTCAAACTCAAACTTACAGGGGGCAAAAATATAAACTTGGGGGAAGTCACAGACCATAATATTTAATGAAAAAATTTCTACAACTGAGGAAGTTTGTTCTTCTCATTAGATATAACGAGAAACCTATTCATATAAAATCCAGCTTACATTTTGCTTGAACATTAAATCTGAAACAAGGAAAGAATAATACTTTAAAACATGTAATATCAAATAGAGAAAAAAAGGTCTGTGCCAAATTAGAAAAAAATATTGTGGACCAAATATAATTACACTGCAGGCAAGATTTGGTCCTCGGGCCAGAGTTTGACACCCCTGTCTAAGGACAACTTTGTCACTCCATTAAACTACAGTCCATAGATGTCTGCCATTAAAAAACAATATGGATAACGGCAAGCCAATTAACCATCTACAGTGGTAACTCCCTCATTTATGTGTATGTTCAGATCTCACTTCATGTTTGCAGTCCCCATCCTCTTCCCCACGGTCATTGTTTCAGTAGTAAGTAAACAGCTCAATGTTAGTTAAAGGGATTACCACGTACTGTATGTCCTAAAGCAAGGCATATTTTTTAAAATGCTCAATTTTTAAAAAGATTTAAGCATAATAAAGCGCCATGCTCGTTCACGACACTCAAATCTATAAAACAATCAAGCCGCCCAGCCTTTCTTCGAGTGGGATCAAGCAGGATCAAATGGTTGAACAGGGAACCAACATGTTAGTAAACCCTGTTCAACTTCTATTACTTAGTATTGGGCAACATCGATGATGCAGTGCATTGCTGCAGCTTGATTTTCAAGAAACTTGAGAGCATCGCGAAGACGTTATCACGCTGCGCTCTGTGGGAATTGGTTGCATGCAAATCTACCCGTGTATACCCATCATTGCACATGTCAAGGTTTGTTTTCTATGGTTCTGAATGCACTTGGCATTACCCTACCCACCCAGATCTTTCATCTACTCAAAACCAGATATTTCCCTCAGTGGGCCTTTAAATATGGTATCTGAGTACAGGTTGCTATAGATATACAACTTTATTTTAGAAAACACACAATATACATATTACATTAACATAAGGTTAATAAATATTTTTGTCCCATACAATTTGTATTTACCTTACACCAATCTATAGGATTCATACCACCCCAACCATGTATGGTATTTGTAGATTTTGCTGAAAAACCCTAATACATTTATTTAATGGAATATAATGTTCCCATGTAGCAGAAAACAGAAAGCTGTGAGTTGCAAATCAAAACATCTGTTGTATTATATCTCCTATGCCAATGTTTTGGGGGTTTTTTTGGTAATACTTTTTAAAATTCTCTTTAAACACAAAATATGTTCCAATAAGATTAAGTAACATATGTTTTGCTTAAATGCACAATAAATTTATGCACATTTAACAATTACTGTGCTCTGCGCATATTAACCGTGTGACAATTATGCATGGAACCATATGCTGAAAACTTTGTCAACATAAAGATAATGTTAATACACAATCTGTTTTTATTATTAAAATCTGGTTAACTTTACCATCACATAATATCGCTATACAATTCTAGATGTTATATTTAGATGATTTGTCTAATGTATTCTAACCAGCATTTCATGTCTTGTTGTTTTAAACAAAAATTTCCCCAGAATATTTTTTATTTGTTTCGAAATGTGTGCTATATGGGTTAGGGTATGTTCACCGGCGGAATTGCCTACACTAGTTTCAATTGTCCCCATTGATAGAATCACACGCGGTTTCGATTGGGGCCACGATCAAATGTGGTTCCCCACGTTCTGACCGCCGGCAGTTGGCAGCCGCAATTATTTTCCTCCAATCGCGCCTATAGACATGAATGGAGGCGATTTGCAATCGCGCATGGAGGCGATAAATTTTTTTTATAATGGTGGCGTTTTTAAAAAAAAATCGCCTGTGAAAATTGCCTGGTCAATCGCCTTGTCAATTGCCTAGCGATCCCCCACCCGGCGATTCCAATTAATCGCCTAAGTGGCAACATAGCCATAATCACCCGCCACATTCTGTATTGCTGAAAGAGTTGCTTCTAGGGATAGCAGGTTCTCCTAGTATAGTTACTCTATACAGTCTCCCAGTATAGAGACTAGTAAGAGAAATCTTGAAGAAGCATGTTATCAATTTGATCAGCTGATTAAAAAGTTTTGCTCTGATTGGTTGATCTTGTTTTAGCCTGCATGAGAAGCAAATATATGAGAAGTTGCATATTCTACAGAACTTGAGGTTCACAGATAGAGAAATGCTTAAACACAACATTTTCAATGCTGTGGAATTTTACAGAGTAAAAAGTAGAAACGTAGGAATACAGAATCTATAGTTATATAATAGGATGTTAAGGGGCTTGAGGGCTAGAAGGAAATGTTTATATAATGGAAGCTACCTAGGAAGCAGTGGTCTCTGTGCAGAGGTTTGATACACACCTGCGGAATAAGATGTATGCAATTAGCAAAACGTAGGCTGGCTGTACATGACTTAGGTTCAATTTACACTGCCGTTCAAAGAACGTCGGGTTAGCACAACCGACCAGCGGACACGGCATTAGGCATCTGTCGGTCGGTTTTTGGGCTGCAGCCCTATAGAGCTGTCATGGGGTCATTATCTAAATGACCACCAAACGCCTGCACAAGTTTGCAGGCTCCTGTGACAGGTCGTTTCTCCAGCTGCTGCCGTAACGACTGCTCGCTTTCCAGGCTGCAGCAGTCAGAAAAAACAGTGTAAATTTTGCCTTAAGCTGGCCACACACTGGGCGATTTAGCGTTCGATTCCTGCTTGCAGGAAAAAGTGATTGTTCAGTGAACGACCATTCGTGAATCAACTGCTGCCCACCTGGAGTGATCAATCCAGCTCCAAAAAATGTAGATCGAACAGATCCAACATCTTGGTAAATCCATATTTGATCGCCATTACTTTGGAGGGTCCTCATCCAGGGTGCATCTATTTGCCAAACAATCAAAGAAGGATTGTTCAGCGATTAGCAAGATATTTAGTAGGCATCCTAATGGCTGGAGTTTACCTTAAAAGATAGGGTTCCCCTCCGTTGGGACTTTAGTTGAAATGTTTTGATATCACATTATATCCACTGGTTATTATGTTTAAAATCAATTTTATTAGAACACAACATGGAACAATATTGCACAGTCCTCCTGCTAGGAGCCAGGTAGCCCTCTTAGCCCCCGCAGGTGAGTGCTGACAATTGAACAATGCACAGTTATATATGAATACTATACATAATATAAACCCCAAAAACATAAAAAAAAAACAAAAGCACATCCGTACAATTGGGTTACAATAGCTATCACAATGTTTGGTACCTAAGCGACATGTTTCGCCTAAAGGATTCCTCAGGCTATGTACCAGTTGGGTGGCTATCTAAACCACAGATGTACATGAAATGTATTGGAGAAAGAAAACATACAACAAATCCAGATGTGCCAGGCCGGAATGGGAGTGGGAATGGGACCGTCCAATAGGGATACCCCTATATGCACGGGCTAAGAGGGCTACCTGGCTCCTAGCAGGAGGACTGTGCACTATTGTTCCATGTTGATTGTTTGTGTTCTAATAAAATAGATTTTAAACATAATAACCAGTGGATATAATGTGATATCAAAACATTTCAACTAAAGTCCCAACAGAGGGAAATCCTTTTCCTATTTTAGACTTTGCAGTTATGTGAATGTTTTGATAGACATTGAAGTATAGTGATGGCCCGCAAGACGGACAATTCGGCCGCGAACAAGCATGTTCGCCCTCCTTCTCGCCGGCGAACAGGGCGGGTGTTCGACCCGCCCTGTTCGCCGGCGAGAAGGAGCCCTCTATTCTTCCTCTGGTGGGATCATTAGCAGCGAGATCCCGCCGCAGGAAGAATATTTCACTGAAGACCGGGTAGAGAACCCGGTCTTTCAGTCAAAAACCGGCTTGTAAACCCGGATGTGACGTCAGTGACGTCACATCCGGTTAACACAACCAGGAACTATGCGTTCCAGGTACCGGATGTGACTTCACTGACGGGGAAGGCGGGGAATTTGAATCTGTCCGCGAACGGGCGGACTGCGGACTTTTTTAAAAGTCCGCTCCGCCCGTTCGCGGATGGACACGGCCGAAGTTCGGCCATCACTATTGAAGTACGGGTTTAAACTAACAATCCTTAAGAGATAGAAAATAAGTGGCTCAACGGATGTGCTTTTGTTTTTTTTTATGTTTTTGGGGTTTATATTATGTATAGTATTCATATTTGCCTACATATTAATCAGCCGCCAATGGGTACCATCTGCAGTGTTGTTGTATTTGTTACCGTTTGTAACTTTTATATTTGATTATCTCTCATTTTTCCTTCCTATGTAGAGAAGGGGAAAACTTCTGGGAATATGTTGATGTGAGTACAAAAAAGTTAATTGTTTAATGATGTTGTTGCAGTAATGTTAAAGTTCACCTTTTACTCTGTAGCACTTTCTTCATGTAAATAAGAATGTATTTCCAGTGGATTTATAAGTGTGTGAAATTATATTTTTTCGAGTGTTTGACCTGAAGATCAGCTCTAAATCCAATTTTGAATGCATTCAGCACAGTACAGTTTAGGCTATGTTTCTCTATGTAGACAATGTGCATTACAGAAACAAAAGCTAAATTATCTATTCATCATATTCACTTGAAAATATATAATCATCTCAATGTTAATTTTATGCTGGGGATCTCATAGCAGTGAAAACAAGTATATGCCAATATTCTAGCCTGTTTCCTCTATTCATTATCTTTCAATTTAATGGCTGGGTGCATACCATCCATTCTACCAGTCTTGCACTTTCTATTTTTTTAAATAATTAACAGTGTGTGAAAACATTCAATGTTTGGTGTGTGAGCAGAACTCATCTAGATAGATAGCTAGACAAAGTGTGAAAAGCGTTCATTTGTCCACAGCATTTATCTTTATTCCTTCTTTGCTCATTTATACCTTTAACCAAAGCGCGGCCATCCAAAATGATATTAAAGCAAACCCATCATGGCAGCAAAATGCCAGATTCTATCGCTGACCTCTTTTGAAAATATTTTCAATGTCCTATTCACTTTAATTCATTATATACCCCCCCCCCCCCCCCCCCAAAAAAGACTTGCAAATAAAATAGATCTAATTTCTAAAACACATGTATGACAAAGAATTTAAATTTTGTCCCCACAGAATAGTTTTTTTTTACCTTTATTCACATTTTTATAAAAAAAAATGTATGTCCTCCTGTGACAACAATGGGCAATGTCTGTGCAATGCTTGCATTTTTTTATTTTAATTGTTTTTGTCTATCATTTTCTTTTATTGTCTTTTTTATAATAAAAAAGGATGTGGGGATCTGGGGACATGTGGACACTATTGAGCCTAAACTGATGGACGCCAGTGGTGCATGGGCTAGATTCTACAACCTTATTAATCTTCATAAGAAAATAAAATTTTTGGATTGAGTATCTGGAGATCCAATAGGTCCTCCGTTCCTTTCCATCTGATTTTGTTTGATCTAAATTGCAACATCTAAGTACATTTTGAATAAGTTTGCTTCCAACAATATTGAAATATGTCTACAACCTAACGTAATAAGCATCATCTGATGAAGCTGAAAACAGTGAAACACGTTTGGTCAAGGCTTTGACATTTTTTTTAAAGTTTTTAAGAATTAGTCTACTTATCATGTGATCTAATGTGATTTACTATTAACTTTGCCCATATGGGGAAACTGATGTAAATGTGCAATTGTTTTGCCTGACGGCTCCATGTCAGCATATTCATTACCTATTGTGTATGCTGAGCGTGTCAGGAAAGGAAAATTATGGTAAGTTTGATAGGAATTTTTCGTTTTCCTGACGGCTCCATGTCAGCATACACAATAGGTAATGAATATGCTGACATGGAGTGCGCCAGGAAAGGAAAATTACGGTAATTCCAGTTTAATCATGGTCACTTTTTAAACCTTGATCTATGTACAATAAAATGTATGTTTAAATGTCATCACATTTTGTTGGCCTTAAAAAGTCCCAGTGCCTCCTTGGAGGAAAAATATTTAAGAGAATGTATTCCTCTATAATTGTATGTTCTTAAAGCACACCTAAACTCAAAAAGAAAAAAACACCAAAAAAATTTAATTACATTTTTACTTACCTCTAAAGTGTCCCAATAGCTCAAAGTTGCTCAAACACCTTAAAAAAAGATATACTTACTTACCCTCTTGCCATCTGTGGGAGCCGCCATTTTGGAATCTGTGCAGCTTCCAGTCTCCGGGGTGGGTTAAGGCTGCAGTAATGCCGACAGCCACTGGGGGCCGCCAATTACAATGTCTGGACAGTGAAAGCAGGAAAAAAAATGTGAACAGCTCCGTAAAGGTATGTCCGTGGCAGAAAGTCAGCAGCGCGGTGCTGGTGAGAGGGAAAGGAACAGACAGGGAGGAGTGAGGGGGGAAATACACAGATATCTCCTCACAGGTAACCATTTTTTATATTTTATTTACATATTGCTCCAATAATGGGGGGTTGGCTAGCTAGGTACAAAAGTTTGCTTGGTGGGTTTCGGTGCGCTAAATAATTTGGGATGTGGCCTATTCTAGAATAGATTATAATTGATAGACACAATAAAAAGGCTACTAAGGATAAAAACACAGGTCCAGAATAATCCTATTAAGTTGATTGTTTAAAAATCGATTCCTTTTCTTTAATCTAAATTTAATTGGATTCAAAATTTTCATTGAAATTGAAGATAAAATTGATCAAGCAGTGATTGACCATGTTGGTAAATTTAATTAAATCGCTCAAGTTTCTGGCGGTTGTTCTTGGTATTTTGGCACTATGGAACATTGGGCTAAGGAAAATAATCAATCTGATTTGAATCGATTACATTATTTGGTGGTAAAAATTATCCAAATGTAATACAACCTAATTTAATACGATCATATTTTTAGTTGATCTAACAAAAAATACACCCTAATATTTTCATATCCCAAAAGGTTAAAAAAGCATCATGTCCAAAATGGTTACATTTTATGAAAATACAATAATTTTTTTTTTATTTCTAGGAAAATGTAACCCTCAGTTGCAATCATCCCTTTTTATCATAAGTACATAAGTGATACATATTTTACTTTAAGAAAGTTAGGTCTGGATAAAGTATTGAAGCCAAAAACGCAGTCAGCAGATTATATTTAAAGCCTGTCGAGCTGAAGCTTAAATATTGTTATATTTAATTTTGCTATAACCTGTGTATGCTCACATTATTAAAAAATACCCTTCTAAGCTTCTCCCTTTATCAGTCCACCACATTTCAAAGAACATTTCAGGAGTTATTCTGGTCTGACGCTTGCAGAGATTTACAGGGCTTAATCTCCGTGCTGTCAGTACAGGCAAAAATTTTAAGGCGAGAATTGTCATCAATTTATCTCTTTTTCAAAATGCCGTTGCACCTATATTTTTCATCTTTTTCTCCAATCCTGCTTGGCGTAAAAACATGCATTGCTGCAGTGTTTGTAAAAAAATAGAATAATATTTAATGGTTTATCTTTAAGACATCCTGCAAGGATCATTCATCAGATACTTCTTTACCTTCCTTCTATGCATGGCTTCTCCTTTACTTGATAGTATTATAAAAGCCAGACACCCAGCATAAGGGCAACATGAAAATGAACTAATATAATCTTTGCTCCAATGAATAAAAAGCAGCATTTTGGTAAGCATAGACAGCTAAGGAAGCAGAGAACTTGACATTTGAGCACAATGACATTCAAACTGTAATCGGAATGCTAAAGTCTACCTGGTAAAGAGACTAATCTTGTAATCTGTATCTGGCCGTATCCTGGATTAATGCAGTGTCAAGAGAATGCGTCTAGCATTCATCCATAGAAAGGGCTTAGTTCATTGTGACTTTTTCAACATATTTTTGATGCTGCTGTGGAAATATTTGGAAAAGATGTGTTAAAAAACTGAAAACATGGAAATGATCCAGACCAAAAATAAAAACAACAAAAACTTCCTATTTTTGAAAAAATAGAAGCACATTATTAAATTACAAACCAGCAATTATGGCAATGCAAGAGGTTAACAGGTGAGACAAAAATGATCCATCATTGGAGACAAGTATTCTTAGAGATTAACCTCTAAGATTTAGTTGCTCAAAAACTAAAAAAATATATACTTAACTCATATCCCTTTAATGTTCTGCATCCGAATGCTCCTTTTTCACTTGTTTTATTGAGCAAGTGAGTTGGTGCAGTTCCTTTTAAGGTTTTACCCTACAATCCCTCATGGACTTGTCTATATGCATAACCCCTTCCTTCCAGGATGCTAAAGCTCAAAGTGGCCATGCTTAAAGAGGCAGAAGTAGCTGGGCAAGTGATCTACAGCCAGGCTAGTTGCCCTCAACTTTTTAAAACAGATTGCTGGTAGCTTGAGAGTTAAATAGCATCTGTACAGCAGCTGTATTGAAGTACCCGGGTACTATGGGAATCCATTTCCCTATTGGTGTATGTATAATGTGGTTCCAGCGAAATGGGCCTTAATACTCAGGAATGGAATCCCACCATTTTCACACATCTGTATCCAGAGTTATGCTGGTTCCTCTGTAATAGAATCCTAAAAAACAGGAGTGGGAATTTTGTATCTGATTTTGTTCCTTGCATTCAGCCAGGTTTATTGTGTTTCTGAAAAGTTGTGTAAACTTGCTATTTGCATCAGTTTAGTCAAATTTAACAAAAACATTTGACAAATGAACACTTTCTTTTCTGCTGTTCTGTTCATCAAGCTCAAATATTCGATGGCGAATACTTTTTGCGAATCACAGCAATTTCAGAGTTCGCGAATATCTCGAATATGGTGGTTGATGTTCCTGATTTCGAATATTGGACTTGATGATTGATTTTGCGCGTATGGCCATTCATCATGACATGATAGTAATAATCACAAAGCAAGATTAAAAATATTTTTTAAAAAGTCATGCCCGTGAATTTCATATTTACGAATATTGAATCAAATATTAGTAGAATTATTTGCAAAATATCGCAAATTTTAATATTGCCTATGCTACACATCCCTAGTACACAACACCAGGAATACTGAAAACCTTGTTGTACTGTAGACAAATGGAATCCACATTTTCATATTACTTAAAACATGTAAAGCCTCCAAAGTGTATTTGACCAAAATGTTTGATAATATTCAGGATGTCTCAGTGACATTTAGCTGAGGAATGACTCAATTCAGAAATCCAATAGAATGGCAATGTAAATTATTCTAGTAAACCCTCATATTTAATGAGTAATACGGCAATATATGCACCTGATTTTTGTTTTAGACTTCCTTGATACCTAAGATTATTTGAAGCACATGAAGTCCAGTGACTTTTGGCCTTGTAGGACAACACAACCAACTTAAATAATCATTGTATGGTCATTGTCCTGTAGGTTAAAGAAATTTAAAAAAAAAAGTGAGCCCCCACTTAGGGTAGCTTACCTGCTCTAGGCAATCCTACAGTGTGCTTTATCGATGCTGGCCAGGAATCACTTCTTTTTTGGGACACTTCCTGGGATGGCTATACCTGTCCAAAAATTAAAGGCATAAGCACGGAAAGTCCCCATTTCCCCAAAGTCATGGACTGCTTGTGAAAAATATAAACATATTACTCAGTAATCGGTTACAATTTTTCATACCACTTTTGGCATCTGATGGGATCGGACAGCCAGGGGGGGTTAAAGCAAACTGTATTTATTTTTATTCACTATTATATTACTATATATACAGTACTTTTATACACTTTACAGAGTAATGCCAGATCTGTAGAGGTCCAGGAATCAACCAATAACAAGAGGCAGCTTAAAGTCAGAAAGACCAAACAGGGACTTGCGGATAACAGGATAAGTTATAACTTATAAAAACAACAAAGTAATATGTACAGCAGGTGGAAGAAACAGCAGCTCCTTGTAACTGGGGCTTAGAATAGTTGCGTGCTATTGTGCTCCCCAGCTGCATGCATGCCGAACTAGACTGTGTCTTATTCCAGGTCTCGGAGTGGTTACTCCTACTGGACCCATCCTCTTAGAGCAACTTCCTGGGGGCAAGACCCTCTTTCATTTTTATTTGGGGCCCAGAAGAATCATGGCCTACGATCTTAAAGGCGACACCACCCTGATTCTGCAGGTGCATGACAATACAGATCTTTTTCTGCTGCATGTTTACTTTTACCTACTGGGATCCTACCACCCCTATCCTATGACTAAACAGTAAATTGGGAAGCAGTAAGAAGTTCCTGGGGTTTGTTAATGGGGGAAGCAGATGAGAGGGGGAATCCTGTATACACCTGTAATTTCAGGTAGACATTACCTACTAATTAACTGGCATTATCTTTTTTTTAAAGATCTGATGAACTGTGCTGCAATAAGCTGGTCTCAAATCAAATACATTTCGTTTTTGCCCAGAATTAAGCTTTATATAATATCTTATTGATTGGAATAATAAGTCATAAATTACAATCAATTGTATCCAGCCTAAATTCATTTGTAAATATTCCTTTGGAGAATCTATTTCAAATGCAAAACAAAAACTTTTCTTCGATGGTGTCTGCATACCTCTGAGACCATGCGACAAAATATTTGTGGCACTGCATCAGCATCTGGATCTTGGAAAGGATTACAGGTATTGTGGGTTTTTTTTTAATCTCTGTGCGGTTGGAAGTCCTGCAGCAACACCTATTAAAGCTGGAACCGATTGCCTGGTCACATGAGCTTATTACATGGTGGGATTATACTTCTGGGACCAATGCCACTTGGAAGAGCCGGCAACATGACACTAATAATCTTTTAGCTGTCTGTAATGATGGCATTCTGAACACTAATGAAAGGGGAGTAATACTGAAGTAAGGTGCAGTTTTCCCACTGAACCCTAAACCTGCAAACTGCAGCTTTTTTTTAAAGGTTTTATTGCAACATATGATTAAAAACAATCCTTCAATCTATCTTCTTGCAAGCAATATCACCCTGCCAGTTACTGCAGAGATAATACAGGGGATGGTCACTACAGACACCATCTTGTCATATCAAGCCACTTAGCATAAGGTGACAAAGGCAAGTACATGATTCTATGGGGCCTATCTCTTTCATCACACATACTTTAGGGGGGTTTTTTTAAATTAATATTAAGCATTAGCCATTCACTGCCATGGCACAGATCAAGACTACCAGCTTGCATTCACTGCCATAGCACTGATGAAGGCCCTTCTAGGTATCCAGACACATTTTATCTGACCCTTCACATGGCATATAGAGAATAAGTAAATGATACCCCAACACTACTCATCCGAATACTGTCTGCTAAAATTAGTGATGGTCTGGCTGCTTAGCCAACACAGACAGGCACAACAGTCACAGCACTGTAAGGGATGTACAGCCACTCAGGACTGTACCATTCAAAGAAGGGGGGGGGGGAAGCCAAACAATGATCAACAATGGTTCTTAAGGGAGTTCCTAAGGGAGTCCACTTGCTCACTTACCCCTAATGCAAGTCTATTAGCCTATGTGCACCAACAAAACGGCTCTGGTTGCTAAGTTTGGTGCAATCCTTCCTCTGGTATTCTGCTACTACTCCTACTCTGGTAACTGGGCAAGTATATTGTAGGTTAAGGATTGATCCGTAGCTGATTGCCTAGGTAAGAGTGAGAGGCCCAGTTATTTCCACATTCTCAAGGCATGCATATTTTCCCTCCAATTTGTTGGGGGAAAAAGTGACTGAAAAATAAAAAAATAAAAGAAGCAAGAGATCCTAAAATAACATAACTATTAGTGTAGTAAATCAGTTTTGGCAGCAATTTATATTTATTATATTGATAATACTTATCAATATAATGTAGCATTTGATTTCTAAACAGCGAGCTAACTGAAGATAAAATAGGTATCTGCTTATAAAGATAGAGCAGCTATGAACACCAATCCTAACTTCTCTGCTGGCTAATGTTGGCCAATACCATAAAACATTTATTTCAGCTGAAAAAGAAAAATGAAGAAGAAAAGGTACGTAATTTGGATTTTTACAGACTTTTACGGCAGCTGTCTGGTCATAGAGTTGCGATAGCAAATAAAGAGTTTACAACAGCCTTTATGCATAGGTACGGTTAGATGGGATTAGGAGAGTGTCGGTGTGGTGTACGAATGAATACAATAGAGATAGAGATTCAAGTGTTCAGCACTAAGGCTCCATTTTTCATATGACTTTAGAAGGAATTGAACGTTATATATTTAGAAAGAGAATGTTGAATTCGCTCACATAACACAGCATCTGATAAAAATATTTATTTGCTGCTATTCCGGTTTTCAAATGAAGCACTTGTTTTGAAAATTGGCTTCGCTCCTTCAAAGCCTTGCATAATGCAAATGAAGAAATGTAAATAAATAGGTATTTTCCGCACATGAATACAGCTGACTACACTCGTTTTATAATGCAATACTGACTCAAAAGATAGTCAGGGATATCCATCCTAAATTCAGTTCAGTCAATCATGCATTCCGCCATGCACTTTGCCAGTGATTTATGCTTTTATTTGTGTCTGGACAAAGTAAAAAAAAAAAAAATGTAATTTCTATAAAATAATGCAAAGGAATTCTATATAATTATTAAATAATAATGTAATTCAGCTTTTGTTCAGCTATGACTTATTGGTTACCTGGAATTAAATAACTTTTGTTAAAAGAAGTAAATATACTTAAAATGACTCCCCAAGTAGCCTTCCCCCTTAAAAACAAGAAGCAGATTGCTTATTTCCTTCTTTCTCAGTTGGCTCCATTGTGTTTCAGAGAAGACAAAACTGTATATTTTATTTATCCTTAGTGAGTGAAGAGCCCTAAAAAGTCCAGTACTGGTCTCATACATTTATCATATTTTTTATTTAGAAGACATTTGGGGAAAATATGTGTACATCTTATAGGTTAAAAGGGTAACCACCACGCTGCTGCCAGTTAGATTGCTGGGCAGACATGAGGAAAGTGATTGTAGAGCAACCAGAATCTGTCTGCTGGCTACTTAGCAATATAGAAATAGGGGTGGATCTTATATTGTGGTGCATTTTATAGCCCACAAAATATGGTATTGGTTTATTTGACATATCCATTGATTTACATGTTTACTACAAAACATATCCACAGTACAAAAAAAACTCTTTCATAAAAAGAACGTAAAAGAGGATAGCTTTAAACAATAATAATTTATATACCGTAAGTTGATGGTATTACTATGGAGCATTCAGCAAAAGACAAATTAAAAATAACTGTACTTACCAACTGTAGCTAAATATTTGTTTAATCTAAAATGACTTCTTGAATCATTGTGTAAATTACTAAACTGCTACCAGTACATATAAAAGTACAACATTTGTTGGGAAATCATGTACGTGTACCAATATCATGTCATGTGCCACATACCAATGTAAGTTATATTCAGAAAAAAAAAACAACCATGGACCATATAGGTCAGGAGAAGACTGGTGTAATTACCAGCAGGCACAAAATCAAATGAAAATGTCGAATGCTACCAGTGCTTACCCTCCCCATGATGCTTGGATGCCCTAATGTCCTACAAGTACTCAATACAATTGCCTAGGTTTGGCTGTCTACAAAGGTAGATAGGTACATAGTGCGAGGGAGTTAAAAGGGCCCCAAAAATATTCTGGTATCTGAAATTTATTTTATTGAGATTTGACAGTTATTTTTTATCATTGTAGGGTGTTCGGAAGAAAAGTATTGACAAGTCATGAGACCTCTCCACTGCTTATTAGGACTTTGTATAGCAATGAGAAATAATGAAACCCTATTGAGAATGTTAAAAAATATATTTCAATGTTCTATATTTTGTTATTTATTTTCTACCCATTTTATAACAATACTGCGATCTTACATTTTCCAAGAAATATGCAGCCTTTATTTCCTGTGCAGATGGCATATGTTGCCATTCTTCACCCTTACGTCTTCATTTCTAAAAGCCAGACATATTATTTTTGTCAGAGACAGAACAACATTATGTATAGTATAACATTGTCACATATTCATTTAGCATTCAGATAGAGGATGAATTATTTATTGTCACACTCACGAAGCATAGAGTTGTTGCATAATTCATCATTCGATAAGACCAAACAGCTGTACAATAAGAAAGTATACACAATCACATATACAAATTGTCAATGCATATTTTCATTAAGAAAAAATAAAAAGCTACAGCGTTACATTTTAACCTCCCTTGCACTCTTGTGGGATCCAGATTTCTGTACCAAATGCGCACCCTAGACTTTAATTAAATTTTTCTTTATGTTGTAGGGCTGTAACTTCCCAAAATATGTCGGTACAAGGGTCTAGTAGACATCCTAAATGTAATAATGTTTGAAACACACATTTATGTACAAATTTATTCATATTTATGTTTTGTTTATAAAAAAATTTTATTACAACTGGAAATGTGTTTTGTGTTTTTTTTTACTTTGAATTGTACTGGATACAGTTGTCACTGTATCCAATACAATTCCCTTTTGCACCCTCTCTCCTCTGGTGTGATGAATGCACCAGGGGAAGGTTAACTGAAAGGGCACATCTGGGGAATCACATTGCACAGAAAACTGTTCTCGCTGCCCCTATGTGACATCATCACGTCACTCGGGGGGGGGGGGCACATCAGCTTCAGTTCAGCCAGTTCAGATGATCGGAGCCACCAGGACAGTGTGAAACTGTAAGTATGTGCTGCTGTGCAGTACTGACAGGACAACGCTGGATAAGATAGTGCCGTCAGCAATGCTAGGGGGGTTAATGGCTTGCACATTCACCATGTGGTGCTAGTTTTTATTATAAGAAGTCAAGGAGGCAAGAAACTATCTAGATGAAGTTAATATGTATCCCCTAATGTGTGCATTTCCTTCCACATCCCAAAATAGTACTAGTGGACTGGCTGGCTTTACCAACAGAATTGGCTTAAATTTTTGGTAGGAACATTCGATTTTGAGCTCCTTGTATAAACAGTTAATAACAGATAATGGACTCTGTAAAGTATGTTAATGTGTTGAGTGTAAAAATTTAATGATGTAAATTCAAATCAATACTGAGAACTTATTGGGGGGGGGGGTCTGGGGTGCAATGCTCACAACAGTGGATGTTAGTGGAAATATAGACGTAAAAGCAGCCACTCAACATAACAATCCTTTCTGGCAAACAACAACAAAAAGGTTTCTTTCATTTCCCTTTTCTTTTCCAGCAACCGTCCAGCCTTCTTGAAGCTACATCAGTTGAACAGAGCAAGACAACTACTCCCCCATCATTAGGTCCGATCCTTACTACCCATTTCACAGTCCAGGCTTTCAGCAAAGTCATTGCAGACCTAGACTGCCATTAGAACACTGGACAGCTTAAGTCCAGCAATCCAGTATGGCTTTAAACAGTTAAAGTAGTGATAAATATACATTGTCAAGGACCCATCCTGGGCATCCTGTAAAATACACACACACACACATATATATATATATTATGCTATATCTTAATATCTATATCTATTAAGATCTTCTCCTTGCCATATATGGCTGAGAGTTGCTCTTTGAAACAGGAAACCTTAAAAAAACCATAAGTGGGTACCTGCCTCAACTTAATCATGAACACTAAGACACGATTCAATCCCATGACAGCCCATATTTCATACTTTGCTTCATTACTCTCTAACCAGAAAGATTGTCCCACAGACAGATTTCCATCTGTTGTAAGTTGCGCAACTTGTCATAGGTCCAAAGTTAGCCAATAATCAGTATATTTAATAAGTTTACTCTCTCAGCAACATCGGGTAAAACATCAACATCATGATACATAATTACCACAGGTAGCTCTGGGATTTAGCTTCTTCAGATGAAGAATCGGTTTAGGCATAGTTTCTTGTGTACTTTACAATAATGACAACATTTAAGTGATATTTACTTGACGTTTTAAAGATTAAAATGGCATTTGCAAAACAAAATGTGCAATAATAGTAGTGACAGGGGGTTAATAAATAGGTGTGCCTTTTTGCAGCAGAATACCTTTTCCTATCTTCTTCTACTTACTATTGAGTCTGTCATCATATCTCTGGCTACTAATGATATACAAACCTGCCAACCTATATAATATCAACATACAAGCAAACAGATTTATGTATGTACTCCAAGCTCTATCACTCTGATATATACTATTGCACATGTATTGTTACATGATGAGAGCTCTGTCTGTCCTTTCTTCCTGTGGATAATATGCTTTAAATGGCCTATTATCACAAGTAAAGTGTTCATTAAAACGGCACTATATACAACTGTCAAGAATATGCTTTACCTTCATATGCTTGTATGTAAAAAAGAGCCACAAAACATGTTGATGTTTGTTTGCAAAATAACAAGTGCCTTGACTAAGCCTTTTTTTCCCAAATAAGAGATGAATATATGGAAGATGCACATTTCAATAAAGTCACCTTTATCATTACGGTTGTTGGCATGCAAGCACATTGCTAGAGCCCCAGCAACCGAAACACTAAGTAACAATACCTCTTAGACCACATCCTAATTGACCAATTTTTGGGGCTCCCACCAGCATGTGATTTGGGGAATTGACCCCTTTCTGTTCTCTCTTTTTCCCACTTCTCTCCCAAACAACTTTTTTGGAGAATCCATCGCGTAGGAACACCAGAAGAAATGGATGAGAATGCGGATCTATTTTAACATCCATGTAAGAATTCTTCACAGCCTTGTAATAATGCATTACAATGTCTGTCTAGTATGTACAGCATATGTAGGACAGATTAAAACACTGTAAAATCTTACCAAAATATTTAGGATCACTAAATATTTCCCAAGGCAAAACTGCTCCAGCTCTTTCATACTTGTGATCAGCAATCTTCAAGTCTGACCACAGATTCTTAAAAGGATTGAAGTCTGGACTTTGTCTAGGCCATTCCAACATATTTAAATATCTCCACATAAACTACTTGAGGGTTGATTAAGCAGTAAGCTAAGGTCATCCTCCTGCTGGAAATTTAACCTCTGTCCCGGTCACAAATCACAGGCAGACTGACAAAGTTTCTGCTCAAGAATATCCCTGTATTTAGCACTATTTATCTTTCACTCCACTCAGATCAGTTTCTTAGTCCCGGCAGCTGAGAAATATCACAACATATACAATGTTACTCATCTCTGGCCATATTACAGATTTACATTTACAGGGAGTGCAGAATTATTTGGCAAGTGGTGTTTTTGAGGAATAATTTTATTATTGAACAACAACCATGTTCTCAATGAA
>CM070032.1:150704420-150720147 GCA_036250615.1 Ptychadena robeensis
CTATTTTTTCTCTGTTCACAGATATGATAGACAGTGATAGAGTGGGCAGTTATGATAGACAGTTATAGAGTGAACAGATATTATAGTACAGTGATAGAGATGGCAGTTATTATAAGACAGATATAGAGTGACAGGATATTATAGAAGCCAGTGATAGAGTGGCAGAATATGATAGACAGCTGATAGAGTGGACAGATATTGATAGAACAGGAGATGATCGAGTGGGCAGATATGATAGATTGTGAGAGAGTGGCAGATAACGATAGACAGATTAGAGAGTGACACGATATTATAGACAGGTGATAGAGTGGGCAAGATAGTATAGACAGTGAAGAGAGAGGGGTGACAGATATGATAGACAGTTATAGAGTCGACACGATATGATATAATGAGTGATGAGAGTGGCAGGATATTAAAGAGAGCGATAGAGTGGCAGATATGATAGACAGGTGATAGTAGTGACAGATATGATAGACAGTGATAGAGTGTCAGATATGATAGTAAAGTGATAGAGTGTCAAGATGATAAATAGTGGATAGAGTGAGCAGGGAGTAGGTAGACAGAGTGATAGAGTGACAGATATGAAGATAGACAGTGATAGAGTGACAGATATGGTAGACAGTGATAGAGTGGCAGAATTGATAGAACAGTGAATAGAGTGACGAGATATTATAGTAGGAATGATAGAGGTCAGCAGATAGAATAGAAACAGTGATAGAGTGACAGATATGATAGACAGTGATAGAGTGGCAGTTATTATAGACAGATGTAGAGTGAGCAGATATATAGATGGACAGTGAATAGAGGGGAAGATAATAATAGACAGTGGATAGAGTGAACAGATATGATATCGACAGTGGATAGAGTGGCAGAATGAAGATATAGTGACACGAAGTGGCAGAGTATGATAGACAGTTATAGAGTGACAGTATATTATAGGACAGTGATAGAGTGGCAGATAGATAGACAGTGATAGGAGTGGACCGATACTATAAGGGACAGTGGATAGTAGTGGCAGATATGATAGATAGTGATAGAGTGACAGAATATTAGAGAGAGCGAGTAGAGGGGCAGATGAAAGACAAGTGATAGAGTGGGCAGAATCTTATAGACAGTATTATAGAGTGTGACAGATATTAGAGACGAGTGGACAGAGTGGGCAGATATGGAAAAATAGATGATAGAGTGACAGGATAATCATAGACAGTGATACGAGTGACAGATATGTATAGACAGGTGAATAGAGTGACAGATATTATGAAGTACTTGATAGAGTGACAGATATTATAGACAGTGACCAGAGGGCAGATATGAAAAAAAAGGAAGTAGATGAGATAGAGTAGACCAGATAGTCAGGATAGACAGATGATAGAGTTGACAGATGATCCATAGACACAAGTGAAGAGTGCAAGATTATTATAGACAATGATAGGTGGCAGATATGATAGACATTGATAGAGTGACAGATATGATAGACAGTGTATGAGTGACACTAGATAGGACCGTGATTAGAGTGGACAGTATGCTAGACAGTTATAGAGTGACAGATAGATATGATAGACAGTGATAGAGTGACAGTTATGATAGACAGTTATAGAGTGACAGATATTATAGACAGTGATAGAGGGGCAGATTTGATAGATAGTGATAGAGTGGCAGATATGATAGACAGTGATAGAGTGACAGATATGATAGACAGTGATAGAGTGGCAGTTATGATAGACAGTTATAGAGTGACAGATATTATAGACAGTGATAGAGTGGCAGATTTGATAGACAGTGATAGAGTGACAGATATGATAGACAGTGATAGAGTGGCAGATTTGATAGATAGTGATAGAGTGGCAGATATGATAGACAGTGATAGAGTGGCAGATATGATAGACAGTGATAGAGTGACAGATATTATAGACAGTGATAGAGTGACAGATATGATAGACAGTGAAAGAGTGGCAGATATGATAGATAGTGATAGAGTGGCAGATATGATAGATAGTGATAGAGTGGCAAATATTATAGACAGTGATAGAGTGGCAGATATGATAGACAGTGATAGAGTGACAGATATGATAGATAGTAATAGCGTGACAGATATGATAGACAGTGATAGACTGACAGATATGATAGATAGTGATAGAGTGGCAGATATGATAGACAGTGATAGAGTGACAGATATGATAGACAGTCAGACTGGACAAAATGGGGCCATCCAGTGAAGAGTGGGGCTTCGGCAGTGCAAACTTACTGTTTCGCGCTGTCCCGGTGTCCCCGATGTGACAAGCAGGCTTCTGGAGAGCGGCTCATCACCCCCTCCCCACCCCGATGTGACATTCAATGTAAATTGGGTTTACTTCAATGAACACATCTGAAAAATCACCCCCAGTGTCATTTTCATATGTGCTCTTTGAAGTTTACCCTTTCAGAGGGTGCCAAAGGGCATTGTATTGGATACAGTGATAACTGTATCCAATACAATTCAAAGTAAAACTAAAACAAAACCCATTTTCAATTGTAATAAAAATGTTATTATAAACAAAACATAAATATGAATACATACTGTTTTGAAATCATTCATACCAAATAAGTATTTAAGAGATTTTGTCATTCAAATGATACTTTTTATTAATTTTTTTATGTAAAAAACATGTGTGTTTTAAACATTATTAGATTCAGAATGTCTACTAGACTCTTGGAAGAAGGGGGGTGTGTCTACTAGACTCTTGTTTGGACATATTTTGGGAAGGTACAGGCCTACAACATTAAAATATTCCATTTAAGTCTATGGTGCGCTTTTGGTACAGAGATCTGGACCTTGCAAGGGCGCTAGGGAGGTTAATAGACAGTGATGGAGTGATAGAGCAACAGATTTGATAGACAGTGATAGAGCGACAGATTTGGTAGACAGTAATATAGTGTAGTAGTATATATAGTAGTATAGTGATATAATGACAGCTTTGACATTGACAGAGTGACATATTTGAAATCAGCACAAAAAATACTACAAAACCCCATATCATGTTATCTACGATGAAAATTTTGTGTTGACCAAGGTATTTAGTAGTGATGGCCGAACATCGGCCAGGTCCGTTCGTGAACAGGCAGATTGGACTTTCTAAAAAGTCCAATGTCTGCCTGTTCAGCGTGAACTTCAAAATCCCACCTGTTTGTGGGGAATATGAAACACACAGTTCCCGGTTCCGATCACCGGACGTGACGTCACTGGCGTCACTTCCGATTTTTTAACCAATTTTCGCACTAGAAGACCGGGGTTTCTACCCGCTTATAGTGAAATAATTCTTCCTCTGGCCGGATCTTTCTGCGAACGATCCAGTCAGGGAAAGAACAATAAACTTCATCGTAGAGGCGAACGAGGCGGGTTGAACACCCATACTGTTTGCCAGCTAGAATGTCATGTTCACGGCCGAATTGTCCTCCTTGCAGTTCGGCCATCACTAGTAGTAAGCACAGGCAGAGAGAATATGAAGTTATCAGCTTAAAGGATTTCTGCCATGGCTTTTAATTGTGCTTATATGCAAAAAAATGGCAAATAATTTAGGAATAAACCATTGTTTCCTGAAAAGCATAAGAGCAGGAAATACATCTGCATCCCTATAATTAAAATCAAGACTTTCTTCCATGTGTACTCATTAGGCAAAGTATGAATTTGAAATGTACATCTCATGATGACTTTGTCATGGCTAGGAACTAATCGATCATAAATTATAATGAGATAGCAATTATATCCAGATTAAGCAGTGCTCAGAATTTTTTTTCATTCTCTGGCATCATTTAGAAGTCTCTAGTTTGGCAATAATGTAAAGTTGATGAGATGTTGCTTAGTGTTTATCTGCAAATGCATAAAACTAAAATTCAGAGTTTGTTGTTTTGTTTAATGAGTAGGTATAATCCAATAAATAGAACTAATCATCATTTAAAATGATTCTGCTGTGGGGTTGAAATACTTCAATCACATGATGCATAAATTTGCATACATTTTTATCATGTAATATATATCAAACTCTAACAAAAAAAATATTTTAATGAGATCGGTTACAGTCTATCAGCTTGCAAATAATTAGTTTTCAGAATAGCTGGGAAAGTTAGTAATTTAAATTTAAAAATAAAATCCCCATCTGATCTCTCTTGACAGTGAGGTTTTCCCCCTCTCGTTTTTGGCAGCCTTTCATTAGATCTTCCCATCACATAGTATTTCGGTAAACTTGCATTTTATTTTGTATTACCGAGAATTACTGTCCCTAATAACAGAGCTTTTTATTGTTTTTCATAAACTCCAGATCTGTTTGAAATGTTTTACCAACATGTACAATTAAGTGAAAAAATAAAGTACACCCTTTTCAATTCTAAGGTTGAACACGTTGAGACATTGTAAAATAAAAATCAACTCAATAGAATCGGTATGAAAAAAAATGAAGTACACCCTCACCACATCAACTTGGTTTGATGGTGCTCCCAATTAAATATACTTACAGTATTTTTTAGAGATTTCATGGTATAGGACACACCCTAAACAACGTTGCATATGATCCTTCAGGTTACTGCCACTCTTCTGGTCGAAGCTCTGTGCTCTGACCAGCAAAGTGGTGGTTAAAGGAGGTGAAAATGAGTCAGAGGCTGCCTCTGACAGCTTCCCCACCTCCTGGCCTCCACTGGTAGAGCTGAGTATGTGGGCTAGGCAGCTTGAGCCCAGCTCACATACACATAGCAGAGTGAAAAGAAGCCCATGGGTGGATCTTACTCATGCTGCCCTGCTCATATACACAAAGCAGAGAGCCGGACAGATCTTTCCTCTGCAGTGTGTAAGTCAGCTGGGCTCCCAAACTACACTACAGTAGAGGAGAACAAGCGGATCTTTCCTCCAGCTCCCTGCTTTTGGTATGTCAACAGGCAGCATGAGCTTGGCAGAGGAAGGGAAGAGCTACCCTAATGTAACATTTCTCAAAAAGGATATAATACACCTGAAGAACTACTGTATATGTACTTTTGCCATTGAATTGTGGTAAATTAGATGGTACTTTAAAAAAAAAAAAAATTCTTTGTTTGGGGGAGGCTTCAAACTAGGGAAGGTCTGTTGTTTCCTGTGGAGAACATTTGTGCTCTATCTGCGGTTCTTAAAGTCTATGAGCCAACTGTGAGCAATCTAGAAACAAGGTGCTCGCAATATGCTGACTGTAATGTAAGCTGAGGTATCTAATTTAAGAAAAAAAAGCAAATGGCACGAGTATAAGCCTAGGAAGGGAAGTGTAGCAACTAAGGCAAAGAAATGCACAACAAATGTGCTTTTGACTTGGGATGTCATTATTAGACATGGTTGTGACTATCTGAATTTGTGACTAAGTTGCAAAGCCTCTAAACATGGTAGAATCCCTAAAACTGCTGGAGATATAGAGATGGGTTGTGGGAACATTACAAAAAAGAATGGATAGTTCTAGCACATGCAGTTTTTTGCATAAATTAAGGTTGAAATCAAGTAAATATTTATTTAAGTTTACGTAAATAGTGTTCTTACAACCCATCTCTACATCTCAATTTCATTAATGATACCATGTTCAGGAGCTTTGCGAGTAACTCATTTAGGTTGCCATATACGGGATGATTTTCATCCGTTTTTTTGGCCGATCGACTGCTGAGTGCATTTCCGCCAATCATGTGGCCGAAAATTGGGTAGGCCCACCTGGTCAGAGCGACCAGGAATCTCCCACACGGTGATCCAACATATTGGTAAATACCTGGTCAATCTCATTACTTTGAATGTAATGGCCAGCACACAAAGGGTGCGGGCTGATCCTCTGAGGGTTCGGCTACAATGCTGCAGTCTGTCCCTCATCTATCAAGGGATTATAGTAGTGTGTTTGGCTACCTTAAGTCTGACCCTTGATGTATAAGCATTCATTTTTCAACACATTAAGGCTGCATCTACACTGCTGGGAAAACCGCGCAGTGCAGCCGCCCCCTGTAATCCCCTATGGGGAATGAAGTGGCATTCTATACTGGCGCGTCATGGCCGCGGTGTGAGTAGTTGCACGTCAGCAGGAGCAGATTCACAAGACCCGCCCTGGCGGCTGCACAAGAGACACATGCCGCGACCATTGGTAAACAATGGACGCAGTGTGTGACGCGCACAAACCGCGCCCTATGTGTTTCTGGGTGTGGTTAGCCAATAGAAATGTAAAGACCTTAAAGCCCTATATAGCGGACGGGTGCTATGGACACGCACACACGACATGCCCATAATGCTCCCGCGGTTGCTGGGGCGGTATAGTGTAGACCCAGCCTTAGGGTGCTGAAAAGTTGGGCTTATACTGGTGTATATATAATAGGACTTAATATTTGACATACCTCTTTCTTCTGAGATAATGCAATCAAAAAAGCAAAGACTTTGCAAAGTAATGTGTATAGAATTTCTTTATTTTGCTAGTGAAACCTAAATATGGAATATAAATGCATGAGATATGTGCACTTCAGAAAAATGAATTCAGTATATTTTGTATTTAATCAGCCACACTTGGGGTTATGATTCACTGTTTGGGTCAGGTCCCTTTTGCATACAGCATTGATAGGTTGTGTTTTTTATCTGCTTGTTGATCCTGATAAGTGTCCGTGTCAGTAGAAATGGATACTTTGGCTGGTTTCCAAATACATAGCAATCAGACATTGTTCAGATATTCCAAAATGCATATTGTATACTTGTAACTTATTTAAAAAATTCATCATAAATAAAATGGTCTGCTCACTACAAAGTTAAAGAAAATGTATCTAGATACCATATTGTACAAATATGAAATAAAATGAAATGCAGGATAAAAGAAATGTAGTAAACAATATTACATTTGACCTGACCCTGTGCATATTGTAACTGGTATATAATGGCTAATGAATGAATCTCCTGGCATACCATAGATATCAGTGACAGAGAAGGTAATGAGCTGTAACCTGTTTAGAGCTTACTGAGCATTCAAATGACAAGACAGAGCCCATAATTGGAGTCTTCCTTTCTGTATGACTAACTACGCAGAAACGGCATGTGTTCACTAACCTTACCAATACATCACCAATATCTTAAACATGTACAGAATTGACTTAAACATTTTATCATTTCATAATCACATGAACTGTCACATTTGTGGCTTTTGTATTAAAAAGTTTGTGAGCCTTTGCTTAAATCAGTGGTTTATCCATATTTCTAGCTGCAAAACTGCTCATACCTTTGTAGAGTGCATATCAAGTCATCTGTAAGCCTCCAAAAATACATAATCATTGGACGTCTAATGTTTAGATAAATACATAAAAAAAATGCATACCCTTTTTGACCATTTATATGGACAATCTGCGGTGATTCAAATGTACCTTAATGGTTTATTCATACATAAGCATAAATGGCTAAATTTATAACATGTACCTTTTACGCATTTAGTGAATTGCTAATTATACTATTAATTATGATGCTGTCATCATGTAAATGTAGTATACATTTCCTGTGACTCATACCAAGCAAGGTTGCCCTTCTTCCTTATGAGTGGGACTTCAGCATCTTACCAATTGTTCCTTAGATTTTCTTTTGCAAAAAAATACTTAGCATGTGCATAAACTACATATCAATCCACGAGCATAAGTACAGGGGTAGATAAATATATTTTACCATTCTAACAATAAGTAATAAAGAAAGTAAAAAAGTGAGGCTTACCTTAAATATCAACAAGCCTCTAAAACAACAGATGACTGAGCTATTGTAAGGGTAATGTATCCCTCCCTACTAACATCCCACCCATACTTCCTCAAGACAAGCAGGTAGGGTTAACCCCCCACACTCCCACTAAACCTTCTAGAATCAACTCTACACTTTCTCCTGTTTCTCGCCATCCTCCAGTCATAGGCTCAGTTGTACCCTGCAACTGAGCCTGTTGACAGAGTTCACTGGAGATTTCTTGGAAAAATACTAATATGTGATGGAGGCGGGAAAGAGGCGTGTATAACATTTCCAAGCAAAAATGGGGTACTTGACAGATATTTTTATCTCATCCTTCAATCATAGCATGACCCTCTACCTCAGCAGGTCTCAACCTCTGGTTTGGGACCCCCTCAGGTCGCCAAGGGAACCCAAGGGAAGTTAGGAGGAGGTAGAGGAAGTCATAGGAGGGAGGGGACATTACACTTACCTGATCATGTCGAAAGTGACGGCAAGAAGTGTCACTTCCAGTATTTGGAAAGCAGAAGTGACACCTAAGGACGTCACTTCCAGGGTCACAGATCTAAAAAGTTTTAGAACCACTGCTCTACCTAATGAATACAACTACCATAGCAGAGTCCTTTTCCTTTTTGGCTTTCTGCTTTGACCATTAACTTCATATGTTCTGCCATTCCCGCTAAAACTCTGCTCATTTCTAAACACAATGATATGCTGTGCATTAGTCGTAGTAATACCTTTGGTACTGCAAGCCTAATTTGTAGTGTTGCTTGGACATGGAGATTTATGCAGAATAGAATAGCAGAATAGATAAGCTGTTTCCAGCTTTGAGAAACTAAAGTCAGATGTGAGACAATAGCAGGAGCACATAGATATACACTTACGGTATATAAACAAAAAGTCAGCCTGGTTCTATGGAACATTGGTTAAATAGAAAGAAAGGTATTTAAATACTTTTATGGATTTGCTTCAAGTCAATGCTAGGTTCCAATGTTAGCATTTGAATGGTGTCAGTATTCTTTAAACAAGTGTCCACAGTCAGATTTAGTACCAAGCACCCTATCACATTCTTGAAAATCTAAAGAAGTAATTAATTTCATTAAAACCGTGCCAGTTTATAATTACATTTAGTTGGTGACAGTGTACACGGAGAACAATAAGGTCCTCTTTGAATAACTTACAGTAATGTATATATAGCATTTTATGATGTAGCCATAGATGTCCTAGCCAGTATGAAGCATACAAATCAATTGTTAAAATCACTGTGGGTAAAGTGCCACTGCATACCCTAAAAGAGGGAGGAGGCAGGGTGAGGATAAAACACCACCTACTTCCTTATGGGGAGATCTCCTTCTGTGGGGTAGGTATCTCTGGAGGCAGTAGCCCTTGGAGATATCAGAAAGTCTGCAGGAGTCCCCTGTGTCCTTTGTTCTGTCTTTAGGATCAATGAATGCAGTGTGGAGACAGAACAAAGGACACAGGGGACTCCTCCAGATTTATTGATATCTCCAAGGACTACTGCCTCCAGAGATACCTACCCCACAGAAGGAGGTCACCCCATAGGGAAGTTGTTGTTTTTTTTTCCCTCACCCTTTTTTTGCCTCCCTCTTTAATGGGTCCGCAATTTGGCGTGTGCCGTGTCCCAATAGGGAATCAAAACCATCATACTCCTGGGTTGTTCGGGATGTGCCTGCCACTTGTCTCCATACCCATTGGCACCTGCATTTCATTGAGCCACTAACAAATGTGTTTTTTTAGAATTGAATGAAAAATTCATGAAAAGTTCCTGAAGAAGTTTGGTTTTGAACAAAACACGTTGGACAGATACAGACTGATCAATGCAACCTACAGATCTGTAATATATCATGAATTATGTTTTATGCTCACAAATATTTTAATGAAGTACCCAAGCGTGCCAATGGTAAATTTTTTGGCACTCAAAGACCATTTTATGTATAAACTAACCTCCGTAGCGTTATGCCGAAGCCTGTACGGGTGCAGTTTGATTGTGAATCAAACTCCGCCTGTGCCGGGATTGGGCACAACCGCTGGCTCTACGTGTGCTTGCAGCATTTCTACAGAGCTGCAGGCATGCAGAGCCGCAGAATGGGGCGGGGCCATAGACCTCAATGTTAATTGAGGGGGCGTCGCTTTTCTCCCCACACACCGCCAGTGTCTAATTGACACCAGCATTATGTAGAGGGCTGGGCAGAGAGCCGGCAATTACGGTGGAGTACACTCCGACCCATAAGGGCTTATTTGCAATGTATACAAGTTGGGGTTTGGCGTTTCAAACACAAACCCAAGAGCAGCACTCATTAGGATTATTTGAGATCTGCCTTCCTGGCAGCCCCCCTATCAGCTTCACTCACTCTCTCCTTCCTGCAACACTGGGAGTAGAGTAAAGAAGGAGAGAGTAGGTTGGAATCCGTAGTTCTTTAATAAATAAAGAGCTGGAGGACAGAGGCATGCGGAGTATGGATGGGTCTGGGTAAAAACAAAGTACATGTACTGTACACACAGGGATGGGAGCCCACTTGAACTACTCACACTGTATGCAAGAGAAACAGGGTAGAGGAGGAAGAAAACCAGAGCCTTTGTGGTTATGTTGCCTCACCCCTGATAAATAATTATAAGAGGACACATGATCAGTCTAACTGGGATGTAGGCGCTAAAAAAACGAGTTCCTACACGGTCCAGAGAATCATTCTCTGGACCGTGTAGGAACTAGTTCTTTTAGCGCCTACATCCCAGTTAGGCTGATCATGTGTCCTCTTATAAACACACTGTATGCAGTTTACAGTGTATTCGTGATCCATATGTGACCTTTCTTTGTGTATACAGTGTGTGTGTAATGCAGGGGTGTCAAACTCAAAGTGTAATTATATTTTTAAATTTAAAGTTGACCCACGACTTTGTCAAAGTCTTAAAATTTGGCCAATTTAAGTTTGACACCCCTGTGCTAACCATCTACTGTCATTCTTCACAGGATACAAGTTTTCTAAGTAAATATATAATTTTGAAGCTAGAAAGTAACAGAATAAAAGAAATAAGCACATTATTGTGAGGAAATTGGGAAAATACTTTATTTACTAGGCAAAAAATATATAATATCATTATCGCAGCTATGCAAATAAGTGCATGCTCCAAAGAGCAAATATATTACTTCAAATATATTGATATATTACTGATATTTTCTGAGCAAACATTTGAAAAGCTTCAAGAGATATAAAGTCGGATATAATTTAATAACCTGGCTAGCGGAAAAGATTTTTCCCCAGATTTAATTTCCAGGTCACAGCAATTTTCCATGGTGCTTGGCTCTTTGCAAATGACAGAATAGGTGAAACGGTTTATCGAAATACAGTATACAATGAAGCCTGCCTAAATTAAACTGATAAAAAAAAAACGTTTCCAGGGATTTGGGGATACTGTTTTGTTATTTTCTGAATTAATTAGGCTGGAGATCGGCTAATGGATTTAGATCTCTATTTCAAAGCATGCAACGCGCAAGATTTGCAATTTAATGAATGCTTAATTATTTATTAAAAATATATTTCACGCTAAAAATGCAACGCTAACGTGACCCATCAGCTAGAGTTGTAGATTGCCGTGAAAAGCGAATGAAGCATTTCCAGAGCCTCTCGTCTACAATGCATTCCCAGTTGTCCTTTTGCTCTCCTGTGTCTAATTGGAGTCTGCTGAGAGCGGAGCCCCAGGGTCTTCACAGCCTTGTGTTTTGCGGGAGATGCCTGTCACTGTGCTTCAACGCAGAGGACGCAGTGCTCTACACAGCTCTCGTTGGCATTATGGATGACCTTAAATTTTAAGTGTTACCCTGTCTCTAGAGTGCAGAGACGTGACAGAAAATTTAGCTCTGATTTACTTTCACACAAAAAATAGCCTTTGCCCCCATCAAATGGCGAACAAAAAGTTAAACGCTCGAATTGTCAGGGAGTGGGGAGTTAGACATTCATTTGGTATTTAAAAAATGCGTGATGTGGGATATTTACAAATAGTATCAACTATATATAACAATACATTGTGATAAAGTGTGAAAGGGTAAGTCTCCACATATGTTGGGACCCTCTCCGCTAAGTGTATACTAAGTGCAGACTCAACGTATTCAACTACGCAGAGCCTTGCAGCAGCAGAGCGGCTCGGCACCGTGAAGACAGATCCTCCGCGGAGCAGGTAAGTGTATCTGCTACGTTGGGGCCCCCGCTAAGCGTATGTGGAAACAAGCCCTTATATAGCAAAAATGGGAATCCAATCATGTGTTATATGTAAAATAGCTATTTTATTTTCTATTAAAGAAATCGGCTCTTTGTCTCCATCCCTCGCTCCACTCACCACACACCCTTCAACAGTGGTGGGCAACTGAGTTGATATGGAGGGCCACGAGGGCCGCACATAAAATGTTCAATCTATACTGACTTGTATAAGCATTTTTTAATGAAAAAATTACAGCAAGCAGAGCTAGAAGACATTATGTTTCATGTTAGAAATAACAAAATTTGTCAAATTATACTTCAAGCATTATGGAACTCTGTAGTATCGTAATGCAAATGTTGTGTAATTGTGATATATATCATCAAAGCCATTGATTATATCGATGTGGCACATAACCTTTGATTCGACAGACAGGTGAGTTCCTCTGCCCTATGTATTAATAGTTAGGTTTCGGGGGCCTCAAGTAGAAGACTGAGGGGGGCCGCCAATGAACACCCAAAGGGCCGCATGAGGCCCCCGGCCGCAAGTTGGGCACCTGGGCCCTTCAAGCTCTCACTACAAATAGCTTTAGCTCTACCAGGGGGCACCCAGATTGGATACAGATTGATTTGATTGTTTAGAAGAACCTCATATTACAATGATGGTGAACCTATGGCACGCGTGCCAGAGGTGCCACTCAGAGCCCTCTCTGTGGGCATGTGAGCTGTCAGCCAGCACAGAGGAAAGAACTGCAGCCTATTGGCTCTCAATGCTGTCAGTTCTCTTCCCCTCTCTTCTGATTGCGGACAGCTCCCCATACCCTCTCCTATTCTGTCTTATAAGAAAGTAGAGTGTGTGTTTACATGTTTTGTGTGTTTGTAAATGAGCTGTGTAATTCAGGTATAAGGTGTAATGCTGGCACTTTCAGATAGTGGGGTTTGGGTTTCAGTTTGGGCACTTGGTCTCTAAAAGGTTCGCCATCATTGTCATATTACATAGTTTAAGTAAATTGTATAGTGAGATTGTAACATGCATGTTGCCCCTACCTATCGAAATCAATAAAGCGTGTGTATACTCAAAATCCAACCAATGTAAAATGAAACTTTGACTTAGCTCTGAGCTGGAGCCATGGTGGTGTAGTGCGCCAAAATCTTAAAAAAATATATACTCACCCGTTGTTCTCTGGAATCATATGGTAGAAATTGTATTCATCTGCCAGGCTTTCTGGGGCTTCATTCAGTGCAATGTTGCAAGTGGGGGCATTGGTTTTCAATAGAGGAAGAGTCTGTGTGTAATTTTTATTACACAGCATGATCAGGTATTTTTTCTGGCTGTCACTGTTCTCAGGGACATTGGGTTTCTGCCCCGCTGCATCATCACAGACAAGGAAAAAGGAGATATGTGGGACATTGTGGATTTACTAATTACAAGTGTGTTTTTTTTTGCTTTGCTGCATTCTGCTATAATATCTGCCATTTTGGTGCTAATCACATCAAGTACAAAAGCAGTTTATAAATCCACTTCGTAAGATTCAACTTTCCGTGTTTCTATGCAGTGCAGCGATAACATGGAGATGTGTTGCGTGCAGTAATCTAAGTTTGCTTGAATGTAAAAGGCAGATAGACAGTTTTAATTATATTGTACTTTATTTCTGTTAATTAATAAAAACACAGATTGCATTGCATACATTGTATAGAATGTATACACATGTGAATTATACATACAATATAGATTACACATACAATACACAATAATAAAATATACAGTAGAGGCCTTTCTTTCACATTTGTTTTATCATTAACAAAGAAAAAAATTAGGTTCAATTAAAGCATGTATGTATACTGAAAAAAGTAATGAAATGAAACGTTTACCTATGTCTAAGCGGAAAAGCACTCCACAATACCATAACAAATTATACTTACCTGCTGTTTCCTTAAACTATCAAGGCATTACCATCTTTAATCCCTTTTAGCTGCCAGTTTTGCAGGGGTTGATTAGAAATGGGTTTTCAATGGTGAAAATGTACCTCCATATGTTTGTATAGGGAGTGTGATTACATGTTTACCTAACTGTCTATAGGCTTCCAGCTTCGGGGAGAATTCACGTGGGATAAGTATAAACTCATTACAGGTTAAGCTTGGCATACACGGTTCAATTTTAGCACGATCGATTTGCCATTTGATTTTGGATCATGATTTTTTCATCGGACACCAACCGTAAGTGAATCCAAAGTAGTACCACAAACACAATGCTACAATTTCAGTTTGTACAATCGTTGTACAATCAACGAAAATTTTCACTGATTGAACCATGTGTGCAGCATACAACTTAATTTCGATCAATGTAAACTTCGAAAATTTTAGGTCGATCAAACGCTAAAATCGAACCGTGTATGCCTGGCGTAAGATTTTCTTTTTTTTTTTATAACAGGGAGTTTAACTGTGAGGGATAGACAATCCTTATCTGTGAATGTAAGGCTTGTTTACAGTTGTAAGACACCCCATTTCAGCAACCGCCGCGGAATACAGCATGAGGCGCTGTTTGTGCAGATATTGCTGTTTGTGCAGATGTCATTTGCTCCATAGGGTTTAAATGGAGGCATTAATAACCACCCCCGTGCGCCTGCACAGAGTCTGCAGATGCCTCCCAGGAATGCCCCTCTGGTCATTTTAGGTTGGCAGCAGCTAGCCTAAATACGCCTACCAAAGGGCCTTCGTTCATTAAACACTGAGACAAAAAACAGGTTAAACATTTAAAAACAAACCTGCAGGGTAAAAAGGCTGTTTTGACTTCAATAAAATCACTACAGCATAGTCACCTTGAATAGTGACATTCTGATGTACACTGAGAGGTCACATGGCCCTAGAAGAACATTACAGTGCTTGGAGGGAATGAAGAGTAAATCATAACACAGGTAATGTAGCTACAGGAGTGCCAGGGCAGAGAGAAAAAAACCCAGAGAGTGCAAACCAGGTGTGATCCCAGCAGGTTTCCAGCAACCTTAAAAGACACCCAAAAAACTAAAGCTCTTTTACACTAATCGCCATTGCTAACTCTAGGCAAGGGGGCATTACAGTGCAGGATCAATTAGTAAGCACTGGCAATCTGATAAGTGACAGATAAAAAAGGGCTACTTTTGACAAAGATACCTAGAAGATAATCAGATCTGAAGGCAAAATCCAACCACAATCATCAAACTTGTCCCATTTAGTGATGAGCGGCACAGGCAATATTCAAATCCCAAATTTTTCAAGAATAATTTTACTAATATTCGATTCTACATTTGCGAATATTAGCAATTGCGAAAATTTTTGCGCATTTCGAAATGTCTGCGAAATTAATATAATAATAAAATAAATATAATTAATAATCGCCTCGCAATTACCTCCAAAATTAATGGTCACATGTACTATTTATTTTCGCATTGCGAATATATATTCACAATCCATGGCCATAAGCTTCCCAATGCAGGAAATTGAGAAAATTGCCTATATATATGAATTTGTGAATATCTGCCACCATATTCGCAAAATTTGCGAATGAATGAATAGGCGATATTCACCGAATTTATTCGGAATTCAAATATTCAAGCTCAACACTAGTCCCATTATCCTTGATTTCAAATGAGGGCCCGTTCACAGTAATAATTTGCTATGGAAACCTTTATATGTACCTTTCACACTGTGCTGCATTGCCATACCTGTCAACCCTCCCGTTTTGTCACTTTTTTAATGTGGCTTTCCCGCCAATTTGGACAAAATCCCGGTGATTAACCTCCCTAGCACTCTTGTGAGGTCCAGATTTCTGTACCAA
>CM070032.1:150738150-150768822 GCA_036250615.1 Ptychadena robeensis
ATTTGTTTTTGTTCCCAAGAGGGATATATCTAGGGTTTAAGTTTGGTTGATTAATGAATTAGTATGTATATCAATGGGGTTCTAAAGGAATTGTAGATTATCAGCTTACCCGTTTGTTTTGTAGATGTTTTTTAGGGCCAAATTAGGCAGCCGCAGCAAGGTGATATCCCTATAAGGGTTTTTTACAAAGAGAGGTAAAAAGATGTAACAGAAAATTTGGACAAAAAATCTTAAATCCCTATCCCTGGAAGGGTTTCACAGAATCCAGGATGGGAAGGTTTCTGTTTACCTAGTAATGGAGTAGTTCCTCATGCACCTTCTGCTGCCAAGTTACCATCGTTTTTATCTCTGCTAAATGTGTCCCACTCACTTCCACATATATTTGCATTTGTTTGGGGTGATCATTCAACTCAGGTGTGTAGCAGGAGAAAAACGGCGCCAAAGTTGAAATGGCGTCATTATTACCTGCTTGTCCGGATGTTTGTATGAGGATCACCATGTTGCAAGCTGTCCTCATGCTGGAAAAAGCGTCCCAGGAGTGGGATGTCATCCAGAGTCTGAGAGGAAGTGATGCACCTTGCGGGCGGAAGTGACATGCTTCCTGGAACGCAAACACGGAAATCGTGTGTTAATGCGTTCCAGGGAGCGCGAATATCGGCAGATGGATTGGCCAATGAAATTGCGCTAATTGTAAGCTGGGTAGCTGTACTTGCAATGTCTATTCCGCCCGCAAAGAGACATTCTAGACCATATAGAGGACCGGAAAACCCTATAACAGTATATATAAGGGAAAAAGAAAAAGGTTCATGCCACCTTACAGTGATATAGAAATATAGAAATAAATAAATAAAGAAAATAAGAAAATAAGATGAGGATAGGCGTCGATAGACCTCATAGTGATAATTATTCAGAAAGAAACATCTGCAACACTACGATTGTAAATTATGATCTTTATAATCCCCTATTGCACTATTCTGGTATTCATTTATTCTTGTGATGTCTGGAGTATAATCTATTTTTTATTGGTAAATTATTTTTAGTTTTTGATTTTTTGTATGTTTTGTATACAGTTTATTACTATATTTTGTTGGTTGGTATTTTAACTTTTGAATAAATTCTTCTAAATAGAAAGTACATTTAGTTTAGTTTAATCACTTTTAATGAGTGATTCCGGTATCAAGTTCTTAGACTCAGGTCCAACTATACTTGGAACCCCTTGGTTATGTTGTTTAAGAGTTTTTTGTCGCAGAACATGTTATATCTCTGCTTATATCCCTGCTGATATACCATACCCCCCAACTGAGATGGCAACTTTGCTTGGAAGTGTTGTCACACCATCACAAAAAGCTACACTGAATATACTGAAGAATTACCAGGTGCGTGTAGGACTTTATTATAGCCAGAAGTCTTAATGTGAGAGAGAAATAAAATATACAGTGTTCAGAGAAATTGATGATATTTAACTTTTACCTTATATTTTTAGTCCTGATATGGACAGGCTTCTGTAAATGCATTTATTCATGAAATGCATACATTTCTCCAAAGAACAAAGAAAAAAGAACATAGCAATGTTCTATCAGTTTTGCCCCTAAGCATAAGGTGAGCTTTAGCCATATTGGTGCACTTGTAACAACACAGAACACTCCTGTCTTGGGCCATTTAAGTTTTGTATTTTGCTGAAATATACAAATGTTATGGTGGCCTGGTACATTAAAATTAATATTACTACATTCCATCATGTACAGTAAAGCTAGGAACACACGGCTCGATTTAAGCGTACAATCGATGTAAATCAATGAAAATTAACATCGATTGTACCAAAATCATAGCGCGGACACATGGTACAATCGACGATTTTAGTTCGATGAAGAGCTTTACATCGATTTAAAAGTGATCGGATTAGTTGGAAAATTATCGTTGAATTGTACCATGATTTTCATCGTCGTACAATTGTATTCGATGAAGTGATAGTTTACTGTTTGTAGGGCATCAATGGCATCGATGATTTTAGTCAATAATCGATGTTTCCTACATCGATATTGTACTATGATTGTATGACACTATAGTGCACACGGTACAATCGATAAAATACCAAAATCGAGGTTCTTCATCTAATCTTACATCGATTGTATGCTTAAATCGAGCCGTTTGTTCCTAGCTTTAGTTGCATTGATGATGCTTAATCATGTGTTGTGCTGTACAATGTGTGTTGCTGGCGTGTTACTACAACACATTGGTAAGAAGTAAGCCTATGCAAAGCTAGACATACATGTTTAGATCTTTGCATGACCATCAATTCGATCACGATGTTCGATATTTTGATTGAATATCGATCTTATCTATATTGAATGTATACACTCGTTTTTCATTTGACCAAACACGATGTCAAATGAAAACTCAATCGTATGTACTTGCCGATTTTTATTTCGATCGTAAGTGCTGTGCTAAAGGGGTGTAGCCAAAAACACTTCAGGTCGTTCGGTATACGAATTAACATAGTACGAATTAACATAATATAAATGAATATAATACAAGTAAACATCAAAAGTTTCAAACGAAAGTGCTGTGCTATAGGGGTGTAGCCAAAAACACTTTAGGCCGTCTGGTATACGAACGAACATACTACGAATGAATATAATACAAATGAATATAATATAAGCCAACATACTACGAATGAATGTGTGCTCCATCCAAATCTATACATTAAACTAGAAGTATCTTTGTCAATCGAACAAAAACATCAAACCACGTATGGCCACCTTAAGTCTTGTACAGAGTAAAGCAAAATAAAGGTGTGAAGCTTCATCATTAAAAGATATGTTTGCTCTGTCATAATACTTTGGATCCTTTTATCAGCCCAGTTTTGTCTGTTTCTGTTTATGAATTCACTGAAGTGGAGAATTACTAATGAATAATTTAGTTTGTTGTATGCATTTACTTAAAGTTTAATCTGTCTATATTTAGCATTCCATGGTTCCATCTACTTCCCCCATTAACATGCAAATGAAAAATTGCAAATGTCCAGTATCGTTACATATTTATTTCAGACCCAGTAACCTCATCACTGGTTCTCTGTGCGTTGTTGAGCAATGCACTTATATTGTGGCTGGTGGGATGAGGCACCATTATGTAATAGATAGCAGCCTGAAAACATCACTGTAACCTGTCTCTATACTACACACAGGGGCTCCTGGGGCAAGGAAAGGGTTGTATTTTGAGGGGAGTTTTTTCAAAGTTCCTTGATGGGTAGATGTCATTCTGCGTAAGTAGGTATCCCTAGGTCAGCTACATGCAGACCTCTCTGGGTTATGGCCAAATCTGATTCTGCTTTAGAAACAGTAAGGGTGATCACGCCCTTGTATTTGAATGGGCCCTTCCCTAGAGCTGTGATCGCAGTATGGCCATTTTCTGATCACGGGCCACGGCTGATCATGCCCATAGATGGTGCCCATTGATTTCATTGAGACACGATTTTTAAAGGTGACCCAATTCATTCTCTATGGCCGCGATCAGGGGACGATCGGGCACGGTTCCTGTCTGCCCCAATCGAGTCCAGTCCAGAAAAACGTCTCCCAAGACACACCCCATCACGTCCTAGAAAACCATGCCGTGCTTAAGTGGGGACAAAGTCTAAGGTCTTGTCCCCACTGTAGCGATCTCTCACAGTCTCCTGTGTTTATAGAATATAAATAGATTGGGGCTATGTATTTGATGGGGCTCATCCCTGATTGCGGCCATAGAGATGAATGAAGGCGCTTAAAAACTTTTTAAACGTGCCCCCGTTTATTTTCTATGGCCACGATCAGGAGTGATCCCCCCCCCACATGATGCCCGTCCCAAATCGCTAGTGATCACCGTGCCGCGATTCGAAACATGGTTGATCGCCCAAGTGGGGACATAGCTTTAAGGGCAATACAGCTCGGGAGGAAATGGTTAAATGAGGCTGTACTTTAACAATTCGTAAAGGGCAAAGGAAAAAATAATATTATTATAGATAAACAGCATCAAAAATAATATGTGGTGAAAAGTGACCACAGTGCAAGTCTATCCACTCCAATATCAAAAATCCGTCTGACGTGAGAAGTGGGGGGAGCTCTTTGACACTACACCAGACAGTAGGATAGGTTGTATCTGATCGGGATGCGTTTTTAAAATGCGAAGCAGTATTTTAAATTTAATTGTATTTGTTTTTGTTGGCTAAAATGATTGTTGTCAGTATGCTACCAATTATTTTTTTTGCGGGTGGGGGGGGGGGGGGGGGGGGGGGTTATGGTGGATTCCCTGTTAGCTAGAACTTAAGCAACCAGAGCTTGACCCTGCCACAAAATTGTTAAAGGAAATGAAAAATGGATAATGTAGACCACGACTTTATTCAGCACACTTAAATTTTAACAAGAGTATAACATACATAACCAGACAAGGTCCCTGACAGTGCTCCCATTTTGATATATAATGTACCAGCTATACCAGCCATCAGTCACACCTTTATTTACTTCATCGGTACAAGACTTTATTGACCCCCTTTAAAGAGCTCCAAGTTTACCATGTGACCATGAACAGCCATTTTTCTATGCTTGGCACTGTCAAGGATCTGCCACTGCTGTGACATATCAAAATAGAAAGGTATATCCAATGCAAATTATAATAGTGCACACAACACACTTAGCACCAAAACATATGAAAAGGGAGGGAGGGTTGGGTCCATCTTCAGGCAAAATGGTGGAATTGCCTTCTGGCACTGCCTGCTATTAGGTTCTCTTTCCTCCCCCTTCTATATACCTTCCTCCTTACTGGGACTCCTCCCCTTGTCTTCCGAGTTCACTGAGGTGCTTTGGACATCTAATCTGAGTAAAAAGAGATAATTGAAAAGAGAGGACAATGAATTTGAATAGAATTCTTAAAAAATACGTTATTATTTATAGGTCAATATCTTCCAGTGAGCATTGGGACAGTTGGTCATTGTGGAACTGAAATATTATCACTTTGGGTGCTTCTAATGGTTCTCACTAGAGAAGGAACATTTATTTACATTGAGATTTATATATTAACTTTGTGCATCGTATTACCTGCATTAAATGTTATATTTATTGGCACACTCTGATTTGTTGTTTATCACATATAATTTGTTATTTGCACAGCACACCTTACTGTAATTCTATTTTGGTTATAGCTATATTTTAACATTAAAACCACTGAAAACCACTGGTAAAGTGAATAATTGTAATTATCTTGTTACATAGATATCTTTCACGGGGTAGGATATTTTAAGCAAGTTAACTCTCAGTTCTTGAAGGTGATGTATTTGAAGGAAAAAGAATATGAAAGTGTAAGGATCTGAGCGACAAGGACCTAATTATGATGTCTAGTCAGTTGGGTGAAAGCATAAATATAGTTGCATGTCTTGTGGGATGCTCCCAGTATGCAGTGATTGGTACCTACCTAAAGTGACAAATAACCCCTTAACAGCAACAGGCTTGCCTATGCACACAAGGGGTGTAAAATCTACCCCATTCAGTTTAATCACTCAAAAGATACTATAGTAAAAATTTTTCAATTACATTTAAATAATTACCAAAAAGTTGCCAGAACACAACATTATCAATGGTGATGCTTGGTGCAGTACTTGTTTATTGCTCCTACCTTACCATGCAGAAATGGAAGAAGGTGGCCTGGTCTGATAAATCACATTTTCATTTAATTCATGTGGGTTGTTGAGTTATGTGTAATGACATGCATGTGGATATTGCTTTAAGATGTACCATATGACTAAAGATTGTTGCAAAATTGTATTCTTATTTAAGGCAAGGGTATTTCTTCTATCTTAAATCATGAGAATGGTCTTTCTATATTGTAAAACTATTCAGCAAAGGTAAGAAACAGGTTAACTAGTTCAAATTGTTGATTTGGCCTCCAAAATAAGTCCCACCCATGATGATCCCACCTTGCAAATTCAGTCCTTAAAGATGGGGGTGTAAAACTACGGCCTAGGGGGAAGCTCTGGCTAGTATTGAAATTATTTATGGCCCCTGAGATTATTTTTAAAATTTTATTTAAGATTTAAATGCCACAGATGTGTCTTTTGGTTGACATTTGATTTCAAATATAGTATTACATTGTTATTATTTTTTATTTTGCTTGTTTCAGATGTTTTCATATGAGCTTCATCATTGTAGCCCATACCTGTAAACCTTCCTGTTTTGGCTGGGAAAGTCACGTTTTTTATGCAACTCCTGTCCAAATCCTGATTTCATCGGGGTATCTAAGGATAAGGGACTTTACTCTCCCTCCTTCGTCCCCACCCACTTATGCAGATGATGTGCGGGGTGGGAAGTTAGTAGGGAGAGTAACGCCCCCTCCTACCCAAGTTAGCCGGCTGCTAAATAGAAAGGTGGAGAATTATATCTCCCAATACCGGAAGTGGCATCTGTGATGTCACTTCCTGTATTTGAAATGCGCAAGTCAAGTACTTTCTTGTTTTGAGTACCGGAAGTGACATTACTTTATGACAGTTTTGAAAAAGGGATAAGTCGAGAGGTATGTTATAGCTCATGACAAGGCAATAAATATTAAAGTTGGCCCCTTGATTAACATCACTAACACCACCACTGCACAACTTCATAGGTGGAGGAGCCTATGTATTGACATGACTGCTTTGATGAGACAAAGGGTTCCTACACAATATTGGGCATGTGGTTTTAATGTTTTGGATGATTGCTGTTTGTACCTATGTGTTTTATTACAGGTTTCTCTTTTTATGCATCCAAAGAATATTTGTTTTTCATTAAAAAAGGAAGGCAACCAGTTAGATCTCACTTTAGCAACTTGGATAAAAAAATGAATTGATCACTATGAGATTCTGCTCTATGTGTACTTCTAATTTCATAGCATGAAGCTTCAGTCACAATGTCAGAACTGTAAGCAAATGAGTGGAACTGTCTAGGGGGTGATGACACGAAAGTAATCCACTCCTTAGACCAGCTTAACAAATTTTACTATAAATAGACTTGAAGCTGAAAATAGAAAATATAATATTGTTGAGTGTTGCTACGTACTATAATGTTGTTAATGTAGAATACTCATTATTTTTCTGTTTACATGAATTTGTACGTCCTCTACCAAAGTAAACAAAGGCTGGGCCTGCAGTTCAGGTTCTATTAGTCAATACATAACACTTGCTTTTGTGCGTGCAGCAGAGTACTCACTCAATAATAAACAGCCAGGTTTATTTATAAAGTCTGATGAATCCTTAGTATTTAAAGTAAGTTTTCAGCAACTTAACAAGTCTACATGAATATACTGTGGATATTTTACAGGGGAAGGCTAAACCAATTTTTGGCATCTTGGGGAGATATCTTTTATTTTCCTCTAAGCTAGCAACTCAAGGAAGTGCAGGGAGAAGATCCTGCATAACATCTAAGGAAAAATCATAATAGGGTATTGTCAAGAGAAGTTCTATAATAAAACTGTTACATGCATTAGACAGCCCAATTAAACCTAGATATTTTTAGTGAGTTTAATATGTTTAAAAATGAGGACCAGAGCAGTTTTTTTTTATTGTCTGACAGCATAGGAAATGCTTACTGGAGCTAGGTAACATCTATCTCAAGAGGAGTTCTTAGATGGTTGTGAATACACACCTTCCACCTCCATGTTTTATTAATTCTTGCTAATGTGGCCCATCAACATTGTGATTTTACTGTGTAGACATCAGAACTGTAAACAAACAGAATTGTGTTAAGAATATGTACATGTTTGAATGTCCTGTGTAAGTGTGAAATGTCTATATTCTAGCCCTATTTCTTTATTATCTACAATAGCTTATTACATAAAAAATGTACAGACGTGTAAACAGCTTTCTACCACAAACAGTTTGTGTCTTGGAAGAAACACCAAATGGCTGGTTCAGCCTGGTCATCACCATAAGTGGGTTCAGATTGGAGGGTAGGCATTATGGTGACCTTACCTTGACCTGGTCACAACAAGATGCATTGCTCCCTCATGCTTCTTCCTCTTTACTTCAGCTACAATACCCACCAGTTCCATGTGAAGAGGAACCTATAGATACCACCTTGACACTTGAATTCAGCAACCATACTGTTACATGACTGAGTTACTGATCCTCTGGGTTGCTGACATCAGTCATTATTTGTTCCAGGCAAGTGCAAATCCAAGCCCAGTACAAGAACTTCTTTATACAGACACGTTTCACCCAGCAACAGGCTTCATCATAGACACATTCGTGTTCACTTCCGTACTTGAGCAGCTCAAGGTGTCAAACGGCAGTAGCAAGGTCAAGTAAGTTGGTTAGGACGGTTTTGCAGGCATACTGTCACTTTTCCCTGCATAGACAAGCTTGACATGTTTTTAAAGATTTGGCCTTGGTTCTAGCACATTTATTTAAATAGACCCCATTTGTTAATTTTGTTTTCCTTATCCTAGTAAGATCTGTTTGTTATTTCCTGCTATTGTTTAAATTATGTTTCGACAGCGCTATTGGCTCCATGGCGCTATTGTACTGCACTACGTTGACCTTCCGGCCGGCTCAGCAGACCACCGTGGGAACAACCCGGCCTGCAGGTAGGTAATGTGGATTGGGTCCATTGGCATCCCCGCCAAGGCATGCGCTTACCCGATGGTGCCAAGGAAACATGGAGCCTAACTCCAAACATAACCCAATGCCATAGACACTTGACAACAGTAAGGTTATGTCTCCACTGCGTTGTGTGATCTGTCAGGAACCTCACACTTAGCTCAGTGGCTATGTCTCCACTGCATTGTGTGCTCTGTCTGGACCCCCTATGTTAAGTGTAGTGCTTGGTGAGGTCCTGATGGAGCACATGTAGCAGACCAACGCATGTGGATACAGCTTAATCCATTATATTGGGCTATATCAACAACATCAACAACAACAACACGTACGTCAAATGGAGGGATTTTGACACAGTGGAAACCTAGCCTTATACAAACAGGTTCATAGAAGTCTCCAAAGCTCGCCTGCCTCTATCCAGTACAGTGATGACAGAGATGTCTAGGTAAAATAAATGACTTAACTGATTTCACTGCTGAATATTAATTGGCCATTTGAGATGAAAGAATGACTCTGCTTAGATGCTGTGCAGGGAAAAGGCAGAAAGCTGTAAATGGATATAATTTGTACCGGTTTTGGCATGTAATCGCCCTTAGATGTTTCTTTACAAAAGGATCCACAACCATGCCTCATCCTCATATAACAGCATCCTCATAGATTTTCCTTAATTTAATAGATTTTTTCCCCCGCACTGCCATACATGTTTCACAGGATGAACAGACAAGTCATTTTCTGGTGTGTAATGGGAAACATAAAAGATTTGATTAAAGAAATGTACAGTGGCTCTTAATACAGCCCAGGCTGTCTTAGACAGCACCATGAAATATTACAAGTGCTAGCGGGCTGGCTTTAACATGTGAGACGATTGCCAAAGGAAAAAAAATGTTCAGTTAGCATATTTGAAAGGACAGATTCTACAGGAGGTTAGTGTCCCGAGGTATAATCCTAGTTTATTGGATTTCTCTAGCCATTTCTGCTGCTATAGTGAAATCGGCGTGATTAGAAAGGTTATTAATCCTTTTTTTTAAGGAAGAGGCGGCATCAGCTGTTTTCTCTGCCCTTGCTAAACATTTTAAGCGCTAGCTGAAAAAATATGTTTTTCTGGAAAAAAAACAGCCGGTGAGGAGAATAAAAGAGACGGACATAGTAAATGTGTTTTGGCACGCTTACAAATAGAGTGCCTAGAAAGTTCCCGTAATTCCTGGATAGATGCTTAAATCGCATAAATTTTATTTTTATCATAACAATGCCACATAGAGAAAGTAGGAAAAGCGGACACGGACACATAATTTTATAGAATTTTATACCTTGGGGGCGTTGGTTTATTTATTGTTTAAGACATTTTTGTATCTTTATCATCCTGCTGTTTTAGACTTCTTCGTATTATAAGATAAATAGTATTATTGATGTGAATTTTCATATTTGTTTTTATAAAATTTTTGCGTGGCATGTTGTGATTTGTCACAGGGTGGATTTGATTTAAATCAAACTGATTTAAAACACGATTTAAATCACTAGTCCGTAAGGCTTGATTTAAATCATAGTTTTCTACATAAAGACTAATTCTTGCTGGTATAACACTAATATGCAAGTAGATGAAGAGTTCTAGAATAACAACTTTTCATATTAGTTCTTTATCCCCAGTTTAGGTTAATCATTCATATTTGGACAACTATTCTGTTCTACTTAGGAAGGAGAAAAATAACCATTACCTTAACCTTTACCTGATCAAACTGCGCTCGTGCTGGGATTGGGCACAAACGGCACCTCTCTGTGTGCCTCCGGCCCCGTGTCTTTGGCGTCATCTGTGACGCCGAAGGGGGGGGCGCCATAGACCTCCATGCTAATGGAGGGGGTGCCGCTCTCCTCCCCACACACTGCCGGCATCTAATTGACACCATTGGTGTGTAGAGGGCTGGGCAGAGAGCCGCCAATTGCGGGAGAAACGGCTTTTTGTGCCATAAAAAACGCCCAGAGGGTTAATAATAAAAATTTAAATATATTTATTCAACTGAATGCCCCTCCCTCCTAACTTTCTTCTTGTGCAGATCTATTCCACTCCAAACAGAAAAATATTGTTTCTATTCTATTCACTGAACTTCTTGAAACTTAGCAATGAATGGGTTGATTCTGTATTCAAAGAAAGAGGCATGTGATCTCTGCTGAGTCAAATTCAGCTTTGAGAACTGCAAAAGTAAACCAAGCATCTGTGATCATATTTTGTAGGCAGAGAAACTGCCCAATAATCTTACAAAAACCTCTGGAAAAGCATGACATGTGAATGGATTAATGGGATTTATTTACCAAAAATTTTTATATATACAGACAGACTTATTTTTATTTTTTTTTACCATTCAAGTTTGCCTTATTCTACATAATTAAAAACAAATCTTTATTTTATGATGGCATAACCTTTGGATGGTAATATTTTTTCCTCAAAAAGCATTTTATTTTAAGAAATCTGATTTAAATAAAAAAAAACCTGATTTAAATAAAAAAAATCATTGACTTTTATTCAACTGATTTGTCATCTACCCTACCTAGTCTTAAGCTAGCCATACATTGTCGGATTCCATGGCCAATTGATCACTCATCCGATCGATTCCGGCGATGTCAGCGGGAATCGGATGTCCTATCGATCGGCCAATTAAGTCCGTCCGATCGCTACATACCACCTTGTCCCACGGATTCCTGGACGATTCCGTGTCTGTTCGACTACTTCACAAATGGCAACTCCCCCTGATGTGTGCTGAATCGGATCAGAAAGACCAACATGTTGGTTCTCTGTCGGATCCGATTCTGGGCCCCCAAACGATCGGACGTGATCGATCGGTCAAGGTGGGCTTCACGCGATTCCGGCACGATCGTTTCGCGTGCACGCGCCCGGAATCGATCGTCCCGGAATCCGATGGGAAACGGACCCGTGTATGGGGACCTTTAGAAGTTTTTAACCAAAAGAAAAAGTGCATCACAACTCATCCCCTAACCCTTTCTAATTAAATCAAATCAAATTCCTTTACATCTTTTCCCCTCGTTCATAGTGCTCCGACCGCGGGAAAAAAGACGCAGACAGAACCTGTCAAATACATTTGCCATGTTGATATTGTGGTGATGCTGGGGCTCAATGACGAGTGACACATCCATTGGGTATCAAAGGGCGCATTAGCGGGAAGCGGAAACGCTACACCCGAAAAGCAGTTTTTTCTATGCAAATAAATAGGGTGCATAAACAGCAATGCTGCAGTAATGCGCCCTAAACTGTGGGCAATCCACCCTCAAACTGTGGGCAAATAATGGGCAATCCACTGTTTGGGTGACATAGACTGCATTGCAATTCCATTAGATCTACCAAGAACTGTGTACTACAGTGGCCTCCCTGATAGAATACATAGTGAATGAAAGGTTTAAGCTGGGTACACACGTGTAGATCTGACCCATGTCTAATGCGGCCATCCCTGTTTTTAAGCAGGACCACTCAAAAACAAAGATATCGGACATGATGATGATGTCAGTTGCTTTGCATGGCTGGGTATCCATACAAAGCATCGGCTGAGTAGGAGACACAGCACAAAGGATGTCTGCCAATACTTTGAGCGATGGGATGCAGCGTGATGAAGTCACATCACGCTGCACTCCACCGCTCATCTGTCGGCCCCTGCTCGCTAAGTGTATGGGGGCCTTAAAACTTGGTCCATTGTGTTAAATAGGCTATATTTATATACAGGTTAAGAATGAGTGCCAGCACTGCCTATTGGCCATCTGCCTCAACCAGTATATGTGAGTTGGGCTCAAGCTGCTCACAGACAGTAAGCACAGAGCCATAGGAAAGGCCTTTCCTTTGCACTGTGTAAATCAGCCAGACAAGGTGATTTCACAGTGCTCCGGCTCTTTTTGTATGTCAGAGCTGGCAGCATGATGCCAGCTCTCACATACACAGGCAAAGCCAGATGGGTGGGTAGCTCTTTTAACTGGCTCTGCTACTGCATTGCTTTTGTCAGAGGTGCTTTGTTAACATAAACGATGCAGAAGAGATGTAAGATCTGCCCACAGGTGAATCTTCCATTTGACAGCTCCAGCGCCTCCCTGGCTAAGCCGCCTTTGCACTATAAGACTCAGATATCCCCCAGACATTTTAGGAAGGAAAAGTGTGACTTATGGTGGGAAAAATAGGTCATAGCTTGTAAGACCCTCACAAGTGATAAAGTGACACATCAATTCTACATTACCATTGTATATTACCATTTCAATAACAAAATTCAGAATGAGATTTATTCTTCTTTTGTGTTGGCAGTTGTATCTCATTACCAATATAAAAATAATAATAATAATAAATATATATATACAGAATATGAATCTGTCATGGCAAAAATATTCCTTGTATAGACTAATGATGGAGAAAGTGTTTTTTGTAATCATTACAGTGTCAACAAAGTAATGAATACAGTAATTACATAATGAAATATATATTAATGAAGCTTGCATTTATTTTCATATCTAGGAAATCATTAACTGATGGTTAAATTACAGTTAAAAAAAAAAACAGAAATAGTGATACTTACTAACTCCTTTGTAAACATTGCTGTGATTTTCCTTAGTATGCTTGTATGCTTTGGAGAACCCCTAACAGACTTGTATTGATGTAACTGATTAAGTTATATAGTGTCATCATATCCTTTATTGCTATAGAGAGACTTCTAACTAAATCACATTGCTTCCTCTCACCATCGGAGCTTACAGTCTCATTTGTAGAATAGACCTGCCGTTCTATAGAGATGGAATTCCCAGACATGGGAGCAGTTTAGTGTGGCTCCTCTGGGGCCTCGTCTAATTAAATTAAGTATAAGTGAAAAGGCTTTTTCAGCAAGGTTCTACTGAATTGCTGTCTGGAGTGTCGACATATGCTAAATGTACTCAAGCTCAGGGTGTAGTATGTGATAACAAAAGAACACCCTTCTCATATTGGTTTTTATGGTTTGCCATGTTCTAAAATGTATCTTCAATATACGTTTGGAAAGTGTTATTTTTGTTTACGTTTCCTTCTATGGATAATCTTGGTAAATATTAACTGCTTCTTTTAAGGCCCCCATACACGGGTCGGATTACCACCGGATTCAGGCACGATCGATTCCGGGCGCGTGCACGCGAAATGATCGTGCCGGAATCGCGTGCAGCCCACCTTGTCCGATCGTTCGCGTCCGATTGATCGGGGGCTCAGAATCGGATCCGACAGAGAACCAACATGTTGGTCTTTCTGATCCGATTCTGCACACATCAGGGGGACTTGCCGTTTGAGAAGTAAGCCGATCGGACACGGATCCGTCCAGGAATCCGTGGGACAAGGTGGTATGCAGCAATCGGATACTCTTAATTGGCTGATTGATCGGAGCTCCGATTCCCGCTGAGATCGCCAGAATCGATCGGGTGAGTGATCAATTGGTCATGGAATCCGACACGTGTATGGCTAGCTTTAGGCTCCTGCTTATTTGATTTACATGTAATGACAGGGTAACAACTTTAAGATTCTATACTGAACACTGACAAATGCTTGTACTGCGGTTTGTTTTACATTTTGCAGTATGCATTGTTGGCCTTTTTTTGGGAAAAATAATTTTGACTATCAACCAACCCTTCAGAATGAAGTTCTTAAGTCAAGGGTCCACTTTAATTGGTAATTTGAATCTACATGAGGTAAAACATCGTCACTGGCTTCTTCAACTGCTAGAAGTCCTCATGTTTGCCTATAAAGTATCGTGAAATTGCTTTAGATACATAGAGATATGCAGGTGCCTGTACATATTAGTTGAGATACAGGCTGACGGTCCAGCCTAACCTTTCCTTGGGGCTCAGCTGCAGTTGCGTCAGTGGCAATATGTATTTTGATATTTTGTATGAACATAATAATAGATGACTGAATTAATGAATGACATGCATGTGTTCTTTTCTCTGTACATTTTTACAATAGTAATGGAAGTGGTTTTTAGCTAGGATATGGAATTCTTAATTAGAATGACAAAGTTAGATTGGATATAAATTGAATGGCTTGTTTAGGTGAATTGGCACTGCATAGCTACTAGTTGATTTTACAAATCAAATCTAAGATCCATCTTGCTGGTATGTGGCCATTTTAAAATCAGGGTTTACTGCTTGTTTTTTTTTTTACCTTTTTACCTTTTAGGGCTTGTTACCAATCAGCAATCACGTGCGACGATCGCGGCTGATCGCTTTCATTTAGTTGAATGGGCTTGTCCCATCGCAGCCATAGACATGAATGCGCACTGTTAAAAATCACTTGTCATTTTAACCGCTCCCATTCTCTCTCTATCCACTCTCAGCCATCAACATTTTGCTCAGCCATCAACCTCTCTGATAGGAACATCAGTTTGCTCGTCATTATTATTGTGTAATCCTGTAAAGTAACCATATTGATTTAATAGCTGGACAATGCTAGTAAACTGCTGTCTGGGGTTGGAGAGGAAAAGTAAGATATCATCTGCTCTTGAGTATCAAATTAAGAATGAAATGAGCGTTGAAAGAGTTAAGCTATACACAGGCCGATTATTTTGCGATTCAGTCGACAATTCGGTTTTATTTTGGTCGTTGAACATGGATTGTACCACCACGCAGTGTGATCAATTTAAAACTGATTGATTCCTTTACAGGAATTGATTCTTCCTTAAGCCGGCCATAGATGTCATGGCCGGCTGGTAGCAGACTCATTACAGCTTGGTGATGTCACCACGCTGTGAAGAGTTGGCTACAGATCTGACTGGAATCCTGTGTGCTTCCCTACGTAACAAGCGACGGACAATTTTGCCACTGACTGATGTGCGTGCATGCTCGCCGGCGTCTGTTGGTGGCAAAATCGCCTGCTGATCACGGGTGCCACCCCAAAGCTCTGTCGGGCAGAGAACGGACATGTCTGTAAATCTCTGGCCAGTGCCATTAGTTTCAAGGGTGCCTGCCGATACTGTGAGCGATGGAGAGCAGGGCAGCGATGACGTCATGACGTTGCTCTCCACAGCTTATCTAACGGTCCAAAGTTGATATGTGTGTGGGCACCTTAACACAGGGATTCCTGGCAGATTGTAGCCAATTAACTTGGAGGGGGAGAAGACTTCCCTCCACATTAACTGAGTACAAAAGGATCGGCCACAAATTCTTTTTTCGAAACTGCAAGGTGGGCACCCCTCTAGTTGTGAGTGATCAACCACCATGCGTTTGGAGTGAGCGCACACGCCAGTCGATTGCCTGCAACTACTGCCGGGAATCGACACACCTATGCCAGGCTTAAGGAATTGATTCCTTCTGTACATACTTGTGTGATGGACTAAAATTTACCAACATGGTTGATCATTTTAGATCGATTTTTTGGTTTTGGTGGATGATACCAGGAATAGATTCTCAGTAGGAATTGCTTCCTATGCAATAGACAAAAAAATCACGGAAATATCGAACCGTGTATGGCCAGACTAATGCTCGGCATACACACACACCGAGCAGGTCAGACAGACCTGCTCCGATGTATGCCGAGATGCTAACGTGATGACGTCATCACGTTAACATCCCATTGCATTATGGGGCCCCTTCTATCGGCCGGGCACCCTTTGTGTGCCGGCCACAAGCTGCGTGAAGACACCGTCTTCATTGCAGCTTATGGCATCGGCTTGCCTCGGCTTGCATCGGCCAGAGAAGATTGGACATGTCCGTTCTCTGGCCGGCCGATTAGCGGCCGATTTTTAACCTGACCGACGGCGTGAGCGCGCACGCCCGTCGGTCAGATAAAAAATCGGCCGCTTATCGGCATGTGTATGCCTAGCATTAGAAGTGCCTCAAACTAATCCAAGCTTGTCCATTGATTCATGTCAAATCCCCTGGCATAGGCCCTTCAGTTGGGCAGACCCTCAGAAAAAAATTGCAGTATATGTGAAAATGTTTATAGATGGTGAAATTATTTTTTAAAACTTTTCAACCAATATTCACATTTAACCTGCATGTACAGTCTCTGTAAACTACTTTCCATTCCAGTCTCCTATGTGTGACTGTTGTAACTCTTTCTTCTTTTTTTACATGCTTTAGAACTTTATTTCATGTTCCCCGCTGTTTATTTTGATCAAGGACAGAAAGCTAGCTGTCTAAAAGGTAAAAAAATAACAAAGACATGTGTGATCTCATGCATTTCAGCACAATGCAGTTTACTTATTCAGTATGTGGTAGAAGCACAGTTCAGTAAAGGGAGTGCTGTGTACCAAGCAGAATAAATGATTAGACCTTTACGCTTACAACACCCTAGTGCCAGAGAGAAAAATGTGCTTTGCTCAATGGGTGGCTTCGAATCCATTTCCATAACCGGATTGAAATTTTAAACAGCAATTTATTGTTCTCTATTTTATAGTAAAGTCGCCTTCATACAAAATGAATGATACTCTGTTGAATTGCTTATTTCCAAATCACCCCCTTGATATTTTGCACAATAGCAGCACTGGGTACCCCAAGAATAATAAATGATTTTCCACCGGTTCCACCTGCCTCTTGAGACTTTGTAAAATAGCAGTTCTGGGTACCCCTGAAATAATTGCGCTTAGGTTGCACCAGATATAAAACTCTTAACTGCTAATGGCTTATAGTAAGCGGTTCAACCCATTGTGAACTATACATCATGAGACATGAGCTTCATTTCTTTTCTGCAATAAAGGCATGCAACTAAGTAATGAGCTTAATATGGTGCCTACTTGTATACTGTTGAATTTTAAATTTGAAGAGTTGGTTTCATTCTGTATATACTGGGTATACTTGCATACCATGCTGCTTTCTCTCCAAAGAAAGACCCTTGGTTTTAATGTTTTCCATGTCCGGATTAAACCTGTAGGCATGCTGCTTCACTGGATGTTATTATTTCGGGACCCACATAGCTGGATTGTAGTACCTAAAGGCCGCCACACGCGCAATCAGCGTCTTTGCGCGCTCGCGGCGGTCGGTCAGCGGCAAAATCGGTTGCCGATCAGGGGTGCATAAATGATCCCTGTTGCCCCAAAGCTCAGTTGGCCAGAGAACGGCATCTGGCCGATGCCATTAGTTTCAATGGGGACCGGTGTCCGGCACACAAAGGGTGCTGTCAGCGATGGAAAGCAGCGTGATGATATCATCACTCTGCACTCCATCGCTGATCTGTTGGCCCTCACTCGGTACGTGTGTTGGGGCCTTAAGAGTTAAGGCCCCCATACACGGGTCAGTTTCCCACCGGATTCCGGCCCGATCGATTCCGGGCGCGTGCACGCCAAACGATCGCGCCGGAATCGCGTGCAGCCCACCTTGTCCGATCGATCAGGTCCGATTGATCAGGGGCCCAGAATCCGATCGTACAGAGAACCAACATGTTGGTTCCATCAGATTGATTCAGGGCCGAATCAGGGCCAATCGGGCACGTTGGTGGTGGACATCAGATGGATCACCAGCAGATCTGCACAGAGGAGTGTGATCGATCAGACACAGAATCGTGCCGTAATACGTGGGACAAGGTGGTATGCAGCGATGGATACTCTTAATTGGCCGATTGATCACACCTGCGATTCCCGGCGGAATCGCCGGAATCGATCGGGTGAGTAATCAATTGGCCATGGAATCCGACACGTGTATGGCTTACTTTAGACTTAAATCGTACTTGTTAACCCTCACATGTTTAAGTACCTATTCCACTTGTGCAGATGATGTGTAAGGTGGTGAGTAAAGCTAGGCTTACATGGTTCGATTTTAGTAGATACATTTTTTCTTTCGATTTTCGATCTTGATGTTTTTATTGGACACCGATCGTAAGTGAATCCAAGGTAGATCCACATGGAAGGTTCGATCGTAATACAATCGGAATATGACCAAAATTGTCCATTTTACTTTAGATCACAAAACACAGGAAGGAGTCATATACAAAAATGTTCATCGAATACAATCGACCAAAAAACAAAATGCTACGGTTTGAGTTCGATCGTTACACAATTGGCAAAAATTTTCCAACATGTCCGATCATTTTCTGATCGATGTTTTGATCGGTATCGAACAATTTTTGCAGATGGAGCCATGTGTGCAGAATACCATTTAAATCTGATCAATCTAAACTTTAATAGTTTTAGGTAGATCGAACGCTAAAATTTAACCATGTATGCCTAGCTGTAGAAGGGAGAGCAACCCCCTTTCACTGTCGATCCACAGCTCGATTTTTAATAGTTTAGAGCACAATCGAGCAACGTGCACATTCACCATGCTCGATTGTGCTCCAATCTATAAACGTATCGAGTCACAGATGCCTTTCCTCGAGCAGGATGGGTTGAGCGGGATCGATTGATGACAGGTCTGTCTAGCAGGAAATGGACATGTCCGTAAATCTTCTACCGTGGTGCACCTTCATTTCTGTCCAGTGGACTGGCGCCCGACCGTTGTATGCCTTGATTCACCTCCGATGGACAGGCGCCCGAGCGCAGCGTGGTGACAGTATTGTGACATCACCAAGCAGCGCTCGAACGGGTCATCTGTCGAGCACCCGTCGGGACGTGGATGTAAACCTTAAGTTATTCAGCTAGTACGTCCACGTTTTGCATACTTTAAATAAAGGGATTACTTGAATAGGCTCTGAACCACATGACTAGAAGTCATTGGGATCCCCTATGTTATACTAACAATATCTGGTCCATATGTCTAAAGCTGGCCATACACCTTCAGATTTCCTGTCAGATTTCCTTCAGATCAGATTTTGTTTTACCAAAACCATGTAATATGAGGACCTTTCTACACCTTCCAATCACTATGTATTCTATCAGGGAGGACACTATACTACATGGTTGTTGGTAGATCTGATCTGATCTGAAGGAAATCTGACAGAGAAATCTGAAGGTGTATGGCCAGCTTAATACAACTAAAGATCCAAACTGGTCAAGTAGTTACATAGGCTGTTCATACTCTTCCTATAAATAAAAAAAATCGCAATAGCCGGTAATACAGTTAATGATAGTTAGCGTCTTCGAATCGCTCTGGCCACAAAGGCATAATTATCCTCGGTCACAAAAAGGTTAAGAAAACCCCATTTAAAGAGAAGCGGTTTTTACAGATGATCACTAGTATGTGGTAGAATTTATCTTTCCTGTGACAAGGTCGGCTGAGTTGCTTGGCTTTACAGTCTTCTGCTTTTTATATTCTTCATTAGCTGTAATCTGACTACTTGAGAGGTTATATATCTTCCCTAAGCCTTTGAAATATTCTTCTTATGTATTGCTGTAGCAGCATTTGATGCATCATACGTTATCGTATGAATTCTTATTGGGCTAATGCAGAAGATGTGAATGGTGTATTTATGACAGGTGTGAAATGCATCATGTTACTGGGTCACACTTGTGTGAATGAATCACTTCCATTAAGTTGACGTAAGAATTTTCGAATACACAAAGTGCTTGAATTGTGCAGTTTATCCTTTGCAGTACTTTTGATGTATATACGTACGTATATGTATATGAATATATAATTATTCATACCCCTGGTAAATTTTGGCTTAAAGTTATTTTTTTATGGGAAATGACATAGGTGTCTCCCAAAATATCATAAGATGATGTACAAAATGATGTGCAAAAACATTTGAGCAAAAAGTGTTATGTCCAAATGTATTCATACTATTATCAATAATCAATAGAAAAGCCTTTATCAATCACACACTTCCTATATTGCAGACCAGCTTTGTGCATGTCTCCACAGGTATTTTTGCCCATTCATCTTTAGCAATGCGCTCCAAACCTTTCAGGTTGGAGGGTCTTCTTGCCATCACCCTGACACAAATTCTCAATTGGATTCAAGTCATGACTTGGGCCACTCCAAAACCTTATTGTTGTTGTCTGCTAACCCTTTCATCACCACTTTTGCTGTGTGTTTTGGGTCATTGTCATGCTGAAATGTCCACTGGTGTCCAAGGCCCAGTTTCTCTGCAGACTGCCTGATGTTGTCATTGAGAATCCTCATGTATTGTTCTTTTTCATGGTGCCATTTACTGTGATTAGGTACCCTGGTCCATTGGCTAAACCACCCCAAAAGCATAAGGTTCCCACCACCATGTTTGACAGAGGGGGTGGTGTCCTTTGGGTTGATGGTTTTGTGACCAAACAATTAAATTTTTGTTTCATCTAACCATAACAAAGAAGACTAGAAGCCTTCTTCTTTGTCTAGATGAGCATTTGCAAAGGCCAAGTGAGCTTTTGTGTGCCTTTTCTCGAGAAGTGGCATCCTTCTTGGTCTGCATCCGTGGAACCCAGCAGTGTGCAGCGGCCGTTGCAAATTGACCAGGATGGCCTTGGTGGTGTTTATTGGATTCTTTTTCACCTCTCTCACTATGCTCCTGGCCAGCACAGGTGTCACTTTTGGCTTCAGACCACATCCTCTGAGATTTTCTACAGTGCAGAACATCTTGTATTGGAACTTGAAAACATTGAGGTATGCAGCCACAGGTCCTCACTGAGCTTCTTTGTCTTAGCTATGACTGTCCACAAACCAACTGCAGAGAGCTGTTGTTTTTCACCCGTTGAGTTGATTAAAACAGCTGTTCCCAATTAATCAGGGTAATTAGGATGCTTATGAGCAGCTTTGACTATTTGGAATGGTATAGACACTTTGGATCTTCCCAGAGACTGTGACAGTTTGTAAAGTGTATGAATATTGTGGACATTAAACTTTTTGCTCAAATGAAGTAAAAGATGAGAAATAGTTTTTTCCACAAAAATGCATCTTGTACATCGTCTTATTATCTTTTGGGAGACACTTATGTCATTTCCCATAAAAAATGTACTTGCTGGTTAAATAAAAGCAATTTTAAGTTAAATTTGCCAGGGGTATGTAACCAGTATTCAACAATAAGGGGGCAGGTCCACAAATTGTGTATAAAGTCTGCCCTACCCTTAAAGCAGTGCCAGCATTGAAATGACCTAGAAGAGTAGATTCTGGATAGTCGGGCAGGAGTAAAGTTTATACGGTGTAGGATTTGAATCAACCTATTCCTTGCTTTAATCAATGGAGTTATAGTCCCAAACCACATATCCTCCCAGTGTCATCATCCAGCTTTAAGTTATTCGTCAGTGTCAATCTCCCCTCTCTCTGCCTCTGCTGACAGTCTGACTCCATCCCAGCAGCTGCTGAAAACCTCCTTTGAACTGAGTAGCAGCTAGAGTTTACAGGAGATTTCTGTGATTTAAATACTAAAAGGAACAGGAATGAGCTCTAAAAGCCAAAATGGTAAAATTGACAGGTATGCACAGATTGCATTGCTGCATGGCGTTGTGTGTTACAAGAAGTTTGAATGGTACAAGTTTCCTATGGAAATCAGTCTACCATGCTGTAATCCATATACGCTTTGTTGTGGTAGTGGGTTGCTTGTAGTGTGTATAAGTCCTATCTCTAGATAACAGATATGGAAATTATAAAATGAGGTGTAGATTTGCATAACAAAGGGGAGTGTTGCTATTACATTTCCTGTTCTAAGGTTACAACACTGAATGAGCATCAAGGTGTGTTATTTCTATGATCATTATGTGAAAATAAAAGGGAAAAAGTCGGCTAAACGGCAATATCTCGTTTCATTCCAGGATTCATATATACAGCACATGTTAAAAGCTATTTGTAAAATCTATTAGTTGTTTACTGCTGGCTTAGGTATAGGGAGCTTAAAAAGTTATCTACTCCTCTGGTGAGTAGGGTGGCTGATTCTTACTTCTTTAGCTTAACCTCCTGGGTGTTTAGCCCGAGTTAACTCAGAGTGAGTTTCCTCACTAATAAAACCCACCTATGCTAACATACTCACCTGTCTGCCGATCTTTCCGGGTCCGCCTGATGACGTCAGATATGGCAGCGCAATTGGCTTCCATGTTATGGAGGTAGCATAGCTTTCATAGAGCACATCTTAAAGCACATCTTAGAGCATAGCGGTGACACAGAGGATGTGTTCCTGGTCTCCTGGAGGGCAAGAAATCACGGCGGATTTTATTGATAAAAAAAAAAAAAACACGTGCGAACAGCCCTGGAGGTTAAAGGAATGGCAACAAAATATATAATATTATTTTTGTCTGTACTGTATATAGTTCAGCCCAGTAGATGAGTGGTGCTGTGCCACATAAAGGGTGTAAGTAGGATGGATAGGAGGAGCCAAAGGTCTATTGCCTGCTGCTTCCTGGATGTTTCCTTCGCTAGAGAGCTGGGACCAGCTTCCTCTTCTGATTACAAAGAAGCCCCCGTGAATGAAACGTTTGGCCACCGGCCTGGGGACTCTAAGGACCATCTATAACATGTGAGGGACAAACTTTATTCTCCTATCAGGCTAGGGGTAGAGCTAGAAGGACTCCTCCTGTGATACAGCTCTGGGTTAGACCTGAATCCTCCTGAATACCCTGCACCACTCCATGCTGGGACAGTTATCCCTGTTTGCAACCATCCAACCAATCAATGTACCATGCCATCTGGTCTCAGGGACAGTAAGAGATTCCATACAGTCTTTTCCATTGCCAAATAAAGAAACCCATCTTAAAGCTGACCAGTGTGTCCTGCACCCTTATTAATTAACAGAAGCCTGAGCCAAAAAGAATCTTTACTGCACCACATAGGGCGAATCACTGAGGGAGGCATCAGGGTGTAAGAAGGCGTTTTGAAGTAGCAAAGGTTTCCTTAAAAAAGTGTATATAAGAGGATTCACCTAGTTATAACAGGTATAAATGAGTAAAGGCTCGTTCAGGCACTGAAGAATTGTCCAAAGTTTCCTGGAAAGGAGAACACAGCAGGGTACCACTTCTCTCTGTATGTTTTCATTGAAACAAAGTGAACACTGTGTGTACAGTACTCATTGATTCTAGCAATGAAAATATTTAAGCATTTACAAAGTTTAATAGGCCTTTAAAAGACCCCTTGAACTAAACAAGCAATTAACCGTTGCAACTTTAAGTTGACATTTACATAACAGGAATATAACCCAGGCCCTCTGCCAGATAATTAAAAGGACATGCTGACACTTCTATAAGCTCGTTTTAACTGCTTCGGACGTTTTTCTATCTTTAGGTAAGTTAATGACATAAGCTGGAGACCGATTTTTGATCTAGTCATACATCGATTGAAAAGTGCACCATATTCGGGATCCGATTAATCACTTATTTATCACCGATCGATCAGTGACTTAACTAAAGTTCGCCAACACAAAAAAATTTGTTGGGAAATGATGGAAGTGGGATATGGCCTCCATGTTTCAGTCGATTGATCGACTAAAATTTTGAGACATGTCTGATTCACTGAACAATCGATTTTTCGTGCAATTTCTTGCCATTTCGATTGATCACTCACTTTATACATGCATCGATTTGTGAGCGATCGGTCACATTGCTCGATTTTTCAGAAATCGCATAGAAAAACGCAATGTTTATGGCCAGCTTTAATGATACAAAGAACACATCTTGGAACATAAGAGCTTGTATGATTACAACGTGAACATTGATTTTCATCTGTGTTTTCCCCAACAGCAGTGTTTCTAGAAAAGTGGTGGGCAACTGAGAAGATATGGAGGGCCACAAGTGCGGCCCTTGGCACCGCTAGAGGGACATAACATTTTCAATCTATACTGACTTGTAGAAGCATTTTGTAAAACAAAAGGACAGCAGACAGAGCTAGAAGATATCATTTTTAATTGTTAAATAACAAAACTTGTTTAAAATGAGGGAACACTGTAGTATGGTAATGCACATTTTGTGTCATATATATCATCAAAAGTTATATGCCTCATAGATATCATCGTAGATTCAAAGGTTATGTGCCCCTTGTCTGAGGTTCCAGCTGGTATACGTGAAAGCCAATCAGCCACCCAGACGGCGCCTGAACAAGTCCCTCGCCTCTCCTCCTCTTCCCGCTCTAAGAAAATCCCGGGCAAAGATGCATCAGCAGGGGATTGGTGGACAGGAGTTCCAATGCCCTATGCATTACCAGTTAGGTTTCTGGGGCTACAAGTGGCGAACCTAGGGGGACCTCTGAAGAACCTGGGCACCTGGGTTCTAGGATGTCTTCATTGGTTTATAGCTTGTAAGCAATGCTTGTAAATGATGGAAACAAAAGTGCCATTAGATATTCAACAGGTATTAAGGTCCATGACCTGCGGCCTGTGAACAGTATGAGATTCTATTTTATTTATATTATGTTTATTTTGTAGCCTACAGAAATTGGTTAATTAAGAACTGTCAGGTTTTCGAAATCCAGCAAAATATCAAACACCCAAAAATAATTATTATAAAAAAAGCTTTTTGCTAAACAGTGCTTGACATAAGCTCCCTGGGCATGGCAAGATACCACTGTGTAAGGCTTGCTATAATAACACAACTCCATTGAAGAATGCATTGGCATGTGTGGCACAGCATTACATTGTGACTCTGTTATCCCAGGGAAGCTGAGTTAATCTCTTCTAAATCTCAAAGTAATTTAGGCCCTACTGATGTATCAGACATTTTCTTGGATAGCATGACAAATGATTAGGATTTAGATACAGTGTCATGTTTTTATCACATTTCAAAGTATTTTCCTAAACTACAATCTGTAAACATGTACATTCATTTTTCAGAAATACTTGTATTTATATTTAAACATGTTTAAAAAAAACATGAATTAGCAACATGCCTATAGCCCCCTATACTTGTTTAGATTGAGATCCGATGTTTTGGACGATCGACCGTGTGTGATGACAGCCAGGCACCCTTTGTGTGCTAGCACTGTCCGTCAAGTCCCCCTAGCTCCTCGGGCTGCCATCAGGTCGCCCAAACAGCATCTGGCCATGAGAAGAGGCTGCAAGTTCACTGTCATTGAGCTGTGAGCTTAGCACAAAGGGAGAGAGAGTAGCTGCTAGCTCCCCCCTCCTTCTCCACTCACAGCTTCTGAGGGAGAGAAGCAGGCAGCTGCAGACAGGCTGTGTGTCCTCAGCTCCGATGGATCTCCGATGGAGACTTAATACCCATACTTTGGACGGAGACTTTTGTCCTCGTCTAAAGTATAAGACCGATCTAAAAATTACAGACTTAATGATTTAGATCGATTTGGCAGCCGATTTCGGCCCTTTAAGCTTTATATCAGCACCCGATTTGTTGGCTGAAAATCAAAGCGTGTATGTGGGGCTTATACCATCGAAATCTCTATGTAGAGTACTAATGCACAAATGATGAATTATGATTTAATAAATGGCAGAACAAAGTTAATGAATAGGAATAACAAGTTCTCCTAAGACAAGTTCTATTACAGGAAAAATCATAGAGAACGCATGAGGAATTTGATCCAGTGATCAATAAGTACAGTGTTGGCGAACCTATGGCACGGGTGCCAGAGGCGGCACTCGGAGCCCTCTCTGTGGGCACCTGACCTGTCAGCCAACACAGAGGCTAATGAAAGAGCTGCAGCCCATTGCCTCTCAATGCTGTCAGTTATCTTCCCCTCTCTTCTGATTGCACACAGCATCCATGACCTGCACCAGCACTGCTAGCCAATCAGAAGCCTGGGGAGGGACAAGCAGTGAATAACTGATGTTTCTGTAATTAACTAGTCCTTTTTGAACCTATAGGAAGCGGAAATTAGACGTCATCAAATGGTCCTGACCACCGAATCAGAAAAGTACAAATTGATCAGCTGAACAAATTCATTATGTTATCTCTTTAAGTTCTCCTGCAGTGGAATGATTTCTATGAGAATTAGCCATCACTATGGAGGAAGATGTCCAGTCTGAGAACCAGCAGGCTTTGTTCAGATGAATGTTGGAATAGGGAAGAAAAAAAATGCTATGTAAAGGTCTATGTTGTGACTTGTCTACACATGCCAAATCATGCCTTTACCCCCCATTGAGGGATGTGTAAAGAGGCGTGTTATCGTAGCCGTAACTTGCCCTCTTTACTCCTTTATGTATTATAGGTAAAAAATGTGCTCGATAAACAAAGGGCGCGTGTTGTACTTGTAATTTACCATGTCCATTGCATGGTGCGCATATGTAAACAGACACCACAGAGCCCATATTAAAGAATGGGCCAAGGTTTCCACATGTCTTATTTTTCTGGCCTTTGGTGTGACAGTTTGCTGGTGTTATGTTCCCTCCAGCCGCTCTGGTGTTGCTGTCTCTCAGGGTTTTGTGAATGTATCTTGAAATGCTTAGTTGAGTCAGTGTTTTTTAGATACGTGAAGAGGGTTCCAATTGACTTCTATTGCTGTGTCAATTATAAGGCTGAGGCACACCCTGAAAATCTGCAGCTGACATGTTTTATGCACAAATACAAATTGTCAAATCGATCTAAGCCATTACGGACATGTCTGTAATTCTTAGAATCGTTTAATTACTTTGAATGGGGTCAGCATACAACGGGTGCCCGGACGATTCTTGCCACGACAGGCTGCACGTGATGACCGGCAGCTGTTTGCTCACCAGCTATTCGAAACGTGGCCTTTAATGATAAAAAATTGATCCTATGGGATTATTATGTGTCCATTACTAAGAACAATTTAATACATATAAGATCCAATGTTTTAACAACAGTACAATTCTTGTACTTTGAATAAATTCCATTGATAATAATATGCATGCACTTTTCGTTATCTGTAAAGCAGGGTACAGACGGCTTGACATTTGAGCCGTCTGATGTTCTCTGCAGCAGCGTGATGACGTCATCACGCTGCTGTCAGACATCGGCGGAGCTGGGGAGACACAGCTCTAGTCAACTCAGCTCAGCCGATGCTTTGCATGGAGACCCGCGGTCTCTAGGTAAAGCAACGGACATCGGCTGTATTTAACGGTCATGTCCGTTACAGCTGTTTATGAGCGGGATTGATTGGTCCCTCTCTAAAACAGTGATAGCCGCTTTTTATATGGGCGAGATACATGGCCGTGAGTGCGCCATCGATCAGGCCCATATCTTCATGTTTTTACCCTGCTTTAGGGTCCCCATACACTTTTAGATTTGTCTGTCAGATATCCTTTAGATCTACCAACAGCTATGTAGTATAGGCTCCTCAGCGATTGAACACAGGTAGACTTAAGCCCCCCATACACGTCTAGATTTTCAATCAACTTAAAAAGGTCAATTTGGGAAATTGGTGATTGATTGTATGTTTGCCAACTGTAGTAACAGATATTTGATCAACTTTTTTGGCATCAACTGAAAGTGTAATGAATTTCAATGCAACCAATTAAAATTTTCCAGTATGTCCAATCCTTTTTTAATAAATTTTTCCCCAATGTTAATTGTTTTAGGTTGATCTAAACATGTGGGCGGCCATAGATTTTCAATCAATCAACCCAAAAAAATTATGGAATTAAGTTGATTGGATGAAAAATCTAGACGTGTATGGGGGCCTTTAAAGGTTTAGAAAGTCCCTCATATTACATGGTTTTGGTAAAACAAAAGGAGATCTAAAGGAAATCTGACAGAGAAATCTCAAGGTGTATGGGGACCCTAACCAAAAAAATAAAGCATAAATGTACAAGTGATAATTAGCTAGCATATCTTTTCAGTTTTGTGGCTAAAATACATTTCACAATTGCTATTCTTTCCTCATGATTAAAAAGACATGTTAGGAGTACTGCCTAACTAACCATTACACAGCTAATCCTGAATTTCAGTCAGGCTTTCATGAACTGCACATTTTGGGTCAAAGGTGACCTCATTAGCATATATACAATAGCTGAAGCTAAAAGATATAATTAAGTCACCTACACTCTGCGTGGTGCTGATGCCTGTAAAATAAGAGCGCTAATAAGGCCAGTGTTTCAGGGGTGTTATCAGGATTTATTGGAAAAATGATGGAGGTGTAAAATGATTTAAAAAGGGAAACGTATCTGCACATTTTGGAAAAGTAATAGTATTTGGTATTTAAATGTTAGTTAATTGTGCCATGGCCGAGTCTGTGCCATTTTAGACAAACATTGTACCTTATTCATGGTGACCTATTTCTGGTCTGGGCAAACTGCTTTTAAGCTAGCCATACACGTGTCGGATTCCATGTCCAATCGATTCATCATCCGATCGATTCCGGCGATTCTGCCGGGAATCGCAGGTGTGATCAATCGGCCAATTAAGAGTATCCATCGCTGCATACCACCTTGTCCAACGGATTCCGGCACGATTCTGGGACGATTCCGTGTCCGATTCCACCTCCGATTCCACCTCACAAATGGCAACTCCCCCTGATCTGTGCAGAATCGGATCAAAAAGACCAACATGTTGGTTCTCTGACGGATCCGATTCTGGGCCCCCGAACGATCGGACGTGATCGGACGGACAAGGTGGGCTGCACACGATTCCGGCACGATTGATTCACGTGCACGCGCCCGGAATCGATCGGCCCGGAATCTGGCCGGAATCCGACCTGTGTATGGGGGCCTTCAGGTGTTCTTTAAAAAGACCCCTATACACGTCTAGATTTTCCATTCAATCAAAAAAATTTGGGTCAGGGAAATTGTGATGGGTTGTAATCTATGCCAACTGTAGTAACAGATTTTATTCTTTCGAATTTTTTTGGATCGACTAAATGCGTAATTGAATTAAGGTTCAATTTCAATACAACCGATTAAAATTTTCCAGCATGTCCAATAATTTTTCGATCGAAAATTTTCCCAATGCTAATCATTTTAGGTCGATCTAACCATGTGGGCTGCCATAGAGTTTCAATAAATCAAAAGAAAAAATTGATTGAATTAAGTTGATTGAACGAAAAATCTAGATGTGTATGGGCGGCTTCTATAAATGAATCTTAGAATATACTTGTACAGCAGCTATTTGATCTGTACATTTGCTGTTTCCCTGCCAGAGCAGCATCGAAATCTAAAGCAGGGAACACACGTTTAGATATGGGCCAGATTGATGGCCACTTCGAGCGCTGTGCGCCCTCATGGCCATCTGTCTGGCCCATATCTAATGTGTTCATCTCTGATGTCGAGCTGGATCAATCAATCCAGCTTGCAAACAGAGATATCAGATATGACCATTTACCACATTCGATGTCCATTGCTTTGCATGGAGACAACGGGTCCCTATGCAAAGCATCATCGGAGCTGGATGATACAGCAGTGCTGTGTCTCCAGCTCCTCCGATATCCAGACGTTGTCACGCTGCTGCCAGGAAACCTCGAACGGCTCCAATATCGAGCTGTGTGTTCCCTGCTTAACAGTTTCATATACATAGACCATAGTGATAATGCACAAGCCCCACCCCAGTTCCTAACCTGATTGTGAGTGAATTGCAAGCATCTAGAGGTGTATGTACATACAGGTGGAATTTCTAACAACTGAAGATAATGCTAGGATGCTCTTACATTCAAGTTGTAACAATTTTCAGCTATTATGAGATTTTAATTGCTTATATGGCAGGGCTGGGAATCTCTTTTCACCAGTGAATCAAAGACAAAAATCGAAAAAGGTCTACGGTGTAATATTTTTATGCACCAGGTTTCGTATCTAACCACTCTAGTCGGTCAGGAGGGGGGAATGTGTGGCTTCCAAACAGCTGAGTAATCCAAGCTAAATACCATTTTGAAATTATTAAGAATTAAGAAAGTACTCAGATCTGGTCTTCAATTTAGCTTTCAATATTGCACTCAAAACCCAGCTTTTTTGAGGCCAACTACCAATATACAAAAAGGCTCCAATACCCATCACAATAAAGATAAGGATTTACAACACACTACAACACATGATTACATCCAGAGAACACATGGCCGATCCAGAGAATCGCTGGGGGAATCCAGCCTACAGGTAAGTCTGACGATCTTCTCCATTGAAAACCATTATAAATGCGGTATTGCACCTTGAGAAGCCTGGCAAATAAAGATGGAATCTCTCATATGAGAGCAGGTAAATACTGTTTTCTTAGGATAATTCATAATAAAGTGAATAATTGGATGGCTGACCTTTAAGCCATTATTTCCATCCCTGGTAGATAGACTAAAGAGACAGAGTTTCCCTCAATGGGACTTTAACTGGAACAGTAGAATTTATCTACTATAGCCACAGTTCCAGTTAAGCCCCCCATACACCTTCAGATTCCTCCATACAACTTCCATGAGACCTACCAACA